>CM035165.1:29914518-30332716 GCA_020205615.1 Panax quinquefolius
AAACTTTTATAATGGTTTATTCAAAGACAAGAAGATCGAGTATAGATGTCATAATGGAGGAGCTATTATGGCTAAGAATTGTGATGAGGGTATCAATTGCTTGAAACTATGGCAAATAATAATTATCAAACACAACAAAGAAGAACGACTCACCCAAGACATGAGGGGTTTATGAAGTGGATGCGATGACAAGATTATCGCTCAAGTGACAACCTTTATCAGCTCTTACAAAGAAGATAGATGCACTGGGGTACAAACCAGCTCAAAAATGGAAACTATTTGTGAAATATGTGCGGTAGCCACCAAGGATCGATGTACAAAACTCGAGTCACCCATTTTGTTTCCAGTTATAACAGCAAGCAGGCGCTTATCCAAACAAATACAATCCAGAGTGAGAAACAACTCAAATTTTTCTTGAGTAATAATCAAATCACACGCTCAAGCCCAAGCTCCAAGGCAATCATATCCACCGGATTTCACCACATCAACAATCTCAACAACACCCACAACCTCATCAACCCGATAAGCTATCACAAATGGAAGAATTGTTGCAAGATTGGCAACTCAGGTTTGAAGCCACAACAAAAACCAATCAAATGCAATAAAGAATCTTGAGAACCAAATTGGGCGATAATAGTGCTTTGAATACTAGAACTCGTGTTCTTTACCTAGTGATACGGAGAAAATCCAAGGAATGATGGAAATGAACATTGTAAGGCGCTTACACTCGTAAGTGGAAGGAGTTGACTATAGATTTGACTCGACAAAAGAAAATAATTTCACCGAGGATGGTGAAAAGAGAGTGGAAATTCGTAAAGTAACTGGGGAAAATGTTGTGAAAAAACAAGAAGATAAGCAAACAACAATGTATTCGTCACACCGTGCTGCTTCTCAAAGATTTCAAAAGGTAAATTAGATAGACAATTTTCAAAATTTTTAGAAGTGTTCAAAAGTCGCAAATCAACATTCCATTCGCAGACGCTTTAGAACAAATGCCTAGCTATGCAAAAATTCATGAAAGATATTTTAGCAAGAAAGAGGAAGCTAGGGATTTGAAACCGTGAAGGCTGATGAAGAATGTAGCGCACTCGCAAAGAAAGTTACCACCGTCAAGGATCCGGTAGCTTCACCATACTGTAATGATTGGACCCCAGCCTTTAACAGATGTTTGTGTGATTTGAAAAGCGAGTATTAACTTGATGCCACTTTCGATCTACACGCAGCTAGGATTACTAAAAGACCAAAGCCAACAAATATCTCTTTACAACCGCAGATAGATCAAAGACATACCCTAGGGGCATCGTGGAAGACATATTAGTGAAGGTGGAAAATTCATATTTCCAAATTTACTTCATCAGAAGTTGACTACAAGAAGAGGATAAAGACATACCCATTATCCTTGGAAGACCATTTTTAGCCACCGAAGGACATTAATTGATGTATAAAAGGAGAGTTAACGATGAGAGTCCAAGATGAAGAAGTAACGCTTAATGTTTTCAAGGCTATGAAAATTCCGAAGGGAGAGGAAGAGTGCTTTAGAGTTGATCTGATTGAAGAAGCAACCACAGAGGTATTTAGTGAATTTATGAATGAAGACCCTCTCGAAAGTGCATTGGTTAGTGAAAATTTATTTGATGACTCAACTGTGCTAGAATGGGTTCAAATGTTAGATTCAAAGACCAAGTTCACACGAAGTTTGCAAAAATTTGAACCTATGGATTTTTGGGAAAGCCGGATGAAAAGGTAAAATCATCTTTAAGAACCGCCCACCTTGAACTTAAGCCATTGCTTAACCATCTACTACGATGCCTACCTCGTTCTTCTTCTACCTTTCCAATTATTATTTCGCATCACTTGATAAGGTTCAAGAAGAAAAGCTACTAAGGGTACTTCTAATTCAAGACCGCTTCTTGGGTGGACTCTCATGGATATCAAGGGAATAAGCCCATCAATTTGCATGCATAAGATTCTAATGGAAGATGAAGCGAAACCGATTATCGAACAACAACGAAGACTCAATCCCATCATGAAGGAAGTTGTAAAAAGGAAATCATTAAATGGTTGGATGCGGAATTATCTACCCTATCTCGTATAGCTCATGGTAAGTCCAGCCATCAGGTGCCAAAGAAAGGGGGAATGACAGAAGGCAAATGAGCATAATGAATTGATCCCGACTCGAATATTCTTACGAGGTCAAGGTGTGTGTATGGATTATAGAAAGTTGAACAATGCCACTCGTAAGGACCATTTTCCTCTACCATTCATAGATCGATGTTGGATGTGTCACAGGATACGAGTATTATTGTCTTTTGGATGGATACTCAAAGTTATAACCAGATTGCCATTGCACCCGAGGATCGTGGAGAAGACGACATTCACATGCCCATATGGTACCTTTGCTTTTCGCAGAATGTCTTTTGATTATGTAATGCGCCTACGACATTTCAATCTGGTATGATGGCTATTTTCTCCGATATGGTCGAACAAAATCTTGAGGTATTTATGGATGATTTTTCGCTTTTTGGGATTCATTTGATTATTGTTTGGAAAATCTCACTCTCGTGCTCAAACGGTGTATGGAAACGAATTTGGTTTTAAACCGAGAAATGTCATTTTATGGTGCAAGAGGAATAATCTTGGGTCATCGAAGTGTCATCAAAAGGAATTGAAGTTGATAGAGCTAAGATCAAAACCATCGAGAGCCCGCCACCACCTATTTCAAAGAAAGGGTATTCAAGTTTTTTGGGACACGCTTGGTTTCTATAGACGATTTATAAAAGATTTCTCCAAAATCACGTAAACCACTTTGCAATCTTTTGAGAAGGATGTCCCATTCAACTTTGATCAAGCATGCCTAGAAGCTTTTGATGTGTTGAAGAAAAACTTGTTACCGCACTCAGAATCATAGCTCCGCATCGAGTATCCCATTCAATTAATGTGATGATGCTAGCGATTTCACGATTAAGCAGCTTCTTGGCCAACGAAAGGATAAAATTTTTCATGCTATATACTATGCTAGAAGACATTAACTGATGCCCAACTGAATTATACCACTAATGAGAAGGAGCTATTAGCGCTTGTTTATGATTTGATAAATTTCTATCATATTTGATTGGGACAAAAGTGATCGTGTTTACAGATCATTCGCAATTAAGTACTTAATAAAGAAAGAAGGATGCGGTTAGAGATTAATTAGATGGGTATTATTGCTACAAGAGTTCGACTTGGAGATCCGGACCTAAAAGGAAATGTATAAATCAAAGTTGTTGATCATTTATCACGATTAGAGAATGCGTAACTAAAAAAATGACACAACAAAGATCAATGAATTTTCCTGATGAACAACCGTGCTTGCGTGAAGGATGGATACTCCATGGTATGCAGATTACGTAAATTTCATTGTGAGTAAGGTGTTTCCACCAGATTTAATGTCAATGTAAGAAGAAATTTCTCCATGATGTGAAACAAGATTTATGGATGAACCGCTTTTTATTTAAACAATGTGGAGATCAAGTCATAAGAAGGTGTGTTCCGAAGTTGAAATGGAAAATATTCTCTCACCAATGTCATGCATCTAACTACGGTGGACATTTTATGGGAGAAAGAACTACAACTAAGGTGCTTCAATGTGGTTCTTCCGCCAACACTCTTTAAGGATGCCCGTGTTTTCATTGAAATGTGATGATGCCAAAGAGTGGGTAATATATCAAAGCGACAAGAGATGCCACTAAACATGATCTTAGAAGTCGAATTGTTTGATGTTTGGGGCATCGACTTCATGGGACCATTTCCATCATCTTTAGCAACTCCTATATACTTCTAGCGGTGGACTACGTTTCAAGTGGGTAGAAGCTATAGCATCGCCACCAATGATGCTAAAGTTGTGGTTACGCTTCATTCTAAGACTATTTTCTCTAGATTCGCACTCCTCGTGCAATCATTAGTGATGAAGGCACGACTTCAGTAATAAGCGCTTCTCACTATTCTCGCTAAGTACGAGTCACTCATAAGATAGCTAATGCTACCATCCACAAACAAGCGGGTCAAGCCGAGGTATCTAATCGAGAAGTGAAGCTTAATCCTCGAGAAGATAGTGAACCCTAGTCGGAAAAGACTCGGCTAAGTAAGTTGATGATGCTTTACGGGCATATCGTATACCTTACAAAACCTCGATAGGGATGTCTCCGTATGTGTTAAGATATGGGAAGGCATGCCATCTTCCAAATTGAACTAGAACACAAAGGCTTATTGGGCAATTCGGAAGTTAAACTTTGATATGCATGTCATGGGAGAGAAGCGCCTCTTACAATCGAACCAAATGGATGAATTCTGACTCCAATCATACGAGAACGCCGGGTTATATAAAGAAAAGGTTAAGAGGTGGTATGATGAGAAAATTCGGAAAGAAAGTTTGAAGCAGGGCAAATAAAGCTATTATACAATTCAAGGCTTAAATTGTTTCCGAAGTTGAAATCCCGCCGTCGTGGCCATTTATCATTACAAAAGTTTATCCTCACGGAAATGTGGGAGTGGAAGACCCTTGATGCTAAACGTAATTTCAAAGTCAATCTACGAGATTGAAACACTACTATGGGGGTTGTGTTGATCGTGAAAGGACATCGGCAACAACCTTGCCGATTAGAACAGAAGAAAGTCAGTCAAGACTATAAACTAAGCGCTTAATCGGGAGGCAACCCAGAATTTTTATTGTTATTTTCTATTTTACTTTTATTTTGTTTAATTTGCTTTATCGTTAGTTTATTTAGTGGTTAAACTTTTATAATTTAGGTTTTGTTACACCCCTTATGTTCTCTAACATGATATTTAATTGATTTCAGTGGTAGAAAACATGAATTTTTATTCGCTGGTTTGACTAATGGCCACTACGACTACCCAATGGGGCAAATGGGGTCTCTTATGAGCTAATAGAAGAATATCCATTTGTCAAATTCTCATATTTCTAATCATTTCTCTCATTTTTAGTGTTATTGAATTGCTAAAGGGTGTAGGTTATTTATTTATTTATTTATTTTATTTCGCTTAATCTTTAATGTTGGTTAGTTTTCTTTTATTTTAGAATGTAGTTTATCTAGGTTATGGTTTAGAATAAGTCTTAATTTAAGTCAGGTATGTAGGTTGGGAGCACAAAGAAGCAAACAAGAAACCAAAGGCCCAAGACATGCCCAAGTCGCTTAGGCGGCCAAGCCAGTACAAGCTTAAGCGCCTAGCGCCCATCATAGAGAGCCAGACGAGCACCAAGCGCCTGCGCCCATACCTAGGTTAAACCAAGCGCCTAGCGCCCAAGTCAAGAGCCATACAAGACCCTGCCGCTTAAAGGTCCAACAAGGCAATTCCAAGCGCTTAAAGCGCCCATACGCATTTCACACATATCGCCACCTAGCGCCTAGGCGGTCCAAATACAGATACTCAAGCGCCAGCGCCACGCCGCATCTTTAAAAAATATAAGCCCTAATTCCAGCAATACAAATCCAAACCCAAATCAAACACTCTCTCGCTTCTCCCACTCCAATTCAAACTCACTCAAATCACAACCTCCTCTAATTTAGCCACTATAATCAACGCTTTCTTGATAAGCCTAATCAAACACTCAATCTCCTACCCAAACCAAGGCACTTAATCTCCATACGGTCATCCTTCATCACCAATTCGCACCAACTCACATTCAAGCCACATCTATCTCAAGTAAGTGCTCAACCTCAAAAAATTGCTCCTACAACTTTGATCGAACATCATATCCGCTATAACCAAGTAAGTGCACAAGATTTTATTGCAAATTATTTGGTTTTTTCTGGATAAGAAGCTAAGGTAGTAAGTTGAAGTTGGTTATTTCATCAGGTTGGCTCAAGTGGATTTGGGTACTTCTCATTGTTGTCTTGTATTGCATTGGACGACTAGTGTGCTTAGTTATTAACAAATTTGGTGAAAATTAAGTTTGGGGAGTGTCTACCAATAGTGTTCAAAATTTGTGCACACCAAGTGTTCGATATATTGTCACAAAGAGGATCGCCCATACTAAGCCTCTAAACATCGCCTATCGGGCAAGCAATTCACACACAAGACTCATGGCTACTAAAAGGCAAAGAGGCGAGACTTCTAGCACTTCGACTAAGTATGACAAAAAGAGATTTGTAAGTGCTAGTGGCATCCGAAAGATATTACAATGTGCTTTCTAGTAAAACGCTAATTCCTCGAAAGCGTGGATTATCGCCAGAGGCGAAGATGGGGAGTTACTACAAATGATTGGAAGTAGAAGATGGGGTAACTTTGCAGATCCCAACCGGATTCATCTGGCCATTAAAATTGTTAAGGAATTCTATGCCAATGCAAAAGATGTTGTTGGTAACATAATTGGGTTCATGGAAAATCAAATGGAGGTCGGGCTTAGGACAATAAATGCTTACTACTATTGAAACATAATACCCAATAATGGTTACATGCAATATTTAGAGCACGAAGCCAGACTACAAAGAGATCATTCAAGCTTTGTGTGTACCGAACAACATGGAAATTAACAGATCAACAAGAAGTCGCTTTGTTCTCAGATCCGCACTCAACAAAGCTTATGGGAAAGCATGGCATGCCTTTATTTGTGCCAAGTCGATGCCGTAGGCATATGAGTGATGTTATAAATCAACGGGCAAATATGCTGCTTTTCTCGCATCGCACAAGGAAAACGATAGATGTGGGTCATGTTATACATGATTCAATCGACAAAGCAATTCGAGGAGGGACCTCGTGTGGATTACCTCACCCATCTTTGATCACCGGACTACGTCAACAAGTTTGAGTCAAATGGGATGCCAAGAAGCTGTACAACCTCCTTAGTCGCGATCACCACTCGCTTATTAAGAAGTACAAGGTATGGGGTGGTGGTATACCACACCCGAGAGGGTTAGGTTCATTATCGTGCCTCCCGAGTCCGGCAATGAGCCTAATCAACAATTACACGATAATCCTCCCGCAATTGGAAGTTCTGGGCCACCACCAAATTTTTTTTGAAGATATTCACGAGAATTAAGAAATCAAACTAGAAGGATCGATACGGTGGCTACTAGAGTTCAACAGGTTTTGACCGGGTTGAAAGAAATCAGATAGCCTAGCTCAAATGACAAACAGAGATGTATCGTAATCAGAAGTAAAAGATTCCTAGAGATGTTCGACCATTTGAATCCAAATTACCGCCTCCCTACCAATTTCCCCCATTGTTTCATGCATTCTCTACCGATCTACCCTCAAAGATGAGGTCGATGAAGAAGAAGACGAGGATACTGACGAGGAATAAGGCGCCTATCTTCTAGTGAAGTCCTCAAAGGCCTAATTTCTTATGTTTTGTTTGTTATATACAATGAGGACATCAGACAGTGAAGTTTGGGGTGCATTCATGTAGTATTCATTTAGTAGTTTTGCATTCATGTAGTATTCAATTCAGTAGTTTTTTCATGTAATTTTCATTCTACTTTCTTAAAAAAATTAAAATAAAAAAAATTAATTAAAAAAAAAAAAAAGAAAATTTCATATTCGTATGTTTCAAATTGTTAGATAGTTTAAGTCTATTTTGGCCGATGATGATGATTGGAATTGAGTAGACAAGTATAGTAATCGATCGTTAAGACTGTGATGTGATTTCTTGTCATGATTTGAATCTTTACCGCTTGAAACCGATATAATAAGGATAAGACAAAGAAAACAACTACGCTGACCGATCGAGTCTAAATCGACACATAAGTGGACTTCTTGAGGATAATACTAGTTTGAATGAATGAAAGACATGAATAAAGTGAGATGACTAAATTTAGACAAAAACTTAAGTTTGGGGGAAAAATTTGGATATATAAGCTTCAAAAGAAAAAAAAATTACCGCGTTAGTTTTGTTTCGGGGCCTTTGTTATTTCGAAAGAAAGACGCTCAAGGGGTGTCTTTAACACCTAGCGCTCTAAGGTCTTATATGGTCCGGGAGTCGCTGGTTGAAAGCTCACTAAGGGGTAGCATCATTAGCCTAATGGAATGAGACATCGCATGTACCATGGTTTAAAAAAAAGAAAAAAAAAAAAAAAAAAACAATAAAACGGAAAAGAGCAAAAAGCCCCGTAATGATAAGTAAAGCATAAGTATCCCTGATTGACTCTTGAATTTGGTGGATGTTCGACTTTAGTTGATCTAGCTTGTTCGTGAATTTTGTGAGTTAACACTATATGACGCCTTTAAAGAGATCTATTATGTTTCAGTATTTAAAGATTATATTAGTTAGCATTGTTGTTCAAAGACACACACACTATATCAAGAATAACAGGTAAGATTTGATGATCGACTAGAAATTATTAACTGCCTTGATATGATGTACTAGCATGTTTAATCTGATTTCTCGAGGCTTGATGAATAGATTTTGTTCGCTTCGATCAACAAATTTTAGGCACGAGATAATCAGTATTGCATATTTAGTTATCAGATTGTGTTTTATTGCTTGAGGACAAGCAATTGGTTAAGTTTGAGGGTATTTGATGAGTAGGTTTTATACCTATGAACTGATATTATTAAACTTAATTATTGCTATCTTTAATTGTTTTTAGTATCTTTTATCTATTTTGTGTTTATTTTGTGTAGTTGGAGCCGGAGGGACAAATTGGTCATTTTGGAGAAGAAAAAGGTCAAAAAATCATTAAAATTAGAGCCGAGTGGCATTTTTGTAATTACGTGAAGTCCTCCGGCAAGCGCCTAGCACTTGAAATGAGCCAGGTTGAGCGCCAGCGCCATGCAAGTGCAAAAAAGGAGGATTTTCTACTTCCAAGTGTGTGGTTGAAGCCAAAAGGAATCAATGAGAGGGAGACTAATACAAATAGAGGAGACTTTAGAAAAGACGTATCACCAATTTTTCAAGGGTTTCACAGAGAGAACTACTGAAGAAAAAAACACGAAGGAAAATTGCAAGGGTCAAGATCAAAGAGAGAGTATCGAGAAAATTCGTAGTTTCTTCTTCTCTCTAGTTTTATCTTTTGTAATTATCTCGGGATGTTTGATTATTAATCTGATGATGTTTTTCTTTATTATTAGCATGAACTAAATTTTCATTAAGATTGCAAATCTAACTTGGTATGTAGTTTAAATTGAATCTTCCCATCGAATGAAAGTCGGTTTTATCAATTGTTTATTATATCTTTTGCTTATCGATTAATTGTTCGGCCAACAATTATTGTGATAATCTATATAAAATTGGAAGATGGAGTATAGATTAAGATCCGGATATGATAACATCCGCTCATATAATCCTAATAGGTTAATACGATTAGCATGTAGGATAGGAATATACCTATGTGTCTTTTGTATCCTTTGAAAGAATTTATGCGTAAACCCTAATTAACTTGATTCACATAGGAATATAGTGAATTAATCGAGAAGGGTGTTCCTTGTAATTTTGTATCTTAAGGATCTGAGTTAGGAGGATTTGTTCACGTGATTTGGAAAAAGTGTGTGAATTTTATAAATCATTCTCGGATAATGATTCATATTAATTAATTGCTTTAAATGGGAAGTGAATTGATTTAAATGAAATACCAAGGAAGTTGTAATCTTAACTCATTAAATCATAGCTATTCTTGAGAAAATTTGATTCTTAATCATTAGTTTTGTTAAGTTTAAATTTCAATCAAAAATAAAATTTTGTAGTTTAAAATAGGATTAATTGCATTAGAATTAGTAATTGATAAATATTAGTCTATTTCGTGGGAACGATATCCTTGCTTCATTTAATATTATAATTGAACGCGTATACTTGCGTGGTAAAGTGCTATTAAAAATTGGGCAACAGAGTTTCCATCCTAGCTGAACTTGTCTTCTGGTGAATGACAAAATCGAGCTAAGTGACCTTCCGCTCCATAATTATAACATGCTTTGGATGGCATCACGCAGCTTTGACCGATGTGTCCCTCCCTCCGCATTTAAAGTATATGATAGGTGGTCGCTTCTCCTTCCTTGACAACGGGTGTCAGTGCCGACGCCTTTCCATCATCATTGAATCTCCTCTTCTTGAAATGTCCATTCTTATTGTCTTGGCTATGATTACCACCGGTGGTTACCATTTCGCATGTTGATTCCTCCATGCTTGTTGTCACCGTTTACGATCAAGTTACCACTCGGTATTTTCATGCACTACCGCTTTCCTTAGTTGAAGTCGACTCATTATGCCATTTAATAATCGAGCCCTATTTACAACATCTTAGTACAAACACAGCTTTATGAGAAATAAGATATTGACGATCTCCGATTTCAAACCTCTTAAAAACATTCGCCATTCGGCTCCTCATTATCGACCAAATGGGATACAAACCGATAAATCCGCAAAATTTAGCCTCGTATTGCGACACGGCCATATTTTTGTTCCAACTTGATAAACTCCACCTCCTTCATGTGACGAATACTTTGGAAAGTACTTGTCGTTGAATAGCTCTTGAACTTCTCCCAAGACATCTTGAAGCGTCCAGTCGGTACGCTTTTATGATTCCCACCAAGAATCGCCTCTTCACGCAATATAAAGGTGGCAAAGGAACCTTTGCTCGTCGAGCATCCCAAGACATCAAATATCTTGGTGATTTGCTTTAACCATGTCTCCGCCTTTAAGTGGTTCGGCTTTCCCAAAAAGTCCGATGGTCCCAACTCCTTGAACTGCTTAGCGGTGACCAACCGTGGGTTGCCATTGTTTCCTCCTGCATTATGAACAGAAGTCTCTCTCGTCTAGGGTTGCATGAATTCTAAAAAACTCCTAAACGTACCGTCGTTCATCATTTGGTCAGTGTTGTTATTTACAGGAGGATTATCACCTTCCTGTTGCACATTGTCCTGATTATTGATCTGTGGAGACTCAATGGTTTCTTGAGCCCCATTGCTATTCTCAATATTCTCGGATGCCATTTTCAAATACTGCCACAAAACAAGGGTTAATTGACATGCAACATATTATCCATATACTCTGACCAACCAATTAAATACCAAATAAACTTAGGTAGGTCATACTAGCGAAGAAATTCCCCATCTCTCCCCTCATAGTTCTAGTCTCACATCTTAGCCAGGGATCATATCCCTAAGCTTTGATACCAACTATGACGCCCCCAAAATAGGTATACATCACCTATTATGAGTCGTCAAATACATGGTACAGAATACAAATACAACTTAATTATACAACTGTCGTGTAAAGTACGACAAAAATAATAAGTTGTGAGTTTTAATACAAATATTGTCGCCTGATAATATACAAACTCAAATTCAATATTATTACATTTATTTTCCACTATTTCACCGAATAGTGAGGACTACTAATGCTATCATCAGTCCGTCACTCCGCTCCCCGACTAGTCCTCGCTACGTTCTCATTTCACAAGAACAATAAAAGTAAAGGGTGAGCTCAACTAGCCCAAAGAGAAAATATTATGACTAAAATAATGCGTAATATATTATCGTTAGCCTTCAACAAAGGTTAAATTGATACAATATAACAACCATCAAGTTTAACTGCAATGAACAAGCAATCCATTAAAAGAGTCAAGTAGAGAATAAAATCTACTATCTTTTATGATTTAGAAGGTTTTCATCACTTTTATCATTTGGGACTCAACTTAATAAATAATCCACATCATCGAATCACCCCTGCACTACGGCCAAGGATATTCTTTAGTATCACGACCACAATTATCCATCCACTACGGGCCAAGAATATTTGTGTATTCAATAATGGTCATGATCATGCCAACAACTGTCCATCAATGCTCTACGGGCCAATGAGGACTTTTTCCACATCATTTGTAACATTACGGCCAAGATTACAATAGAATAATCCCTATCATAATCATACCAAGTCCATCTATGCACTATAGGCCACAGATGACTTTCAACAAAATATAAACATGAGGATGATGACAATGATATAAGAATTCAATAAAAACAAGTTCAAGAATTAATTTATCCAGGATCTAATAACGTCCAAATTGTTAACATAATACTGCTTTGTAGAGTAAAATTCAAGAATGCTCAGAAGGATATTTCCATGAAAAGATACTGGATGAAGCGCAAATATCAAAGATATTCCACTAATTTCATGAAGTATAGAAGTCAAAACTTTAACCAACTGAGTATAATAAGGAATGGAATAACAAAAGAAATCACCAGGCATGCGATAGACCGCACAGGTAGGTTATTCTAACAGAATATTAAATAATCTGAATCGGTCCCACGTAAAACGCATGAGATAGATATTCCAATGTAATAATAAAGATTTTAATCGGTCCCAAGCGAGAACGCATGCATGTGATATTCCAATGTAATAATAAAAATTTTAATCGTCCCGTAAACGCATGAATAGGATATTCCAACAGAATAATAAAGATTTTACTAGGTCCCATGAGAACGCATGCATGAGGATGTTCCAAATGAAATGATAAAGAATGGAACAATGTAAGAATTTCACCAAGTATAGGGTAGCCAGCATATCTGAGTTATTCCAATGTAATAATAAAGAATGGAATAACGAAGTTCTCTTCATAGATAAGAAAGAAATAATACTCCCTACCTTTAGAAAAACCTGGATCTTCAAATAGTGAGGTAAAGAGACTTCTCTTCTTCTTTCTATAATTTCTCTCTATAATAATCGCTCCAAAGCTTTTGTGAATTGGTGAGACATGAAGGAAGAATGAGCTTCTATTTATAGAAAAATATAGTTTCGATAATTGCACGTTTTGGGGCTCGAAAATTACAATCTGAATACCTCCAACTTTTCCTTTATTTTTAATTTAGTCATGGAAGTATTATCAAACTTGCACCACCTCCCCTAATAGTAAATAATGTGATTCAATAGTAAATTATGTGAATCAATAGTTCTAGACATATGAAAATACGAATTACAGTATAGTACCTCCATCTATACCTCCATTTTTAACTTAGTCATGCAAGTATTATCAATCTTGCACCAACTCCCCTAATAGTAACAAGAATGTGAAACAATAGTATACACATGTGAACAAATAGTTATAATCATGTGAAATAATAGCAATCAATTGCTCATTTATCCGGTTAAATACCCGATTGATCAATATAACCTCCAGACATCAATTATTATCGAAATAATTGTCGATTTTCACTAACACAAATAATTCCAACACAATGAAACCATTTTTATCAAAAATATAAATTTTGAAATTTCGAAGTTTTACTTTTCCCAAAAAAGTCAACTGTTGACTTTTTGACCAAATAGTGAATTCCGAAAAATTTTGTGTTTATAGACTATTTTTACTAATTTCATCGTTCCGGACTCAAATATCACGTCCGCGTCTCCAAATTCAACTCCGAACACAACTTCAATTTAATAACATTCATCATTAATATTATAACTCACAATATTTATCAACCGTGTCGCTCTAGAAAGAGGAGCTTTCCATTAGGATTTCTCCCTATCGGCGCCGAATTAGGTGACCAAACCTCTCCTCGATGTAACTTCAGACATCAGAAATATTGAAATTTAATAATATGAATAACTTTGTCGTCTCAATTATTGATTTAATAAAATAACATATTATGCGGATGATACTATGACAATAATCGAATCAATAATATGAGAGATATGATCAAAGAATTATCGTAGCAATAATTGATTGAGTGACTTCTCACGTAAGATCATCAATAATCAATCACCGGTATACTCTTATCTAATGCCAGACATCAGTACTTTTACTAAGGGTAGTTCAACAGATTAACGATAAAACTTCCTGTTATTTTCATAAAAGTATTTTTGTCGCTTTTCTCAATCCGACAATAATTCCATTGTAAGGTCCACCAATGATTGTGTCGTTGTCATCGAATATTCCCTATTAAAATGAATATTCCTCGACCAATCGAATATTATATAACAACTTGTGTACTTTGCAAAATTTGTAAATATTACCCACAACTATAACATTATATCAAATCCACACCATAATATTCAAAAATATATTTCGAGAAAATTTAATCTTTATTCAAAAGTTGGGGTCTTACATTTGGCTCGTAGTGCAAAGATGAATCGTTAATGAATATCTTTGGCCCGTAGTGCAAAAAGATGAATTTATTAGTATGATTATGAACGAGAACTGTGATTTGGTATAACCATGATCTTTGATGTTTCGGTAAAAATAGGTGATGAAAATTATCTTCGATCCCGAATGCGAAAAGGAATTTAGAACTACAATTATGATTATGAGTTATTCACACGATTGTGGATAAAAACTGCTGATTGATGTTACAGGTTAAAAATTGTCAGGTGAACTTTTAACATGGAGAAGATAATAGACTTTATGGTCTATTTGACTCTTCTAATGGATTGCTTGTTCACCAGAACTATGGTTGAAAAGTTTTATCATCTACCATATGTTCTAAATCTACGATTTATTATCATTAAAGGCTATTGATAATTTATTTATCTTTAGTCATGATATTCTTTTATCGAGCTAGTCGTGCTCACCTTTTTGCTTCACAATTCCTTTCGAATAATACAAGTGTAACTGGTCGAAGTGGGGTAACAGGGGAATAGAGCGGTCGGTGGTCATCATTTAGTAGTTATATTTGTTGAATCAAATAGGGTGAAGCGAACCCAACGTTGGAAGGGTGTTTTGCCACTATCATACAAGATGTCTAATGACATACAACCTCGTATCATCATCAGACAGGGATGTGCTCATCCACTTGCTGAGTATATTTACAAGCACTACCTATATAATCTTGGTGTTTGTTTGGAGTATAATACCCAATTATATACAGTGGAGATAATGATATGTCAAGAGAAGACTCACCATTGGGGAGAATATGATAGTAATCTTCTCATTTTTCTTTGGGGTCTATTGGGTCAACCAAGGATAATTTTGTGGGCATATGATATCTATAATAACCTAGACGCATGGCCTCCCATTTACGAAGGTTTCCTTGAGCACTTCCCAAAGATTCTAATTTCTAAAACAATTTTTGACTATACCTTTATGTAAGGTGTCATTATGAGGTGTTGTCCACAGTTGGGACATGAGTCACAGTTGGTATATATTTGTATTTAAACTCACAGTTTAAGTGTTGTCGTATCTTGCACGACAATTGTATTAATAAAGTTGTAGTTATTTTCTGTACTATGTATTTGGCGACTAAGAATGGGTTGGATGGAATGGACCTGTTTTGGGGTTGTCATACACCCCCCTCTAGGTGTGCTTAATTACAGAATTACACCCACAACAGAATTACTGCCAGATATAGAAAGTGACATAAATAACCTATTTATAAAAATAAACGACAAAACTTTTACCGTTAACTGTTGAAAAACCTAGTGATAAAAGTACAGTAATACGCGTGGTTACACAGTAGCACATGGTATTGCACAATATCTTTGATTATTGATTCTTACGTAAAAAGTCAATGAGTTCATTTAATAATTGCCACAGTAGTTGTTGCATAGTATCTGATATTATTGATTCAATTATTATCACAGTATCATCTGCATAATATTTTACATTACTAAATCAATAATTGAAACGACAAAATTATTCATATTATTATTTGCATTATCGACAATGTCTAGAAAGTTCTGTCGAGAAAATGAGTTAGGTTATTAATTGCGCGCCAATAAGGAGAACTTATCGTAAATTCCCCTTTTTCCTAGGAATGATCTGGTTGTCAATATTGTGAGTTATAATATTAATGATGAATAATTGTTGAAAGATTAAAAATGTATTTATTGAAGATAATGTTGGGCTTCGGCACATAAAATGCAGCGGAAATTAAACAATTTAAAGTGCAATTTTGAAACCCTAAAACAGGATCCATGCGAAAACCATATTAATTCAGTGGTTAGAAATTTATACTGATTATTGAAGCTAGAATCGATGCGGTCGAATCTCCAACGCTATCCAAACGAACTGTGTCTCTATGGTATCCACACGAACGCCCCACGAATTGTCATACGATCTGCAGAAAAAGGAACCGCGGTACTAGCCACCAAGGATGAGGATTTTCGAAACTGTTTTTCTCTAGTCTCTCTCTAAGAGCGGCTAGGGTTTTGGTTAATCATTATTCTTCCTAAATGGCTGATATATCTTATATATAGCAGTTAGAAGGAATTAATCAAAACCTAATCTAATTAAAATCCAAATTAATATATATATATATATATATCTTAATTAAGTCTTACTTAATTAATATATATATATATATATACAAATTATCCTTTTAATTTAAATTTGTAATTTAAATACTATCAATCATATTGATATATTTAAATCCTTACAATTTAAATTAATTCCCTTTTAAATTACATTCTATGTGTGTGACCCTATAGGTTGTTATTACGTTGTCAATAATTTTAAATTATATTATAAAATTATAAACAGTGAGCGTCATCTAGTAATGCATCACTGCTACCCAAGTAATAATAAGATCGATGATTCAATGCAACCTTTTTGTGACCAATGTTTCAATGTAATTTAATCCTTTTAACCTTGACATCATATATTAAACTCGAGTCATGGAATGTGTCATACTCTTTATAATTTAATCTGAGTTTTCTTGATCAATGAGTAGACTATATGAAACAAATCACTATTTGAGCATGGTCATGCATTTCATAGTCTTACTCAATCAAGAGGCCTATGGATATCATCCCTATTATATAGGAGGGTTATATTCCATCTAGATCACTTATATTCCTCACACGATTCATGACGTACCCAATAATCACCTTTATAGTCCACCCTATTAAAGGTGACCTGTGATGATATCAAAGTACATAAATTCCCGTGTAGTAATATAGTGATTTTAGGTCGGAGGATCATTACATCATTGTCACTATAAGAATTGCTAATGACACTTTGCATAATGCTCCACATAGAATTCTCATGGTGGGTCCGTCCAAATTTTATCGTTCTTGTTGACGTCCGTGATTTTTAGTTGTCCCTTTTCGTTACTTGTTCTTTGGTGTTCTTATATTAGGTGAGATTTGTTTGAAAAAACAAGTGAAAATGGTCTGACATGTATAATGTCGACGATGGACTGCTTAAGAGTCGCCATTGGTTTTTAAATGGTTGTACCAACACAACCGAGAAAAGGTTTGCACATTGACCCAAAGGATGTGACATCGCTAAACGGGTAGGTGAAACCAAGATTCATTAGGGTCCGTGGACTTAATTATGCGAGGAAGGTGTTAGGCACCCCCGACATCCGTGTTACCACAAAGTGACCGCCACTTTTAAGAAAACTATTATCTAAATGTGTGTGTGTGTGTGTGTGTGTCAATGTGTTTATTTATTTGAAAGTAGTGCGAGGCCTCGTCATAACTATATACACAAGGTTTGAATTTATGTAAAAAATCAATTTTTAGCAAGATATGGCAATGACATTTTATAAAAGAGGTTTTTCAAACCCTTATGCTCAATAGTAATTGAGACCTTTTACGCTTCCATTTTATTAAGTGTTCTATTGGTTGCTTTTATTTTCGAGATGTGAAGCATCTATAAGAAAATAATGTACAAAATAATACCGACTTCCTCATGGGTATAGAAACTATTTGAGGAAATTCAAACACCGCATATAAATTTACAAGCTGCTTACTGCTGAAAATGTCCATCATGGGAACCGAATCTAGATCCAATAATTTGAATCTGTGATCACATGATTCTTAGGCTCACATGATGCCGCAATTTATATGAAAGCGATGGCGGTATATATATATATATATATATATATATATATATATAGTATGAATATATATATATATATATATATATATATATACAGATATGATCAGCCACCACGAAGCACCTCCATGGGGGATCAGAAAATGTAAATAAAGTTGTAAAAGCCATCAACCGCCACAGAGGAAACTTCAGGCGGGACGAAATGTAAAGAAAGCTAAAAAAACGATCAACCACCATGGAGGAAACTCCAAAGTGACGAAACATAAAAGAAAGTCAGAAGCGATCAACCACCACGTAAACTCTGTGTGGGACGAAATATATATATATATATATATATATATATATATATATATATATATATATAAGCGATAAACGCACCAGATGTAAAACACAGGCTCATCGAACAAAGTTCGATACACGATATATATATAAGTATATATATATAAAAGCAATAAACGCCTAGACGTAAGTCAGGCTCATCGAACAAAGTCCGGCACACGCTATATATATATATATATAAAAGCAAATAAACGCTCTGCATCAAAATGTCTAGGCTCAATCGAGGCATAACTCGATAATGTTAGTCCATATATATAAATATATGTATATACAACAAATGAAATAAAACCACGGACCAAAGTCCGGGCAAACACACGCAACACGACTCTCAACGTGAAGAAAGGTGTGTGCAAAGATGAAGAGAAATACTTTAAAGTGTGTGAGAAGGCTTACAGTGGGCTGCCAAAGAAGACTTCTATATCTTTAAAGTGGATGAACACTCGACTCCCATGCAGCACAAAAGTAGCTATATGTGAGCTCACAAGTGTTTAAAATGAGAAAGCACACGATCTATCAGTAGTACGGAGCAAATTGGACAGGGCTTCCTCGCCTTTTTTCTCTTACAAATGGCCACCCCAAGCCCTCTATTTATAGAGGGGGGAGCCGCAGTGTACTGTCGCTGCTCGTCTCGCAAAGACGCGTCAATACGTGCGCAGGCACGCTTGTAATATCCGTTCGAACTTTCAGAATTGCAATCTGGGCATCCGACTAAGGTATGTAAGACCTATTTCGGACCGCTTGTTATCGAGAGTTACGCAATGGCATGGGATTAGAGGTTGTACGAAGTCAGGAAGATGAGATGGTGCCCTCCGGTCTTTAAGCTTCAAATTCTATCCGTTACCCTGCATAATAGTCACTCGGGATTGGTTTTCCTTGATTCTTGTGGGACATTATTATATAAAAATATATGTATGAGATGTTGAGACGACGTGATGTGGCGTCAAGGTGGCGAGATGACGACTTTGCCCCTCACCGGGGTTATCGCCGGTTTGGGCTGATAAAACAAACGTTGCTCAGGATTATCGCTGAGATTGGACTGCTGCAAGTGTTGAAGGTCCTCAATGTCATCTCTAAGGTGTGTCTGTCTTCCCGGTGTTATCTCCGGGCCTTGTACTGAGTGCCTCGGTGTGCATGCCGAGGTTGAAGCTGATTGCATGCATTTAAACACAAGCATTTCTGGGGTTATCATCAGAACTGCATTCCTTGGGGTTATCACCAAGGTTGGTAGCTGCTACTCCCAATGTTGGGACTGAGACTAGATACCTCGGGGTTATCTCCGAGATTAATCGGTCTTCTCCGGTGGAATTTTTGGTATTGGAACTGCATGCCTCGGGGTTATCTCCGAGGTTGGAACTGTTACTCCTGGTGTGTGTTCCGGGGTTGAGACTGAACTTCCGGTAGTATCCGGACTGGATGTGAGCTATTTTCCATGGTTATCTCTGAAAGACGAATATGCATTCCTGCAAAGTCGGTGGCCAAAAACGAAAATTTTTCGAGTGTCTACAGATGCCCCTCTTTATCATATTCATGCAGTGCAATGCATGGGTAGGATAAAGAATCCTAGACACTTGAAATGCAACATGATGCAAATGTATGATGCATGTGTGTGGGGTTGTTGCCCAACATGCGGGGGATTATTGCCGGCTCCTTGTAGCTTCTACCGAGGATTGGCAACTATGACCCGATTGGATGTGTGATCCAAATCTTTTAGGATGTTGACATTGGGGTTGTCACCAAAGTCTTTAATCCTTGACACAGACTTAATTTCGAAGAGGTGCCTCTTGTGTGTAAGAGATCTGTGGGGATACAGCTTTGTCTGTTTGAGGATGTGTATAACATATTCCATCATCTATCCTCTTCGATGATGCTGACCTTTCCTGGTTTGTATCGCTAGGATCTGTCAAGGTTCTGTTGGATTTACTGCCAACAACATATGATGTCAAGGTTGCCTGACCTTCGTTGATGTGTACTTCACTTATGTGTGAATCAATGGATGAAAACCCTGTGGGGTAGACCGTCAAGGCTGCTTGACCTTCGCTGACGTGTGAATCAATCGATGGATATATGCGTTGTAACCCGGCTCGGAATCCATTGGGAATATGAATACCAAAATACTGAAATTATCGAATAGCTTTCGATGCCTCGATGGGTTTACTTGCCATCACCGTAATAACGCCAAGGTTGCTTGACCTTCATTGATCACGTACACCAATGGATGACAATGCGTGGTGACCCCACGGGAATTTCTTTAGAATGTGTGTGATTCCCCGAATGCGTTGTAACCCCCACCAGGGTCTTGATTGAAAATTAGGGTGACGACCCTGATTTGGTGGCGTTGGACTTGTGCAAGGTATTGCCGAGTGTGACTTGTAACATTTGAGATCATTGGCATAGTGTACCTTGTGTTTGGGCGAATACCAATGAGTGATGTGCAGATCCAAGGTTCAATCTGAGAAGACCAGGATTTGTAAGCCATTTTGTTCAATCGCGTAGCATTTTTATTCCTGATTTGACTTTCTCAGTCTGTGAGAACTCCTTTGCAACTCGAACTAGACCGAGTCGAAGGGGTGGGACCCACATAGGGGTGCCGCAGGTACACTTGCTTCAGCCGTAGATGGACCTGCGGCAAATCGTGGATATTAAAGTCCTGTAGGCTGCTTTCATAAGTCATTTTCAAGTTACGCTGTGAAGGAAATCCGAGAGCTCTTCTTCAGATCTGCTAAGTTCGGGTGATTTTTTGTAAATTATGTCATCGTACAAGTGTTCTACACTAATCTGGTAACGTATGCATGTATTTTTTCCAGTTTTTATCCGCTGAAAATGACCTATCACATGAAATGCATCTAAACACATAGTAGTGATTATGTATGCTCAAATGACTTGATAAAAAATATTCAACATAGTAAATGTTAGTATTAAACCATGTTGAACATAATGATGTGAAAAAATTTGTCTTCTGAGACAGTCAAATTGGCACCTTTTTCTGCTATTTCTTATCCTATTTGAGGATAAATGAGCAAAAGATAAAAAGGCAAAGTACTCCTGGTATTGAGGTTAACCTTATGTATTGATGACTTTGATTTTTAATGCATATGTTTTGTATATGACTTTGGGCAGGTGTGCTACTGAATGGCCACCTAGTCATGCCTATGTGCATGTGGATAGTCCTATTTACAAAGGGGACTATGGCAAAAAATTTCTAAAATGTAGGCATTTAATTAACTATGCATTTTTATCTCTACTATAAACATATGTTAAAGTAGTGCATGCATGCATGTAGTCATAAAATGCATTTTGAAGAGCTCTCCAAGTTAGAAAATACCACACTCTTTCTGAGGTGATTTGGAGACTTGTTGTCCAGATATTATGGATCCGGATCAGCCGAGTAGTTCCCCTAGGACCACTTCTGGTGTACGGAGGAGGGCTTCTAAAGTGCCTCGACCCCGTTCTATTAGACAACCTCGTTCGTTGGTGGAGGCAGTGATACGTCCAGCCCGGGTTGATGTGCCGGACGTTGAGGACGATGAGGAGGATGTTCTGGTTGCGGATCCTGCTCCTGCTGCACATGCTTCCCGTAGGGACCTCCCTAGTATTCAACTGGCAAACCCAGAGCTTCTGGGTGATTTGAGCAGACATCCCTCGATGTATTTGCACGCCAACGAGGTATGACATTAGATCTTGATCTTCCTTCTTTCATATTGATGAGGAGTATAGGATTTTGATGTTGATCTCTATTTTATGTAGGTTCCTGGCTTTATACAGCCTCGAGGGAACTGGTTTAGCATACACTCCATGTACCAGGCTCTTCATCCTGACTATAGAGTTATTGTGCATGACTGGGGATTTGGAGCATTCTTTTCCATCCTTCCCCGTCGTTGTCCCTGGGGTTATCTCAGGGCATTGTCTGAGCGATGGTTTCATCAGACTCAGTCACTCCATTTGTTGGACTGTGAGGTGACGATAACGCCGATGGATTGGCGGTTTATCACAGGTATGGAGTTTGGAGGGGCACCAGTGCCTTATATGACGAATATTACCCCTACTACCGTCAGATCCTTGCTAGGAGTTCCGACGGAGGCGCTCAAGGGCGGATAGTCCGTACGGGTCTTTTGAACATGGATGCTATGAGTGTGCTTTTGAGTGAGCCCATGCCAGATGATGTCAGAGTCAGGAATCGTATTCTTCGGCGATTGTTCCTGATGATCATTAGAGGCTGCTTCATAACGCAGATAACTCTTCTACGGTGTCATTTGCTTTGGTCAACGCCACGCGTTATGTGGACCGTATTGGAGAGTATGATTGGGGTTCCTACACCTTTGCCTATTTCCTCAGGGGCGTGCGTATGCGCTCGTAGGGTTTGACCGAGGCTTGGTTAGGATTCTACCCATTTTTACTGGTGAGTATTTCTCTTATTATTTCCCATGTATAGGTTAAGAGTGTTTACTGACCGCAGATATTTAGCCTTTGTGTTGGCAGTTTTGGGCCTGTGAGAGGCTTCCATGTTTGCGACATGTGAGCGTGTTAGGTTTAGACACATATTCACAAGGACGACGATGACATCATTCCATATTGGCTGAGGTCCATGTAGCTGAGGGTTTCCCTCATTGCCGTCTACAGCTGGAGTTGTTGACAACTGATATTATTACATGAATTCCCTATTCTGGGGAGCACTTGGCCATCGGTTTTGAGGATGGGTACCCGACTGGTGTCGAGTATGTGATTTCCACCCGGAGAGTTCCTCTCTTTACATATGGAGGATGGGAGCTCTATTTAGGAGAATGTGCTATTAGGAGCACCACAGGAGAGATTCATATGCCAATCTTGCCTCCTGTCAAGAGTCATTGGCTCAGATCGCAGCACCCCACCATCGACATCCCATTGTTGGGGGTCAAGATGATTTTGCATTATCAGAGGGCCCCTGCACTCGGGAGATATTCCAGCGTTGGTGGTTCCTCGCACTATTGGAGCCTGACACTCCACACCACTCAATTCATGGGGATATGGTTCCGAGATCCGTGATGATGATGAATTAATCGCTAGCCGTGTCCCGATCCGACTCATGTTACACAGATTGATATTTGACCCAAATGATCGGATCGGGCATATTTCTTTATCCGGCATTTAGGCGGCGAGATCCCAGAGGCGATTCATTTGATCCTTTCACCAAAGGCCGGGCCCTCGGATGACCCATTTGGCTTTATCGGTAGCATATCCTCCTTTGTATAGGCCCCGACATCCTTGTTGATAGAGATCCAGTGACTCGGGGAGGAGTTACATCGTGGATACATGATTGATGATGTAGATATTGACACCATAGTCTTCTTCCCGATGTGTATTCTCATTATCTCTTTTGATAGGCCTCTGTTAGTTATTGAGTGGTTGTGCTCTATTCTCGCTATATCTTTTGATAAGCCTCTGTTAGTAGTACGACGTCTGTGCCCCATTTCCTTGTATTTTTAGTTGTATAGAGATGATGTATGTAGATGATGATATACTTAGGAATGTGTGTACAGTTTTTCATTCCCTATATCATATTGCCATCTATTACCTATAATGCATGTATCATGTTATGCATATATATGTATTTCCAGAGATATTCAGCATTGACCCCTGGATGGTCTTAGGAATGTGTGTACACGACCCGTACAGATGTCTTCTTCGATAGTTAGCCGTATTGATCATACCCCACCATTATTGGTGGCATCTGGTATGCGATCATGGTATGACAACATGTCACCATCAGACAGGGTGACCGTAGATCACTTGTTGCAGCATACTATGACCTTGTTGATGTTTCAGGTTCCCACAGGATTCGTGGATGACATGCTGGCATATTGGGTATCGGAGAAACAAGTTTTCCGATTTGGGACCCAGGAGTTGACTCCCACTCTGGAGGAGTATGCACGATTGACGATGCTGCAACTAGACAGACCTTACGTGCATATGGCTCTGGGGGACATGAGTCGACGGTTCATGACCTTCATTGGATTGAGGCGTAAGGTGGTGTGGGATGAGCTTACATCTGGCCACGTTATATCCCATCATTTTCTGTTTGACAAATTTGGCTCTGAGGATAGTTATACACGACATTCCGGGGATTTCACCACACTGGAGGATCATTGGCGTCTAGCCAGGGTGGATGTACTGCTATTGTGCGTACTGTCATATGTATATATGCCATGATATATAGATGAGTTAGACATAGGAGTTATAGTGGCAGTGAGAGCTCGCAGGGAGTGTCATACCATCATACTGATGATTATAGCAGAGACTCTGAGGTCAGCTACATACTGCTGCACTTATCCGACATGAGTGTTTACGGGCAGCCGGTCATGCTGTACGTGTGGTTTATGTCACACTTGAGACCGATCGACACTTTTAGACGGCATGGATATTGTTTCACCCATGATATAGCCATGTCATACTCCTTTCAGCCTGCGGAGTGTTTGGACGCTATGTCTTGGTCGGTATTTTTGACGAAGTTCAACGATTCGTTTAGCATATTGTCGTGTTCGGGGCTCAGCTCACCTTACAGCTTTATTACTCATGCTCCGGGCATGGATTACCTCCCTCTGGCTAGTTTGAGGGGCATGACTACATATCACCCGATGGCCGTGATGTCGCAGTTTGATCAGTTTCAGGTTTTTCATCCTTTTGAGGGGGCGCTGGGCCAGCATTTAGCTTCTCGCTATCTTTCAGCAGAGGATCGATCCCGTGTGTATGCTTGTTGGGATCAGCGTGAGGTAGCTTCTTTTTCTGTTAGCCATCCGAGATGTTTGCCAGAGTATTCTGCGTGGATGGAGACAGAGATTTCATCGGCTGCGGTAGTATCCACAGTACCGGATAGTGATTCAGACGATGGAGAGCCTATGGAGGACCTTGATTCCTACATCGAGGAGGAGCTACTTGCCGGGTTGCCAATATCTCCTTTAGATTCTCCCAAGACTAGTATTGTTGTGATCTGACATTCTAAGACAAGATTTCGATGCTTGACGAGTCTTCATCGATGACCTTTGAGAGAGACCAAAGCTAGAAGTCTTGATGTTCGACAACCCTTGATGGGAGAGACGCAGCTTTGCTAGAGAGAGAGAGATGATGCATTAGCTACAGAGAGACGCCATTTTGCCGAGCGAGACGTTGTAGGTGGAACCATGGTTGCCGAAGGAGTTAAGATCGCATCGCCGACGAGCGAGAATGAGGAGATCGTGGGGAAATGGGTATACACAACTTGCAAAATTTTTATATATAGTACCAAACGAAGTCGTTTTGGATAATATGTTTTAAATTTTTTTGCAAGACTTCCACCTCCCACGTCTGTATATAAGGCTTCTCTCCTCCTAAATCGCGCATAAGGGCTTCATGCTTCTAATTCATGTCAAGAACTACCAAAGAATGCACAAATAAAATAAGAAGATGTATACACTGCTAGTATTTTAAATATTAAACTATTTTATAATTAATTTATTAATTAGTATTGTAAATTATTTAAGAAATATTATTAAGTATAAAATATTATTTAAAAAATGCACAAAAAAATTTACGTGTTTAAATTTCACAAAATATTATTTGTGGGACTGAGATTATGAACTAAATATTGATAACCAGACCAAAACGAGCCCAATCCAACATATAGGCCTTTTCCCTCAATATGCCCAGTACCAACTTTGTTGTTAACCTCGTACTCTGCGTGTGACACAAAGGAGCGGAAAACTTAAACCCTAAATTGTCCTGAATCAATTTTTTTTAGCTCAAACTCTCTCTCTTCAATGGTGGAAGAGAATGAAGAAGCAGCAAATTCGAGAAACTGCTCGAATCCCAAAGAAGCGGCTTTATGTGAAGACTGTAAATCAAACCCATCAAAATACAAATGCCCAGGTTGCTCTGTACGTTCTTGTAGCCTCCATTGCGTCAAAGCTCACAAACAAGCCACCGGTTGTACTGGAAAGAGAAAACAGACTCAGTTTGTTCCTTTGTCCCAATTTGATGACAATATTCTCATCTCTGGTAATTTTCCCTAGTTCAATACCTCGTCTGATAATTCAAGTGTTTTTTTGTGGGTTTATACTCCCTTCGTTTTGCAATAAAAGCCCCATTTGCAAATGAAAAAAAATTGTTCCATAAAAGAGTCCTTTTTTATTGATCATAGTATAAAAGATGTCAAAGTTAACAACACAATTTCAGTACATGCCGCCACTACTAAACTAAACTAAGCACTGATAAATATGGAAGAAAAATATATCCTTAAAGGTTGTAAATATTTTCTTTTCGAACTAATGGAGTATTTGTTTTCATGTGTAAGTTATTGTATTCTTAAGAAAGTTTTTTTCTTTCCTCTCCAACATTTAGGTTATGTTTATTAATCCCTTGTTTGTTTTTCAAATTTAGTCTTGGGACTATTAGTCTAGAAATTATAAAAGACTTAATAGTCTTAATAGTTATAATCTGGGATTATAATCGTAGAATTAATAGTCTATAATCCCAAGCTTGCAAACAAACAGAGCCTTAGATCTTCTATTGTTTACTAGGAATTGATTACCATTTTTTAAGGATACGGTCACGAGTCTTTTTATTTTTTATTGACTTGTTTTCTTTGTATATTAAATTTTGTGTAAGATACTTTTTTTTTCCTTTTTTTTGTTGTGAAAAATGGGTTTTTGCGAGACTAAACTTTAAAGACTAAAATTTATTATTAGAAAAAATATTGGTAAATTGTTTTTACGTGTTTTGAAAATTGGGTAAAAAGAAAAACCTCTCATTTTCTGAGGGAGGGATAGATTTGACCATCAAATTGATAACTTGATTAGGGAGGACTCAAAATACATAACAGACATTTTTGCCAAATGTAGAAAGACATAAGAGAGCCTTCCAACCGCCCTCCCCCCTCCCCCCCAAAAAAAACAAACACTAAGTACATGTACCTTGTTAACTATTAAATAAATCAATTCAATTTTGGAAGATCTTTTCACTGATCTAGGCAGCGCCTATGTAATGCCAAAAGTAATGAGCACGATTGAGGATGTAGCTACACAATGTCAACCCCATGTCGTGAAGCACCAACAGATGCACATGTTCTTCCTTTATATGAAATTATTTCCTGTTAAAATGGTCTCTAGACTCTAGTTGCCTCAAAAGCAAAAAAGAAACTACGTACATGACTTTCCATACTATCAACAGCTCTAGTAGCAAATGCATAAACAGAGTTCCCAGGGAAAATCCATACTTTCTCTTCTTTCCAATCACCACATTTCCCTCAAATTCATTGCATAAAGTTCGTCTAGAAAAGCATTTATTGTCCAACTACAAAGCATGAACAGTGTTTCTAAAACGTAGGATCCAGAAATGTTTAATGCTACAGAAAGTTCATTGCAACTATTGAGATTTTGAACAAGTTGGGACTGGCCTTACATAGTTCATCCTCTCTGCATGAAGTAGGCAACTTTAAACCTTTGTGTAAGCTGTCTACAAGTGGTTTCATGCTGGGTGGGGGTTCAAGAAAGCAATCATTATGGTTTAGTAAGGCAGGAAGGGATATATTTTTGGGCTCAAACAGGTATTGAATTGGTGAGATTTGGAAAATATTAAGTTCTATGTTTTTAGAAATATGTGTGCATGATATTTGGACAGCTAAAAATGCAGAGGGGTTTGAGTATTTATTTAAATGGCTATTGTTTTGGGTTGATTAGGAATTGATTTGATAGGGCATGGGGTTGATTGAAGGGCATTTTAGGTCTGCAACGAGTGTATTAAGTTTTTTCATGAGTTTTGGTTTCTAAGACAATATTTAATAAAATGAAGATATTGTTTGTTGGATGGCTGGGTTGGAACTTTAGAGACGGGAAGGGGAGGTGAGAGGCAGCAGGGACCACAGCCAGCCACAAGTGGCCCCCTTGACAATTTATATTTTCATATAGACTCTTACTAAATCGTAGAGAGTAACTATTTACCATAATTTTTTCACCCATTTATTATGGCCCCTCTCTCGAGAAGGTTCAAGGTTCTTCTCTCTCCCCTCCAATCCCCCATCCCCCACCCCGAAAAAAAAATGACAAGAAAAAACCCATCCTTTTTTCTGAGCACATGACAACTTAGTAGAGAAGTAAAGGAAGAAGAAGAGATAATGTCACACCATCCCCAGCACATAAGAAATATTCTAGGATCGGTGGACATATGTAGAACTTCTTTGGTCTTTACAACAAATAATTTTTTTGTAGATCAATATTTCTGAAAATCGTTGACACCTAAACAAAATGAAAAGAAACTTGCCTACAAACTTATAAATCTAACATAATTCACAAAACGAACTCAAAACAATTCCATTCGACTTAGAAATCTGCTAAAATGTTGTGGAGCACATAATCCTTGTTTTAGGTTTCCAAAGTGGATCTCTCTCGTCTAATTATGTGAGTGCCACTACATCACAGCAGTGCACATGCCGAGATTTTACCCTTGAACAGTCTTTAATAACCATCTTGAACTACAATTCAACATGGTTCCTCAAGATCCCCCATGGCCTGTCCCTGATCACCTTTTTTTTTCTTTCTATTTTCTATTTTCTTTTCATTTCTTTTTCTGGATAAGTTTCAATGCTATCCTGAGAATTTTCCTAAACTATCTACATGAGTTATAATTTGGTGATGAAGGTAGCAATGATGTTTAACCTTCAATTATTTTGTTTGTGTGCTCATTGTTAGATTATAATATGCTTGAGGATGTGAAGAGGGTTGCTGACTCTGCTCAGAGACAGAGACTTAAGATTTGCGGATATTCTCAATTTAGGCTTCCTTTCCCTCTTAAAAGTCTTAGGAGTGCTGCAGCAAGCCGGAGGACAAAAATCTTATTTCTCTCGAGTGGAATGTCAAAGAGACAAACAAATCAATCATTTTACAACAACAGGTATTAATTAATCTTATGAGAGACATTCATATTAGACTAATGTGACTTATGTGGTCTAGAATCTTATTTGGTAGGTCACTAGGTCTACTATAAATTGTTGGATGCTTTAACTGCTGAATATGATTTTCTCTTTTGTGTTTGTAGATTTGCAATATGCAGTTGGTTTTCCTCATGTTACCATTTTATGGTCATGTTTTATGCTACTTTCTGTTTGTATGATGGCTTAATGGAAGCAACATTAAGTACCTCAAATCGTCTCTGGTAAATAGGTTCCAACATTTCATTTATGGGAAGTTGAACAGCAAATTGTTATGATGTATGCATGCAACTTGAAATCTATACTGAATTGTGCATGCAATTATTAAGATATTACGATGGCTGCTCTTTTCTTTTTAGTCTAAATTTTTTTTTTTTGAAAAATATTGGTCAAGAGAGATTTAGGGACTTTTATTTTTGGGATTGACACTAGTTATCTTAAATATTTTGGGAGCTTTGTATTTGGAGAAGAAATTGAAAAGGTGTTTAGAGTTCTACGAGAAGGCTTAGGGGCTGTGATATCCCATCAACTGCTTGTAACCGAAATTAACATTACATTAATTCTAATTCAGTGACTTTTGATAACACAAGTTAACTAGATCTTCAAATTTCAGAACACTTAAGATAATTTGACATATTTATTCAGAAAACTATCTGAAATAATTGGCAAGTTATTTTGTCATAGTATTTTTCTCTTAATTAAAATTGCTAGTTTGTTACTTAAAATATGCGGTACTTAAATTTTTCCCTACAAGGTCTTTGTGTGTTGGGAGAAGGTTAGGACTTATGGAGTATTGATCTCCAAACAGGTACATGTATCTAGTTGATACTGTTACTTATACTTTTATGGCGCTTAATTGTAACTTCTAAATCTATAAAAAGCTAATCTGAATTATAATCTAAGCCTAAGATGTAGGTCAGATTGTCAAAGTAAGGCTTTAGTCATTCTCGTTGATATCTGAATCTCTTTTTGCAGGTTCTTACTTTTAGAAAATGATGCTTTTTGTTCGTGTTGGCCTCAATTATTTTATACATTCTTATTGTTATTGAAAATTGATGTATGGTAGAATTGCATAATTAGTAAGACAAAATTTGTTACCTCTGATGCATGCTTGAATTTTTTGTTGTTGTCCAGCATCTAGGTTGTGTATTTCCTGCTGTTACAGCTTCAACGCATTGCTTCTTTTTGTGTTTCTCATGTACGGGCACTAAGGATAATGTGGTTTCTAATGAATTTTTATTTCTAATTATGTTCCAGGAAGAAGTATATTTCATGGACAATTGAATGGAGGTTTCATTCAACAGATGTTGTATTGCTTGACCATGGGTGAGCATCGATATAAATCCGGAACGACCTATTCTTCTCCTGTCATTTCTCTTTCTTTATCTGAAATATGTTTTCCTTTGTGCTTTTTGAGAACTTGTAAAATTTCATTTCTCATTAGCACATGCTGGGCATACATGTTCACAGATCTCATGCAAATGTTTTTGTTCCAGTGTGGATGAAAATACAAGCCTCTGCTCGGTTATTGAGAACCATCTTAAACCTGGCCCTTGGAATCATCAGTTGAAGCGATTCTGCGAGGAACCACTGCAGTCTCTCAAATTTTTCATCCGAAAACATCTGAAGGTGTTCACATTTTACATTTCTGTTTGGTATGATAATTTTTATTTATTTATTTGTTTATTTCTGTATGAAAACTGATATCACTTTTCAAAAGTTGAGACCAGCATGAATGTTCCCTCGTATGGGTGCAGGACCTTTTTTGAATATGTAGTACTGTGTCCTATTTCTTTGGCTGAATTTTCAAATATTAAGATTTTTATTAGACACGCTTAGTCATAATTTTGTTTGTTGATTTTTTGTTTTCAACATTTATATTTAAACACCAATACTCATAATTACAAATGAATCATTGAGAAGAAAATTATGTCCAAGTGAGTCCCATGCAATTCTTAACATTGCAAAATAATTTAACAAAAAATGTAGGACTCTCATTTCAGATGGAGGAATCGGTCTTCTATCTCAAATTAAAATGAACTTGGGATAATTTTCTGATGTGTAGTCATACATCTATTTGCAATTATGGCTGTCCTATTTTTTAAAAATTGAATTATTTGACCTGCAGGGCTCCAAATCACCCTTCCTTGAGTTGGACATAAATGCTCCAATACGTGAGCAACTAGCCAATTTGGTTCTCATCGAGTACCCTGTTATTCATGTACTTCTTCCTTCACACCGTTACGATTTTGAAGTTATCAAAGCTGCTAGTCGTTGTAAATTTGATCTTAAGGAGTCTGTTAGCCATCAAGAACAGTCTCCTAAGGGTGTTTACTTCAGGGAGGAGGAAATAGAAGAGGACAACTCCTCGAATCCTCAGGTTCTGGATCTAATGAAGCATGCAAAATTGGATGGAATTTTCCACAGTCCCCATCAATGCAGAGGAACCGAGAAAAAATTAAATAACATGGTAGACAGCCCATTTTTCTTAAGAATGACACAAAAACCAGTGATAAAGAATGATTTCTGCTGTGAAAAGGCTGAGACAGGAGTTTCTGAAAGCATGGATTTGGAAATTGATCAAGAATTAATAGATTCATACTCGGATTTGATTTCAGAAGCGAATCCTGACGTCTTTTTTGATTTTGAAGGGGTGTTTAAGGAGGATGTGGAACTAGAGAAAAGAAATGATAAGGCCGATTTCTGTGAAGTTTTCGCGGTGGAGGAATTAGAGGAAGGAGAGATACCTGCTTAGAACTGCATTCAAGTGTGATTTTGCTTCATGACAACCACCGCAATGTTCTTGCTGATAATGCAATTAAAAACATAGACTGGATACATTTCTTTAGTTGCTTGGTAGAGTATGTATATATGTAAAATGTGTGCCTCTTATGTTTTCTTGTTCTGAATTCAGCACTACTTTGATATCAGAAAAGCCACTTTTAGATGGGTTTTCGCCTGCCTTAGTGTATGTGTACCGACTTTCTGATGGCGATACGGTTGATGGATGCATCTTCACCGTCGATTTCTTGAAACTTCTTGTTGTTCTTTGTGGCACTAACATGATATAACTGTAGAAAATGAATGTTATAGAGGAAGGAATGGAATAGGGGAGGTAATGGAATAGAAAAGGGAATATAATGATTCTAAGTATTGTATTTGCATGTTTGGTTGGTGTTGGGGAATGGATTGTGGGGTATATCTTGTTGCTGTAAAGAATGCCATTGAGGATTCCTTTCTCATACACATTCCATCAACACGGTAATTGTTTTTCCCTCGTACACGACTCACCCCCGAAAATAATACCTCTCATGCATTTACTTATATTGAGGTTCCACCTATGTTAACATCACAAGTAAGTTGGAGTTTCACATCGGATACATAATAAAAAAGTGAATGATTAATATACATGAATAGACCGGCCAAGACTTTTGGATTAAGTTGGATTTCAAACATGTATTTTAATGCTTTGTGTACCTGCACGCGAAGCGCGGACTCCTCGGTTCTTCCCCCAACAACACTCGAGAAATACTCCAAATATTCAGCATATTGGTTCAAGAAATTCCTCACTAAGTACCGATCAAATGCCTCAAAATGGTTGAACACAAGAATTGAAAATGGTTTGTTTGTTTGAAAAATAACTGGAATGGCTTGGTTTGTTTCAAAGTCTTGTCAGAGCTCTTGGCGTAAATTCTTTGACCTCTGTTGCTGCGGGAGATACATTGGCAGTAAAGGAATTTATTTGGTATTTAAAAATAGGATTGAAATGATCATGTCCAAGTATATGGAGCAATTGAAAGAGTCTGAATATGACCGATTAATTCATTCAAACTGTTTGTTTTATAATTTTTAAACTTTGAATGCGTTTAAATATAACTGATGTATATGTATGTAGGGGTGAGCATGGTGCGGTTTGAAATCTAAACCGCACACGAAACAGGTTAGGTACAGTTTGACAAATCTAAAACCACATATGAAATCGCTTGTGATTGGTGTGCGGTGCGGTTTTGAACCGTGCGGTGTGGTTTCATTTGGTGTGGTTTCGGTTTCAAAATCAATTGAAACAACAAAATTTTATGCAATTTAAATTAACAATTTAACATCACACGATATTAAATATCACTTTTATAACACACAACTTTACTTATAATGTTTTATCTAAACAAAAGCTAAATAGAACCAAACCCAAATCGTATAAACAAAAGCTGGTATGTATCTATATAAACATAGTGGTGGATAACAATGAATAAAGTTTGTTGGTGGACGTGTTCTTATAAATTATTATTGTTATTATAATGATGATGATAGTAAGCTCAATCATATTCCCATTAAAATTTATAAATCACTCTGGACAACTTCACTGCTTATCTTGTTGGCGTTTGGTACAGTTTTGGTTTTATGCATGCGGTTTTGGCCAATAACCAAACCCAGACCGTAATTTCAGTTTTTAACCCACCTAAAATTGCTACATACGTCGGAACTGTTGGTGCATTTTAATTGGTGTGATTTTTGATGCACTGTCAGAGATAATTTTGTTTCTTACTAGCCCTATGTATGAGTTAGTACTCATGGACTTTGAACACACCATCTAAAGTTTGCATATGGATTGAGGAACATATTTGCTGCTGCTAGGAAGATCTCATCAATGTCTTTGAAACTTATGTTATTTGCGTATTAATAAATTTTATTTTACCAGCCAAAAAAAATGAGCTCTTGAGGTATCACTATTGTGACGCTTGTCAAATAATTTATATCATTCTTGATCGCGCAAATCATTTACCCTATCTTAGACTTAAAGAAATTGAATAAAGATCAAGACTGAAATAGAAAAATATATGCAATATCTAGGAGAAAATAGCCGCAGCACCAACTATATATTCATTAATTTTTCTATGGTGTTTGAAAAAACAAACAAACAAAAACTTTTGTTCTTTGAATTCTTAGTGAAACCTTTTATATTAGATGTGCATTCTATATTTAGAATAGAACAGGGAATTGAAATAAGGATTATTGGTTAACGAACTAGTTAAATCAGTCTTTCAAGTAAAGGTGTAAATGAATCGAGTCGAGCTGAGTATTGAGTTGCTCAGATTTGGTTCACAAAATTTATTGAGTATAAAATAAAGTTTGATCAAGGCTCATTTACTTGAGTAAAACACGATCTTGAATCGAGGCCGAGTAGTTTGAACTTTTCGAACGAATATAATCCGAGTTTTAATAGAAAATTACAATTTGAGGAGGTTTGAGTAATTTATCGAATTTTAAAATTTGCTCATATTTGACTCATTTATATTTTGAGTCGAGCGAGTACGAATCAAACCCGAACTGTTAGCTCATTTTACCTCCTTAGTTTTAAGTTTGTGATTTATCTCTCTACTCTTTACTATTACTATTATTTTAATGACGAATTGAATAATGGTAGTTGTACACAACTATCATCTTATTTAGATTTTGCCCTAAAAACTAGAACTCTAGAAGGGTTTATAAATTTTCACTGCAAATAACTCTTAAATTAAATGTTTACTTTAATTCGATAATAATCTACTCCAAGTTTGAAAAAGATAATACAACAACCCCCTTCCCCCCCCCCCCCTCCCACCCCCGTCCTCCCAAAAAAAAAACGACAAAATTAATGATTTGACCATCAAAGTTGGCACGTTTTACTGAATATTTGATTGAACTTTTAATTTGTTAAATTAACTAACTGAACTAATTAAAATTTTCAAATTGGGTCATTCTGTCAAATCTGGTTAACAGCTGTCAAATTTTTTCATACGTGGAAGCAAAAAAAAAGGGAAAATAAAATAAAAAATGAGGTGACCAATTAGCAACACTGACATGGAAATAATAAAAAAATATTTTTAACTCATTTTTAACATTTTAATTTTTAACATTTTAAAGTTTTAAAAATGACAAAAATATAATAAAACAAAACAAAAACTAATAAAAATAAAATATTTTTTCATTTATTAAATCAATTCTTCTTCCTTCTTCTCTCTCTTCTTCCACCACCACCGCCGCCTCCACCGCCTCTTCTTCCTCTTCTTCTCTCTCTTCTTCCACCACCATCAGCTCCACCTCCACCGCCTCTTCCTCCTCTTCTTCTCTCTCTTCTTCCACCACCACCGCTTCCACCTCCTCCACGCAGGGGCATATCTACGGCTGGGGTTTTGGATGATGGATCCGTTCGGATCTCCACCGCCGTCGCCGTCGCACCTCGGCCCATCGTGCCACCCACATCGCTTCTATGTCGATTTAACAACCCTAAACGTCGCCTCTCTTCCTTCCGCCTTGTGGCCCAGACGCATCCATCCTTGCCTCCCCTCCGGATCTTCGTCTACTCCTCGCTCACCCACCACGGCCTTAGATTGTGCCAGTATGCTTATCGAATTTGAAGACAATGAAAAGGGCCGAACTTTACCGAAATGCCACCACAGACTTTTCGGTGAGTGTATTGATATGTGGTTTCATTCTCACTCCACGTGCCCAATTTGTTTGCCCCTTGGTGAGGCCGTAGCTCATTGAGGCTCCTCAAAAATAACAATAGGTCCGAATTGGTGGTATCTCATGACGCCCCAAAAATAGTATATACATCACCTATTCCGAGTCGCCAAATACATGGTACAAAAACAAATACAATCTTTAATATACAACAAGAGAGTTGTGAGTTTTAATACAAATAATGTCTTCAGACAATATCCACTCTCGAATAAGTCTTCATTACATTTATTGTCACACTATTTAATGTAATAGTGAGGACTATTAATACTATCATCTGGTCCATCACTCCGCTCCCAGACTTGTCCCACTATATTCTCATTTCACAGAGAAACGGTGAAAGAAAGGGTGAGCTCAACTAGCCCAATAAGAAATATTATGACTAAGATAATGCGTAATAAATTATCATTAGCCTTAAAGATGTTAAACCGATACAATATAACAAACATCAAGTTTAACTCACAATGCGGAACAAGCAATCCATTAAAAGAGTCAAGTAGAAGAATAAAATCTACTATCTTTTATGATTGAAAAGGTTTTTCATCACTTTTATCGCTGGGACTCAGATTAATAAATAATCCACATCATCGAATCACCCCTGCACTACGACCAAGGATATTCTTTAGTATCACGACCACAATTATCCATGCACTACGGGCCAAGAATATTTGTGTATTCATTAATGGTCATGATCATGTCAACAACTCATCCATCAATGCACTACGGGCCAATGAGGACTTTTACCACATCATTTGTAACATTACGGTCATGATTACATAATCGAATAATCCACAGTCATAATCATACCAAGTCCATCTATGCACTTTCTACGAAATACGAGATGACTTTCAAAAAAATATAAACATGAGGATGATGACAATGATATAAGAATTCAATAAAAACAAGTTCAAGAATTAATTTATTCAGGAACTAATAACGTCCAAATTGTCAACATGATACTTCTTTGTAGAGTAAAATTTAAGAATGCTCAGAAGAATATTTCCATGAAAAGATACTGGATGAAGCGCAAATATCAAGGATATTCCACTAATTTCATGGAGTATATAAGTCAAAACTTTAATCAACTGAGTATAATAAAGAATGGAATAACAAAAGAAATCACCATGCATGCGGTACTTCACATAGATAGGTTATTCCAATAGAATAACAATAACGGAACCGTGTCAAAGTGAAATTACATGCCAAGCGGATGTTCCAATGAATAATAAAGAATGGAATAACAACGAAATCACCATACATGCATGCGGTGCATTGATAGATGAAAAGTTATTCCAATGAATACTAAATAACGTAACCGGTCCCCAAGAAAAAACGCATGCATGATATTCCAAATGAATAATAAAGAATGGAATAATGTAAGAATTTCACCAAGTATAGGGTAACCTGATATACAAAGTTATTCTAATGTAATAATAAAGAATGGAATAACGAAGAATTTCACCAAGTATAGGGTCCCACAGTATACAAAGTTATTCCAATGAATAATAAAGAATGGAATAATGTAAGTTCTCTTCATGAATAAGAAAGAAAGAATATCCCTTACGAGTACAACAAATAATATCTCCTACCTTAAGAAGTAGAGAACTGGATATATGAGTATATGAGTAGTGAAGTAGCAGAATACTTTTCTTCTTTCTCTCTATAGTTTCTCTCTAGAGTTTCAAATTGATTCGTAAGAAATAATTAAGGAATGAGCTTCTATTTATAGAAGAATGGATCGTGATAAGTAACTAACTCATGAAACGGTCCAGATTGATTTACTTTTAATCCAACGGTCATATTTAAAGCAAAATCTTTTAAATAAAATATAATATATTCTATTTATAATCTAAGAAAACGAATAACTTTATAAAAGATTTTACTATGCAAACACTATGCAGTATTATGCAAACCACTATAAAAAAATATAATATATTCTAATTATTATACAATAAATTAGATAACTTTATAAAAGTATTCTATTTTATATAAAAAGATTTTACTATTAGCCTAATAAAACGAATAACTTTATAAAAGTATTCTGTTTTATATAAAAAGTTTTTCTATTTTATTACATTAATAATACCAATAAAACAAAACTGAGTTACTTATCACATAAGCATCAATAATCAATACCGTGTGCTACTATGAAACCACGCGTATTACTGTACTTTTACTACCGAGTAGTTCAACAGTATTAATGGTAAAATTTTCGCCGTTATTTTCAATAAAATATTTTTGTCTTTTTCTCAATCCGACAATAATTTTGTTGTGGGGTCCACCAATGATTGTGCCATCGTACGAATATTTTCTGTTAAAATTAATATTCCCCGACCAATCGAATATTATATAACAACTTGCGTACTTTGCAAAATTTATAAATATTACCCACAACTATAACATTATATCAATTTCACTCCATAATATTCAAAAATAATATTTATAGAAAATTCATCTTTATTCAAAAAGTTGGGGTCTTACAACCTCCCCTTCTTATGAAATTTTGCCCTCGAAATTAGGGTACGTACCTGGTATATCGAAGAGGTAAGGATACCTTGACTTCATTTCAGATTCTAACTCCCAGGTCATTTCCTCAACATCGTGGTTTCTCCACAAAACTTTGACTTGAGGTATAACCTTGGAGCGTAGAATATGTTCCTTCTTATCCAAGATTTGAACAGGAACCTCTTCATATGTTAAATCTTCCGCTATTTCATCCGGTTCTAACTCAATAATGCGGTTCGGGTCTTCCACATATTTACGTAACATGGATATGTGAAAAACGTTATGAACACGAGACATACTTGGCGGTAAAGCGAGTCTATAGGCCACGGTTCCTACTCGATCGAGGATTAAAAATGGGCCAATGAATCGAGGATTGAGCTTTCCTCTCTTTCCAAATCTCGTAACTCCTTTCCATGGAGCAACTCGTAATAACACATGATCTCCTATATCAAATTCCATGTCCGTTCGATGAAGATCAGCATAACTTTTTTGTCGATCTTGTGAGGTTTTTATACGTTGTCGGATCGTTTGAATCTTTTTCGTAGTCATACGTACCAACTCCGGTCCCAACAACGTTGCTTCACCCACCTCATTCCAGTATACTGGAGCCATGCCAATGCTTGCTTGATAACTGTTGTTGTAGGAAAACTCCACTAACGGTAAGAACTTGTCCCAACTTCCCTTGAAGTCAAGGACATAAAGTCTTAATAAATCTTCCAGAGTTTTAATAGTCCTCTCTAATTGTTCGTCCGTCTAAGGATGATATGCCGAACTAAATCGTAAATCCGTGCCCATAGCTTTTTGCAAACTAACCCAAAATCGTGAAGTGAATCTTGGGTCTCGATCAGAAACTATGGATACTGGAATACCATGCAGTCTTATAATCTCGTTTATGTACATACGAGCAAGACATTCAAATGTATAAGTTTTTCGTATTGGTAAGAAGTGAGCAGACTTGGTCAATCTATCAATAATGACCCAAATTGCATCAATGCCTTGAGAAACCTTGGGAAGACCAGTAACGAAATCCATGGTAATGTGCTCCCACTTCCATTCTGGAATTTCAAGTGGTTGCAATGGACCTTTTGGTACTTGATGCTCTGCCTTGACTCGTTGACAAGTTAGACACCTTGAGATAAATAACGCTATCTCTCTCTTCATATTCCTCCACCAAAATGTATGACGAAGATCACGATACATTTTGGTACTCCCAGATGGATTGCAAAAGGTGTGTTGTATGCCTCCATCATGATTTTATACTTTAAATCGTGGTCGTTAAGAACACAAAGTCCGGAGTTGACTCAAAGTATTCCTTCTTCATCGATTCTTGCTTCCGCATATACCTTCTTCTCGACTTTCTTCCTCATACGCATCATCGCCTCCAGTGTCCGTAGCTTGAGCGGTTTAACTTTATTAATTAAAGTCGATTTCTACTCAGATATTCGCCATCATCACATGGGTCCCTGGAGTCTTTAACTCTATCTCCATCCTTTGCAAGTCACACAAAATGGGCCTTTGCGTTGACAATATCGCATTCGCACTTGCATATGATCTTTTACTCAATGCGTCAGCTACCACGTTCACTTTTCCAGGATGGTATTGGATGGTATGATCATAATCTTTCAACAGTTCAAGCCAACGTCATTGTCGCATGTTGAGTTCCTTTTGAGTGAAGAAATATTTGAGGCTTTTATGATCCGTAAATATCTTCACTTTCTCCCTATACAAGTAATGCCTCCAAATTTTAAGTGCGAAGACAACAGCTGCCAACTCTAGATCATGAGTAGGATAATTCCTCTCATATTCTTTGAGTTGTCGCGAGGCATATACTATGACTTTCCCATGTTGCATGAGAACACATCCTAACCCTTTTCCCGAAGCATCACTGTAGATGACAAATCCCTCCGAACCAGATTGTATTGTCGAGCAAAATCTTTGAAATGAGTCTCCTCTTGAGTTCTTGAAAACTCTTCTCACATTCCTCGCTCCAACCAACTTTATATCTTTCCGAGTCACCGAGTTAGTGGAGTAGCGATTCGAGAAAACCCTTCTACGAATCTCCGATAATAACCACTTTAAGTCGAGAAAGCTACGATTTCTATCATCGATTTAGGTTGCTCCCAACTTTGAATAGCTTCAATCTTTCTTTGGGTCAACAGATATTCCATGACTTGATACCACGTGCCCAAGGAATGCTACTTCCTCGCCCGAACTCGCATTTCTTCAACTTGGCATAAATCTTATATTCACGAAGCTTTTGAGTATCGACCTCAAGTGTTGCTTTCATGATCTTCACGGGTTTTGGAATATATGGGGATGTCATCAATAAAGACGACCACAAAGTGATCCAAATATTCCTTGAATAATCGGTTCATCATATCCATGAAGGCAACAGAGCATTAGTCAATCCAAAAGACATGACTAGAATTCATAATGCTCGCATCGAAGTTCTAAAAGCCGTCTTTGGAATGTCATCTGCTTAATCATTAATTAGTGATATCCTAACAAAGATCAATCTTTGAAAAGAATTTGGCTCCTTGCAATTTGGTCAAACAGATCATCAATACGTGGCAATGGGTACCTATTTTGATGGTGACATGATTCAACTCCGATAATCAATACAAAGTCGATACTCCCATCTTTCTTTTTCACGAATAGAAACAGAGCACCCCAAGGAGAAGTACTAGGGACGAATGAAACCAATGCCTAACAATTCCTGCAGGTTGAGTCTTTAACTCCTCGAAGTTCAATAGAGCCATTCGATATGGGGCTTTGGAAATGGGTTTTGTACCGGGTTCAAGGTCGATACAAAATTCAATTTCACGCTCTGGGGGTAGGCCAGGAATTTCTTCAGGGAATACGTCAGGAAATTCATTAACAATAGAAATATCATTAAAAACTGACGTATTTTTGTTTAGATATGTGACGTGGGCTGAGAAATCTTGACATCCATTTTTCAATAAACGAATAACTTTATGGCTTGAGATGACCATGAGTGATTTTAATGATTTGGTGGCTTTAATTCGCATAACAGGTTGGTTAGGAATATAAAAGCTAACAACCTTACGAAAACAATCAATTTTTGCATGATGGGTAGTTAACCAATCAATCCCTAGAATTACGTCAAATGCAAGTATTTTTAATGAAATAAGATCGACAGGTAATGTGAAGGTACCGATTTGAAACAAACAAGACTTATAAATAGTGGATGTAATGAAGGTTTCTCCCAACGGAGTTTCTATAGATAAGTCAAAGTCTAATTTCTCCGGAGTCAAATTTAATCGTTGAGCACAAGTAGGAGAAATAAAAGAATGGGTAGAACCGGTATCAAATAAGGTATAGACTTCGCTAGAGTTTATGATAAGCTTACCCGTGATGACCTCGTTCGGGTTCCTTGCTGTGATGCCCCCAAAATAGGTATACAACACCCATTCTGAGTCGTCAAAATACATGGTATAAAACAACTACAACTTTATTAATACAACATAAAAACTGTGAGTTTAAATATAAATATTGCCATCTAGACAATATTCATACCCAAATAAGTCCTCATTAGAATTATTGATACATTAAAACGAGTACTAAAACGACTTTCTAGAACCTTCATTCCATACCCCGACTAGTACTCGCTACATTCTCGCCTCCTAAGAAGAAAAATGGAACAAAAAGGAAAAGGGTGAGCTCAACTAGCCCAGTAAAGAATATTATGACTAAGATAATATAGAACAAATTATTGTTAGTCTTCAACAGGGAAAAATTTGATAAAATACAATAGACAACAAGTTTCAGATCAATATTCGCAGCGTAAATAATAATTCATTAGAAGAGTTAAGTAGAGAATGAAATCTACTATCTTCTATATATGAATTTAAAAGTTTATCGTCGATATTTTATCCCTGCAACATCAATCAATATATATCTGAAATCAAATATTCATCTTTGCACTACAGGCCAAAGATATTCATCAGTTGGTCATGTTCATCTAAACTCTTGTTCATCTTTGCACTACGGCCAAAGATATTCATCAGAAATCATTCATATTTGCACTATAGGCCAAAGATATTCAGTAATATCATCATTTAGGACTGAGGATGATGAAAAATATTTTAAAAGAAACGAATCCATTGAAACAAAATAACAAATATTAAGGATTCGTATTTTGGTTTATCCATGTCCAAAAATACCTCATAAATAATCATAGTGGAGTAAAATTCAAGAATGATCAAAACATGGATACAATCAAAGCTAGTATCCATAATAGATATTTTGGAGGAAAAACAAAAATTTAATTTTTTTTGAATATAATTGCCTATATTGAATAAGAACCCCGACACTAAAAGACAAGAATTTCACAAGAAAATCTTACCAATATTCCGGCATAATGAAATTGAAAGAAATAATATCATTTTTTTAAAAAAATATCCCTTACCTCGAAAGAATAGTACTTCTGGCTGGAATGTTGAATATAGTGCTGAAAGGAACTTGCACCGTATAACAATACTCAAAGTACCAAAATACTCACAAGAAGACGCTCAATATATCGAGAGAGAAAGAGAGAGAAAACTTTAGTTTCTTGTGTGATTTTCAATTCTAACCTAAGCACCCTATTTATAGAAAAATGCTTAGAACACCAAAGCAGAAAATTTAATAAAATATTATTATTTATAATAACAATTCCTACGCACACCTTTGAATCTGGATTTAGCAATTGAACACATGCAAATGAGGCCCACAAAATGTAAAAAATGTTTTTGTTAATATAAATATTTAAAACTTCCAAAAATCAATTATTTCGGAACTTCGGAATTTCAATAATTCATAACAAATAGCCCTTTTATCCGAAAAATTCAAACCTCATGTCTTTTCCATAGGAAATTCCATTATCTACAACTTTGCAGAAGAAAGTTTTTCCAAATTTCAAACAGAAATTGATCGAAATGGGGTCCACCGACACACAAAATATGTGTTAATTATTTAATGCAACAAAAATACTCTTTCTCCTCATATACTCGTATATCCCACATTCATTGTAAAAATATCATCATTATTATACTATAATAATATAATTAAATATTATTTTATCGTAAAAAGATAAAATATCAATTTTCAACAATTGTCACTTTAAAAATTTTTCTCCATTTATATCCACATAAAATGAATATTTTTCTCATCATATAAATCAATAATTAATTATTCACAAATAATATTACGTAATCATAATATCGACAACCAGTGCGCTTCCGGAAAGAGGGGCATTCCAATAAGGATTTCTCATTCTTGGCGCGTAATTTAGGTGACCAAACCTCTCTTACACGTAACTTTCTAGATATTACCAATAATGTTATCTAATAATATTATTCAGATAATATGAATTATTGTCTCGATAATGGAAAATATCTTGTGTAGTGACAATTATTGAAACAATAGTAATATAAAATATCAACGCAACAATTATTGAATCAATAAAATAAAATATTGAATAAGAATTACCGTAACAATTATCGAGTAGTGCCTTCACGTAAGAATCAATAATTGGTGCAATACCGTGTCTATCTTGTCAACAACAACGCCAGACATCGTGTTTTAACCACCGGTATTCCAACAAGATAATCTGTAATAACTACGCCTGTTATTTATAAACAAATTATACTTGTCGCTTTCTTCATCCAATCACTTTCCAGTTATGGGACCCACATTAAGGTCGCTACTGGCAGCATTTAATATTCCCGACAAAGAAGAATATTTCACGACCAAACGAATATTTCCCACAACAATTAATATTTTATAACCACTTGCTTATTTGAAATATTTAATGATTTTACCCATAACTAACCACATTAATCAAATTAACCCTTACTATTTCAAAATAATAAATAAAGGAAATTCAATTTTATTTATAATAAGTTTGGGTCTTACAACCTCCTCTCCTTATGAAATTTCGTCCTCGAAATTGACGTGACGATATTCTGTGTTTCAAAAGATGAGGATACCTCGCTTTCATTTCTGTTTCCAACTCCCAGGTCATTTCTTCAATAGCATGGTTCCTCCACAAAACTTTGACTTGTGGTATGACCTTTGTGCGTAAGACATGCTCCTTCCTATCCAAAATCTTGACAGGTACCTCTTCATACGTTAAGTCTTCGGCTATCTCGTTCGGTTCTAACTCAATAACGTGGTTCGGGTCTTTCACATATTTACGTAGCACATATATATGAAAAACATTATGAACACGAGACATACTTGGAGGTAACGCGAGTCTATAAGCCACATTTCCTGCTCGGTCAAGAATCTGAAATGGACCAATAAATCGTGGATTGAGCTTTCCTCTCTTCCCGAATCTTGTAACTCCCTTCCATGGAGCAATACGTAACAATACATGATCCCCAATGTCAAATTTCACGTCCTTTCGATGAAGATCCACATAACTCTTTTGTCGATCCTGTGCCGTTTGTATACGTTGTCGAATCGTTTGGATCTTCTCTGTAGTCATTCGTACCAACTCTAGTCCCAACAACATTGCTTCTCCCACCTCATCCCAACATACTGGAGAGCGACACTTCCGTCCATATAATGCTTCAAATGGAGCCACACCTATACTTGCCTGATAACTGTTGTTGTAGGAGAATTCCACCAATGGTAAATACTTATCCCAACTCCCTTTGAAGTCTAGGACAGAGTCTTAATAGATATTCAAGAGTTTGAATAGTCCTCTCCGATTGTCCGTCCGTTTGAGGATGGTATGCCAAACTAAATTGTAAATCCGTGTCAATAGCTTTTTCCAAGCTAACCCAAAATCTTGAAGTGAATCTTGGGTCACGATCCGAAACTTTGGATACTGGCATGCCATGCAATCTCACAATCTCATTTACATACATATGAGCAAGACGTTCAAGGGAATAAGTCTCCCGTATCGGCAAGAAATGAGCAGACTTGGCTAATCTATCAACAATAACCCAAATAACATTTATGCCTTGAGAAATCGTGGGAAGACCCATAACAAAATCCATGGTAATGTGTTCCCACTTCCATTTCGGGATCTCAAGTGGTTGCAATGGGCCCTTAGGCACTTGATGCTCCGCCTTTACATGTTGACAAGTTAAACAACTCGAGATAAACTTTGCAATCTCTCTCTTCATATTGTTCCACCAAAATGTATGTCGAAGATCACGATACATCTTGGTACTTCCAAGATGGATTGGAAATGGTGTATTGTGTGCCTCCATCATGATCTTATACTTCAAATCAGAATCGTTAGGAACACAAAGTCTGGAGTGGACCCGAAGTATTCCTTCTTCATCGATTCTTGCTTCTGGAATAACACCTTCTTGTACTTTCTTCTTCATACGCATCAGCTCCGGGTCTGTGGCTTGAGCAACTTTAACTTTTTCGATTAAAGTTGGTTCTATGCATATACTTGACATCATCACATGGGTCCCTGGAGTCTTGAATTCTATCTTCAACCTTTGTAAGTCACACAAAATGGGCCTTTGTGTTGACATCATCGCACTCGTTCCTGCATAAGATCTTCTACTTAATGCGTCAGCTACCACGTTCGCTTTTCCAGGATGGTATTGAATGGTATGGTCGTAGTCTTTCAACAGCTCGAGCTAACGTCGTTGCCGCATGTTGAGTTCTTTTTGGGTGAAGAAATATTTGAGGCTTTTATGGTCTGAATATATCTCCACTTTCTCCCCATATAGATAGTGCCTCCGATCTTTAAGCGCGAAAATGATCACACGCTAACTCTAGATCATGAGTAGGATAATTCCTCTCATATTCTTTAAGTTGTCGTGAGGCATAGGCTATAACCTTCCCACGCTGCATGAGAACACATCCCTAGCCCTTTGCTCAAAGCATCGCTTATAGATAACAAATCCATCCGAACCGAGATGGTATGGTCAAAACAGTGCAAATGAGTCTCCTCTTGAGCTCTTGGAAACTCTTCTCGCATTCCTCGCTCCATACGAATTTTGTATCCTTTCGAGTCAGCTGAGTTAACGGGGTAGCGATTCGAGAAAACCCTTCCACGAATCTCCAATAATAACCAGCTAAGCCCAGAAAGCTATGTACTTTGGTCACCGTCTTTGGTTGCTCTCAACTTTGTATTGCTTCAATCTTCGCCGGGTCAATAGATACTCCATGTTTTGACACCACGTGCCCTAGGAATGCTACTTCCTCAAGCCAGAACTTGCATTTCTTCAACTTGGCATATAACTTGTATTCACGAAGCCTTTGGAATACCAGCTTCAAATGGTGCTCATGATCTTCATGACTTTTGAAATATATGAGGATGTCATCAATAAAGACAATAACGAACTGATCCAAATATTCTTTGAATACCCGATTCATCATATCCATGAAAGCCAGAGAGCATTAGTCAATCCAAAAGACATGACTAAGAATTCATAATGCCCGCATCGAAGTTCAAGGCGCTTTGAATATCCTCGCCTAATCTTCACCGATGATATCCGTAATCTAAGATCGATCTTTGAAAAGAATTGTGCTCCTTGTAATCGGGTCAAATAGGTCATCAATACGAGGTAGCGGATACTTATTTTTGATGGTGACATGGTTCAATTCCGATAGTCAATACAAAGTCGCATACTCCCGCTCTTTCTTCTTTACAAATAAAACAGAGCACCCCAAGGAGATGTACTAGATTTAATAAAACCGATGTCCAATAACTCTCAGAGTTGGACCTTTAACTCCTCGAAGTTCAATAGAGCCATTCGATATGGGGTTTTAGAAATGGGCTTTGTACCAGGTTCAAGATCAATAAAGAATTCAACTTCACGCTCCGGGTAGTAGATCGAAGTTCTTCAGAAATACGTCGAAAGTCAATAACAACAGAATATTATTCAAATATGACGTGTCTTTATTCAAATCCATAACATGGGCTAAGAAAGCTTGACACCCGTTTTTAATAAACGAATAACTTTATGACTTGATATAATAGTGATTGATTTTAATGGCTTAGTTGCTTGAATTTGCACAACAGGTTGGTTAGGAATATAAAAACTAACAACCTTACGAGAACAATCAATTTTGGCATGATGAGTAGTTAACCAATCAATCCCTAAAATCACGTCAAATGCAAGTATCTTTAAAGAGATAAGGTCAACAGGTAAGGTGATGGTGCCAACTTGGATCAAACAAGATTTATAAATAGTGAATGTGATGAAAGTTTCTCCTAACAGAGTCTCCACAGATAAATCAAAGTCTAATTTCTCTGGAGTCAAGTTTAAACGTTGAGCACAAGTAGGAGAAATAAATGAATGGGTAGCACCGGTATCTAGTAAGGTATAAACTTCGCATGAATTTATGATTAGCTTACCCGTGATCACCTCGTTTGGGTTCCTCGCATGTTGACCAGTCACGACAAACGCTCTTCCAGGAACCGCTGACTTTGAATTTTCTCGATAACCTTTTGAGTCACCATCCTCACTGGACTTGGTTTCGCTTACATAAGACAATCTTGAGCGATATGTCCTTCATTTCCACAATTATAGCATACCTTGAACTATTGTGGGCGGCTTGAATGATATGTCCTCTTTTTCCACATTTATAAGATACGACCGGTGGTCGCTTCTCCTCCCATAGAACCGATTCTTTCGCTAGTCTTGACGTCTTCACATTGTCATCGTTGAATCTCCTCTTTTAAAATCTCCCCCACTCGCTTCTTCTATTCTCACGGCCATGATTACCACCAGAGAGTTGCCGCTCTTGTCTCAGATATTTTTCTTTCTCCACCGGTTATCGTTGTTCGATGATCATTGTCACCCAGATGATCCTCGGTTGTGGTCCCTCATTGAACGTACTTCGTTATCTCGCTCTAATAATTGAGCCATGCTTGACAACATCCTGAATAGAGAGAAAATTTATGTGAAATGAGATATCGACGTATGCTCGGGTTTCAAACCTCTCGTAAACATCCGCGCATATCGCTCCTCATTCTCCACCAAATGAGGTGCAAACTCGATAACTCCGCAAACTTCGCCGCATCGGGACACCGCCATGTTGTTTTGTTCTAGTCTAATAAACTCTACCTCTTTCATATACGAACACTTTTAGAAAAGTATTTGTCATTGAATGCTTCAAAATGTCTCCCAAGACATGCCGAAAGGCCATGGGTGGGTACGCTTCACGATTCCCACCAAAGAATCGCCTCATTACTGAACATAAAGTAGCGAATGGAACCTTCTTTCCTTCGTGCATCCCAAGACATCGAATATCTTGGTAATTTGTTTGACCCACGCCTCCGCTTTAATCGGATCCGGCTTTCCCTGCAATTCGTGGTCCCAACTCTTTGAATCGTCACGCGACTAACTGCAGTGTTGCCATTGTTTCTACCGTATTTTGAACAGAATCTCCTTCGTCGTCTGGTTTTTGCATGAACCGCAAAAAGCTTCTAAACATCTCATCGCTCATCGTCTCTTTCGGTGGTGTTGTTTACAGAGGAACATTGATGGCTCATTGTATGTTCTCCTCGTTGGTGAGTACATGCGTCTCCACTCTGCCTCATTTACTCCATCATAATAACATTTTCAGTTGCCATTCTTAAATACTGCCATAAAACAAGGGTTAATTAAACAAATTAACAAATCACATAATACCCCTATATTATGACCAACCAACAAATAAGCTTAGGTAGGACACACTAGCGAAGGATTTACTCGTCTCTCCCCTCCTAGTTCTATTCCTCGATCTCCGCCAGAGATCATATTTCTAAGCTCTGATACCAACTGTGACGCCCCCAAAATAAGTATACAACACCCATTTTGAGTCGTCAAAATACATGGTACAGAAACAACTACAACTTTATTAATACAACATAAAAACTGTGAGTTTAAATACAAATATTGCCATCTAGATAATATTCATACCCAAATAAGTCCTCATTACAATTATTGATACATTATTTTACAAAAATGGTGAGGACTACTAAAATGACTTTCTAGAACCTTCATTCTATACCCCGACTAGTACTCGCTACATTCTCGCCTCCTGGGAAGAAAAATGGAACAAAAAGGAAAAAGGTGAGCTCAACTAGCCCAGTAAAGAATATTATGACTAAGATAATATAGAACAAATTATCGTTAGTCTTCAACAGGGAAAAATTTGATAAAATACAATAGACAACAAGTTTCAGATCAATATTCGCAGCGGAAATAATAATTCATTGGAAGAGTTAAGTAGAGAATGAAATCTACTATCTTCTATATATGAATTTAAAAGTTTATCGTCGATCTTTTATCCCTGTAACATCAATCAATATATATCTGAAATCAAATATTCATCTTTGCACTACATGTGCCAAAGATATTCATCACTTAATCATGTTCATCTAAACTCTGCTCATCTTTGCACTACTACCAAAGATATTCATTAGAAATCATTCATCTTTGAACTACAGCCAAAGATATTCAAGAATATCATCATTTAGGACCGAGGATGATGAAAATATTTTAAAGAAAACGAATCCAAAGAAACAAAATAACAAATATTAAGGATTCATATTTCGCTTTATCCATGTCCAAAAATACCTCATAAATAATCATAGTGGAGTAAAATTCAAGAATGATCAAAACATGGATACAATCAAAGCTAGTATCCATAATAGATATTTTGGAGGAAAAACAAAATTTAATTTTTCTATGAATAGTGTCATAGTATATGTGAATAGTAACCCTGAATAGTAACACACTAAAAGACAAGAATTTCACAAGAAAAATCTTACCAATATTCCTAAAGATAATGATATTGAAAGAAATAATATCATTTAAAAAAAATAATATCCCTTACCTCGAAAAGAATAAGACTTTCTCGGCCGAATACTATATATAGTCTCAAGGGAACTTGCACCGTATAACAATAATCAAAGTACCAAAATACTCACAAGAATACGCTCAATATATCGAGAGAGAAAGATAGAGAAAACTTTAGTTTCTGGTGTGATTTTCAATTCTAACCTAAGCACCCTATTTATAGGAAAATGCTTAGAACACCAAAGCAGAAAATTTAATAAAATATTATTATTTATAATAACAATTCCTACGTACACCTTTGAATCTGAATTCAGCAATTTAACACATGCAAATGAGGCCCACAAAATGTAAAAAACGTTTTTGTTAATATAGATATTTAAAACTTCCAAAAATCAATTATTTCGGAACTTCAGAACTTCAATAATTCATAACAAATAGCTCTTTTATCAGAAAAAATCAAACCTCATGTCTTTTCCATAGGAAATTCCATTATCTACAACTTTGCAGAAGAAAGTTTTTCCAAATTCCAAACAAAAATTGACTCAAATCCACAAACGGGCGATTTTACAGGCTATAATCAAATTTCAGTCAAGAAATGGGGTCCACCGACACACAAAATATGTGTTAATCATTTAATGCAACAAAAATACTCTTTCTCCTCATATACTCATATATCCCACATTCATTGTAAAAATATCATCATTATTATACTATAATAATATAATAAAATATTATTTTATCAGAAAAGATAAAATATCGATTTTCAACAATTGTCACTTTAAAAATTTTCTCCATCTATATCCACATAAAATGAATATTTTCCTCATCATATAAATCAATAATTTATCATTCACAAATAATATTACATAATCATAATATCGATAACCAGCAAAGCGCTCTCAGAAAGAGGGGGCTTTCCAATAAGGATTTCTCTCATCTACGCCGCAATTAGTGTGACCAAACCTCTCCTTAGACAGTAACTTTCTAGACATTGCCAATAATGTTATATAATAATATTATTCGATAATGTAAGACCCCAATTTTATGAAATAAAAGTATTCAATTTTTCTATTCAAAGAAATGGTTAAATTGATAAAAGTTAAAGTTAAGGGTGATATATGAATTTTTTTCAAAATACACAAGTGGTTATAAAATATTCATTGTTGTCGAGAATATTCGTTTGGTCGTGGAATATTCTTTTCCGCTTTGGAATATTCGCATTTACCTTTTGCCAAGCAGCCATTTTGTGGGCCCCATAATGTAATAAATCGTTTGATGGAGAAAACAAAAATTTGAGTTTTTATAAATAACGGCGTGTAATCAAGTACTGCTAACAATCGCTGGAATACCCTTAGTAAAGTAAAGTAATACGCGTTGTTGCAAAGAGTTACACTGTGACATTGCATTATGATTTTTTCAATTATTGATTCTTACGTGAGAAGGCACTACTCAATTGTTACAACGTTAATTATCGCTCAATATTTTATTTTATTGATTCAATAATTGTTTGTGGTTGATATTTTATATATCATTGTTCAATAATTATCATCAAGACAAGATTTTCCATTATCGATCAATAATTCATATTATTTGAATAATATTATTAGATAACATTATTGGCAATGTCTAGAAAGTTCTCACAAGGAGAGGTTTGGTCACCTAATCAAGCGTACCAATAAGGAGAAATTCTTATCGAAAGCCCCTCTTCCCGAAACTACCGGTCATTATAATTGTGATTCTCAGAATATTATTTGTGAATAATTAATTATTGATTTATATGATAAGGAAATATTTATTTGATGTGGATATAAATGATGGATTTATTTATGTGGTTATAAATGAAGGAATTAATGTTGAGGTATTTTATCGATTTTTGTCGAATGAAGGTATTAAAAATTAAACCAAAGGTTTTTGAGATATATTGCGTGAGTTATAAATTTTGATCCGACCGTTGATCGTTGTAATTTTTGGATATGTTATACATATATAAGTTGAGTATATGTCCACAAATTTTGAACCGTTAAAATGAACGTATGATTTGTTATGAATTTTAAGAGGTAACTCGATTCTTGGAAATTAGGTTTTGGTGGAAAATTCTAGAATTGAGTGGGCCCCACTTTTGGTTGTTGGGGAAGATGGCTGATTTTTGGTGGTGTAATAGTAATGTGTAAAGCCATCGTGTAGCGGTGTCAAGTCTGCTTTCGCTGCTAACATTTTCCTATAAATAGAGGGCTAAGTTAGAATTGAAAATCACACCGTAATTCATAAGTTTTCTCTTTTCTCTCTAGATTATTGAGTGTATTTTGTGAGTATTTAGATACTTGGTGAGTTGATATTCATCGCTGCAAGTTTCCTTCAACATTATATCCGATATCCAAATGTAAAGTCTTTGCTCTTTTCGAGGTAAGGGATAGTAAGGGATGTTATTTTCTTCTCGATGATATTATTTCTTCAATATCATTATCTCGAAATGTTGATCCAAGTTTTTATCAAATTTGGAACTTTTTCATGTCGGGGTTACTATTCATGAGTTACTATTCATGGGTTACTATTCACGAAGTTACTATTCACGAAGTTACTATTCACGAAGTTACTATTCACAAGTACTATTCATGAAGCGTGAAGATGTTTTTTTTTGTGGAATTTCTATCTTTTGGTGTCTGAGTTACTATTCACGATACTTAAGACTATTCACGATACTATTCACTATTCACTTAAGACTTATTCTTATTCACCTAAAATGAAAATTTTCTTTTCGACTAAAATATCTATTCGATACTAGCTTTGATTGTATCCATGTTTTGATCATTCTTGAATTTTACACCACTATGATTATTTTGAGGTATTTTTGGATGTATAGATTGAGAGTTATGAATTTTATGAGAAAAGACTATTTTAAAAGTAATCGCTTATAACTCCTCATGTTAACTCCAAAATTGATGAAATTTTTATTGAGAGTACATCTATATAATATCAGTGTACTGTGAATTTCGGAATTTTTGGATAAAAGTACAATTTATGATAAATGTTTAAATATTCTATGGTTTTGGCCATATGAAAAATAGTAAATGAATTTTTAAAATTTCGAGAAAAATATATGTTCAATATGGGACTATTTTATGCTAAATCCCGTAAAAGAAATATTTTTGAACCGATTTGGTATTTTTCTTGAAAATGTTCTAGTTATGAGTAAATGAATTAAATATGTTATGTGAAGTAAGAAAATTAGAAAATATGATTTTATGGTTTGAGAATCATATACGAGGTATATGCATTTTTGATGAGGGTTTTGGTTATTGGTGATGAAATTTTATGAGTTTGACATTTTATGATGATTAAATGCATTAATTAGTAAAGTGTAAACAATTTAATTAAATTGTTTATAAGTTTAAGAAATGATTAAAATATTATTATAATATTAATAATATTAGATTATGAGATTTCTAAGTGATTTATAACATTTGGATTAAGGTGTTATAAATATGGATATGACTTGTTGATGAATATCTTTACCATTTAGGCAAAAGATGAATTATCAATGAATATCTTTGGCTCAGAATGCAAAGATGACTTTGTTGTTGAATATCTTTACCAGTAGTGCAAAGATGAATTATTGATGAATATCTTTGGCTTGTAATGCAAAGACGATTTGTTGTTGAATATCTTTAAATTGTAGTGCAAAGATGAATTATTGATGAATATCTTTGGCTCAGAATGCAAAGACGACTTGTTGTTGAATATCTTTAGCACAGAGTGCAAAGATGAATTATTGATGAATATCTTTGGCTCAGAATGCAAAGATGACTTGTTGTTGAATATCTTTAGCAGTAGTGCAAAAGATGAATTATCGATGAATATCTTTGGCTCGTGAATGCAAAGATGACTGTTGTTGAATATCTTTACTTTGTAGTGCAAAGATGAATTATTGATGAATATCTTTGGCTTGTAATGCAAAGATGACTTGTTGATGAATATCTTTACTTTGAAAGTGCAAAGATGAATTATTGATGAATATCTTTGGCTTGTAATGCAAAGATGACTTGTTGATGAATATCTTTAGCCTGTAGTGCAAAGATGAATTATTGATGAATATCTTTGGCTCGTAATGCAAAGATGACCGTCATTGTTGAATATCTTTAGCTTTGTGTGTAAAGATGAACTGTTGATGAATATCTTCAATTCGCAGTGCAAAGATGAATTTATTAGTATGATTATGAACAGAACCGTGATTCGGTATAACCATGATATTTGATGTTTCTGTAAAGACAGTGATGAAAATTATCTTCGTCCCCGGATGAGAAGAGAATTTAGAATCACAATTATGATTATGAAGTTATTCATATAATTGTGGAAAGGAACTGCTGATTGATGTTACAGGATAAAATATTGTTGGTGGAATTTTAACGCTGAGAAGACAATAGACTTTATAGTCTATTCGACTCTTCTAATGGATCGCTCATTCACGTGCAACTATGGTTGAAAAGTTTTATCATCTACCATATGTTCTAAATCTCGATTTATTACCGATGAAGACTATTGATAATTTATTTATCTTTAGTCATAATATTCTTTATCGAGCTAGTCAGGTGTTCACCCTTTTGTTTCACAATTCCTTTCGTGTAATAAAAGTGTATCCGGGTCGAGCTTGGGATAAAGCAAGTGAATAGAGTGGTGGTCTATAGATGTTGAGGGTGAGGTGAATTTAACTTGGAAGGGTGTTTTGTCACTATCATACAAGATGTCTAATGACATACAACCTCGTGTTATCATAAGATACGGTTGTGCTCATCCACTTGTTGAGTATATTTACAAGCACTACCTATGTAATCTTGGTGTTTGTTTGGAGTATAATACCCAATTAGAGACAAAGGAGATAATGATATGTCAAGAGAAGACTCACCATCGGGAAGAATATGATAGTAATCTTCTCGCTTTTTCTTTTCGGGGTTTATTGGTCAACCAAGGATAATTCGTACCATACGATATCTACCATAACCTAAAAGCACGGCCTCCCATGTATGAAGGTTTCCTTGAGCACTTCCCAAAGATTCTAATTTCTAAAATGCTTTTTGACCGTACCTTTATGTAAGGTGTCATGGTGACGTGTTATCCAAGTTGGTGTCCAGAGTTACAACTGGTATATATCGGTATCCAAACTCACAAAGATATGTGTGTTGTTGTATTTTGCACGACAATTGTTGTAATAAAGTTGTAGTTATTTCGCACCATGTATTTAACGACTTCGTAATAGGTTGGATGGAATGGACCTATTTTGGGGTTGTTACATTTGGTATCGAGCTAGGGATATGATCTCCATGGAGATCTAGGAATAGAACTAGAGGGGAGAGATGAGTAAATCCTTCGCTAAAGGTGTCCTACCTAAGCTTATTTGTTGGTCACCATAATATCGAGATATTATGTGATATGTTAATTTGCTCAATTAACCTTTGTTTTGAAGTTGTATTCTAGAATGATATCTGAAATACAGGAGATGAGCAATGGAGAAATCATGATGATAGGGGAGATAGAATCTGAAATGAAAACAAGGTATTCTCAACTCTTTGAAATACCAGGTACGTAAATTTCGGGGACGAAATTTCATAAGGAGGGGAGATTGTAAGACCCCGAATTTTATGAAATAAAAGTATTCAATTTTTCTATTCAGTAAATGGTTAAATTGATAAAAGTTAAAGTTAAGGGTGATATATGAATTTTTTTCAAAATACACAAGTGGTTATAAAATATTCATTGTTGTCGGAGAATATTCGTTTGGTCGTGGAATATTCTTTCTGTCGGGGAATATTCGTATTTACCTGCCAAGCTACATTTAGGGCCCCATAATGTAATAACCGTTTGATGGAGAAAACGACAAATTTGAGTTTTTATAAATAACTACGTAATCGTTACTGCTAACAATCGTTGGAATACCCAAGTTGGTAAAGTAAAGTAATACGCGTTGTTGCATGTAGCATTACCTGACATATTACAAAGATTTTTTCAATTATCGATTCTTACGTGAGAAGGCACTACTCAATAATTGTTACAAAATTACTGCTCAATATTTTATTTTATCGATTCAATAATTCTTGCCAGGTTGATATTTTATTATTATCATTGTTCAATAATTATCATCGCACAAGATTTTCCATTATCGATCAATAATTCATATTATTTGAATAATATTATTAGATAACATTATTGGCAATGTCTAGAAAGTTCTGTCAAGGAGAGGTTTGGTCACCTAATCATAAGCCACCAATAAGGAGAAATTCTTATCGAAAGCCCCTCTTTCCTCGAACTACCGTCATTATAATTGTGATTCTCAGAATATTATTTGTGAATAATTAATTATTGATTTATATGATAAGGAAATATTTATTTGATGTGGATATAAATGATGGATTTATTTATGTGGTTATAAATGAAGGAATTAATGTTGAGGTATTTTATCAAGATTTTGCTCGAATGAAGGTATTAAAAATTAAACCAGTGTTTTTTGAGATATATTATGTGAGTTATAAATTTTGATCCGACCGCTGGATCGTTGTAATTTTTTGGATATGTTATACATATATAAGTTGAGTATATGTCCACAAATTTTGAACCGTTAAAATGAACGATGATTTGTTATGAATTTTAAGAGGTAACTCGATTCTAAATTAGGTTTTGGTGGAAAATTTAGAATTGAGTGGGCCCCACTTTTGGTTGTTGGGGAAGATGGCTGATTTTTGGTGGGTGTAATAGTAATGTAAAGCCATCGTGGCAGGTGTCAAGTCTCGCCTTGCGTGCTAACATTTTCCTATAAATAGAGGGCTAAGTTAGAATTGAAAATCACACCGTAATTCATAAGTTTTCTTTTTCTCTAGATTATCGAGTGTATTTTGTGAGTATTTAGATACTTGGTGAGTTGATATTCATCGCTGCAAGTTTCCTTCAACATTATATCCGATATCCAAATGGCGTCGCTTCTTTTTGAGGTAAGGATAGTAAGGGATGTTATTTTCTTCTCGATGATATTATTTCTTCAATATCATTATCTCAAAATGTCGATCCAAGTTTTTATCAAATTTGGAACTTTTTCATGCTCTGGGTTACTATTCATGAGTTACTATTCATGGGTTACTATTCACGAAGTTACTATTCACGAAGTTACTATTCACGAAGTTACTATTCACGAGTACTATTCATGAAGCGTGAAGATGTTTTTTTTGGAATTTCTATCTTTTGGTGTCTGAAAGTATTCACGATACTATTTCACGATACTCAAGACTATTCACTTATCACGACACTATTCAATTTAAAAATGAAAATTTTTCTTTTCGACTAAAATATCTATTCTCGATACTAGCTTTGATTGTATCCATGTTTTGATCATTCTCAATTTTACACCACTATGATTATTTTGAGGTATTTTTGGATGTATAGATTGAGAGTTATGAATTTTATGAGAAAAGACTATTTTAAAAGTAATCGCTATAACTCCTTGCGGTTAACTCCAAAATTGATGAAATTTTTATTGAGAGTACATCTATATAATATCGTACTCATGAATTTCTAATTTTGGATAAAAGTACAATTTATGATAAATGTTTAAATATTCGTGGTTTTGGCCATATGAAAAATAGTAAATGAATTTTAAAATTTCGAGAAAAATATATGTTCAATATGGGACTATTTTATGCTAAATCCCGTAAAAGAAATATTTTGGAACCGATTTGGTATTTTTCATGAAAATGTTCTAGTTATGAGTAAATGAATTAAATATGTTATGTAAAGTAAGAAAATTAGAAAATATGATTTTATGGTTTGAGAATCATATATGAGGTATATGCATTTTTGATGAGGGTTTTGGTTATTGGTGATGAAATTTTATGAGTTTGACATTTTATGATGATTAAATGCATGAATTAGTAAAGTGTAAACAATTTAATTAAATTGTTTATAAGTTTAAGAAATGATTAAAATATTATTATAATATTAATAATATTAGATTATGAGATTTCTAAGTGATTTATAACATTTGGATTAAGGTGTTATAAATATGGATACGACTTGTTGATGAATATCTTTACCAGAGTGCAAAGATGAATTATTGATGAATATCTTCGCTCAGAATGCAAAGATGACTTTGTTGTTGAATATCTTTAAATTCAGAAGTGCAAAAAGATGAATTATTGATGAATATCTTTGGCTTGTAATGCAAAGATGACTTGTTGTTGAATATCTTTAAATTTTGTAGCGCAAAGATGAATTATCATGAATATCTTTGGCTCGTAATGCAAAGATGACTTGTTGTCAATATCTTTAAATTGCAGTAGCAAAAAGATGAATTATTGATGAATATCTTTGGCTCAGAATGCAAAGATGACTTGTTGTTGAATATCTTTAAATTCAGAAAGCAAAAGATGAATTATCGATGAATATCTTTGGCTCGTAATGCAAAGACGACTCGTTGTTGAATATCTTTAAATTTTGTAGTGCAAGATGAATTATCATGAATATCTTCGCTTGTAATGCAAAGATGACTTGTTGATGAATATCTTTAGCCTGTAGTGCAAAGATGAATTATTGATGAATATCTTTGGCTCGTAATGCAAAGATGACTTGTTGATGAATATCTTTAGCCTGTAGTGCAAAGATGAATTATTGATGAATATCTTTGCTCGTAATGCAAAGATGACCTGTTGTTGAATATCTTTAGCCCAGTAGTGTAAAGATGAATCTGTTGATGAATATCTTCAACCGCAAAGCAAAGATGAATTTATTAGTATGATTATGAACAGAACTGTGATTCGTATAACCATGATATTTGATGTTTCGTAAAGACAGTGATGAAAATTATCTTCGCCCCGGATGAGAAGAGGAATTTAGAATCACAATTATGATTATGAAGTTATTCATATAATTGTGGAAAGGAACTGCTGATTGATGTTACAGGGATAAAATATTGTTGGTGGAATTTTAACGGAGAAGACAATAGACTTTTATAGTCTATTCGACTCTTCTAATGGATCGCTTCATTCCACCGCAACTATGGTTGAAAAGTTTTATCATCTACCATATGTTCTAAATCTCCGATTTATCCGATGAAGACTATTGATAATTTATTTATCTTTAGTCATAATATTCTTTATCGAGCTAGTCAGGCTCACCCTTTTGTTTCACAATTCCTTTCTGTAATAAAAGTGTAGTCCGGGTCGAGCGGGGATAGCAAGGAATAGAGTGGTGGTCTATAGATGTTGAGGGTGAGGTGAATTTAACTTGAAGGGTGTTTTGTCACTATCATACAAGATGTCTAATGACATACAACCTCAGTGTTATCATAAGACATGGTCAGGCTCATCCACTTGTCGAGTATATTTACAAGCACTACCTATGTAATCTTGGTGTTTGTTTGGAGTATAATACCCAATTAGAGACAAAAAGGAGATAATGATATGTCAAGAGAAGACTCACCATCGGGAAGAATATGATAAGAATCTTCTCGCTTTTTCTTTGGGGTTTATCAATCAACCAAGGATAATTTCGGGCCATATGATATCTACCATAACCTAAAAGCATGGCCTCCCATGTATGAAGGTTTCTCGAGCACTTCCCAAAGATTCTAATTTCTAAAACAGCTGATTGCATTCTTTATGTAAGGTGTCATGGTGACGTGTTATCCAAGTTGGTGTCCAGAGTTACAAAGCAGTATATATCGTATCCAAACTCACAAAGATATGTGTTGTTGTATTTTGCACGACAATTGTTGTAATAAAGTTGTAGTTATTTCGTACCATGTATTTAACGACTCGTAATAGGTCGGATGGAATGGACCTATTTTGGGGTTATTACAGTATTAGATAATATGAATTATTGTCTGATAATGAAAAATACTGTAGTGACAATTATTGAAACAAGAGTAATATAAAATATCAACGTAGCAATTATTGAATCAATAAAATAAAATATTGAACAAAGAATTATCGTAATAATTATCGAGTAGTGACTTCACGTAAGAATCAATAATTGGTGCAATACCGCAGTGCCATCGCGGCAACAACGCCAGATTATCGTGTTTTAACCACCGGTATTCCAACAAGATTAATGGTAAATAACTACGCCATGCTATTTATAAACAACTTATACTTGTTGTTTTTCATCCAATCACTTTCCGCATGGGGCCCACATAAGGTCGCTGCATTTTAATATTCCCCGACAAGAATAATATTTCACGACCAAAACCTAATATTCCCCGACAATAATTAATATTTTATAACCACTTGCTTATTTAAAATATTTATGATTTTACCCATAACTAACCACAAAGAATCAAATTAACCCTTACTATTTCAAAATAATAAATAAAGAAAATTCAATTTTATTTATAATAAGTTGGGGTCTTACACTTGCTTTTTGGGAGGTAACTACAAACGCCTCCTCAGTACTACCGGGCTTTGATTTTTTGGGATGGGCTTTGGTGCCTCCATCGTAGTCGAACTTGTTTTGGAGAACGACAAAATCGGCTTAGTGACCTTCTCTTCCACAATTATAATATGCTTTGGATGGCATCGCTAGCTTGACTAATGTGTCCTCCCTCCAGTATTTAAGCATATGATAGGTGGTCGCTCTCCTTCCTTAACAACGGTGTCAGGCTGACGCGCTTTTCCATCATTGTTGAATCTCATCTTCTTGAAATGTCCATTCTATTGTTTTGGCCCGACTACTACGTGTTGGTTACCATTTCGCCCGTTGATTCCTCCACGCTTGTTGTCACACTTCGATGATCGCTCTCACCGGTATTATCATTTTGTTACCGCTTTCTTTAGTTATATGACTCGTTATCACGCTCCACTAATCGAGCCCTATTTACAACATCCTAATACAAACACGCTTTATGAAAAATAAGATATCGACGATCTTCGCTTTCAAACCTCTTAAAACATCCGCGTCATTCTCTTCGTTATCAACTAAGTGGGACGCAAACCGGGACAACTCGGCAAAACTTGCTTCAGATCGCGACACTGGCCATGTTATTTCGCTCCAGCTTGATGAACTCTACCTCTTTCATGTGACGAATACTTTCGAAAAAGTATTTGTCGTTGAATAGTTCTTGGAACTTCTCCCAAGACATCTTTACTGCTGCAGGTTGAGTACGTTTTACTGATTTCCACCAGTAATCTACCTCTCCTCGTAACATAAAGGTGGCAAATGGCACCTTTTGCTCCTTGGAGCATTCCAAGACATCAAATATCTTGGTGATCTACTTTATCAATGCTTTCGCCTTAAGTGGTTTTGGCTCTCAAATAAACTCCGATGGTCCCAGCTCCTTGAACTGTTTAGCGGTGACCGTTCGAGAGTTTCCAGTGTTTCTACTTGCATTTTGGACAGGAGCCGCTATTGCCTTATGTTGCATGAATTGTATAAAACCTCTGAACATTCTATCGTTCGTCATCTGGTTAGTGTTGTTGTTTGCCTAAGGATTGTCGCCTTCCTGATGCACATTATCCTGATTATTGATCTGTGGAGACTCAACGGTCTCCTGTGCTCCATTGCTATTCTCAACATTCTCGGATGTCATTTTCAGATACTGCCACAAAACAAAGGTTAATTAACATATAACATATTATTCCTACACTCTGACCGGCCAATTAAATATCAAATAAACTTAGGTAGGTCATACTAGTGAAGGAATTTCCCGCCTCTCCCTCCTAGTTCTAGTCTCACCTCTCTTAGCCCCCGGATCATATCCCTAAGCTCTGATACCAACTGTGACGCCCCCAAAATAGGTATACATCACCTATTCCGAGTCGCCAAATACATGGCACGTAATACAAATACAATCTTTAATATACAACAAGAGAGTTGTGAGTTTTTATACAAATAACGCCTTCTGACAATATCCACTCTCGAGAATAAGTCCTCATTACATTTATTGTCACACTATTTAACGTAATAGTGAGGATTACTAATACTATCATCCGGTCCATCACCCGCTTCCACGACTCGTCCTCGCTATGTTCTCATTTCACAAAGAAGGCGGTGAAAAGAAAGGGTGAGCTCAACTAGCCCAAAGAAGAAATATTATGACTAAGATAATGCAATAAATTATCATTAGCCTTAAATAGTGTTAAACCGATACAATATAACAAACATCAAGTTTAACTGCTTTATGAAGAAGGAATCCGAATTAAAAGAGTCAAGTAGAGAATAAAATCTACTATCTTTTATGATTTAAAAGGTTTTCATCACTTTTATCATTGGGACTCAGTTAATAAATAATCCACATCATCGAATCACCCCCGCACCTACTGACGAGGATATTCTTTAGTATCACGACCACAATTATCCATGCACTACGGGCCAAGACTATTTGTGTATTCATTAATGGTCATGATCATGCCAAGAACTATCCATCAATGCACTCTACGGCCAATGAGGACTTTTACCACATTATTTGTAACATTACTACCATGATTACAATTGAATAATCCCCAGTCATAATCATACCAAGTCCATCTATGCACCACAGCCACGATGACTTTCAAAAAAAATATAAACATGAGGATGATGACAATGATAATAAAACAAGTTCAAGAATTAATTTATTCAAGAACTAATAACGTCCAAATTGTCAACATAATACTTCTTTGTAGAGTAAAATTCAAGAATGCTCAGAAGAATATTTTTCCATTAAAAGATACTAGATGAAGCGCAAATATCAAGGATATTCCACTAATTTCATGGAGTATAGAAGTCAAAACTTTAACCAACTGAGTATAATAAAGAATGGAATAATAAAAGAAATCACCATGCATACGGTACAGATGTATGCAGTTATTCCAATAGAATAATAATAACTAAACTAGTCAGCGTAAATTAAATGCGGCTGTGATGTTCCAAATGAATAATAAAGAATGGAATAACAATGAAATTACCATGCATGCGGTATTTCACATAGACATGTTATTCTAACAAAATACTAAATAATCGGAACCCGTCAAAGCGTAATACGCACAATGTGATATTCCAATGTAATAATAAAGATTTTAACCAGTCCCAGAGATAAAACGCATGCATATGATATTCCAATGTAATAATAAAGAATGGAATAAATTTCAATATTTACAATGTGTAGAAGTTCATCAAGGAGAGGTTTGGTCACCTAATTGCGCTACCAATAGGGAGAAATCCTTATCGAAAGCCCCTCTTCCTCACAGAACGACCGGTTGATAAATATTGTGAGTTATAATATTAATGATGAATGTTATTAAAATTGAAGTTGTGTTCGAGTTGAATTTGGAGACGCGACGTGATATTTGAGTCCTAATGATGAAATTAGTAAAAAAATAGTCTATAAACACAAAATTTTTCAAATTCATTATTTAGTCAAAAAGTCAAGAGTTGACTTTTTTGGGAAAAGTCAAACTTCAAAATTTCAAAATTTATATTTTTGATAAAAATGGTTTCATTGTGTTGGAATTATTTGTGTTAGTGAAAATCGACAATTATTTCGATAATAATTGATGTCCTGAGGTTATATCGACTAATCTAGTATTTAACCTGGATAAATGAGCAATTGATTGCTATTATTTCACATGATTATAACTATTTGTTCACATGTGTATACTATTGTTTCACATTCTTATTACTATTAGGGGAGTTGGTGCAAGATTGATAATACTTGCATGACTAAGTTAAAAATGGAGGTATAGATGGAGGTACTATACTGTAATTCGTATTTTCAGATGTTCAAAACTATTGATTCACATAATTTACTATTGAATCACATTATTTACTATTAGGGAGGTGGTGCAAGTTTGATAATACTTCCATGACTAAATTAAAAATAAATGAAAAGTTGGAGGTATCAGACTTTGTAATTTTTTGAGCCCCAAAACGTGTAATTATCAAAACTATATTTTCTATAAATAGAAGCTCATTCTTCCTTCATTTCTCACCAATTCACAAAAGCTTTAGAGCGATTATTATAGAGAGAAATTATAGAAAAAGAGAAGTCTCATTACCTCACTATTCCAAAGATCCGGTTTTTTCTAAAGGTAGGGAGTATTATTTCTTTCTTATCTATGAAGAGAACTTCATTATTCTATTCATTATTATTCTCGTTGAATAACTCAGTATATGCGGGCTACCCTATACTTGGTGAAATTCTTCTCGTTTGTTCCATTCTTTATCATTCTCATTGGAACATCCTCGTCACATGCGTTCTACGCCTTTACACGGTTCCGACTTTATTATTCTCGTTGAATATCACATCAAGCAAGGACCTCGCTCCGCTTTAGTATTCTCGTTGGACCTCACATCGATTTACGCCGGACTGATTTAGTATTTTGTTGAATATCCTCGTCATGAGTTAGTTACTATCGCGCCCATTTTTCTATAAATGAAGCTCATTCCTTCATTATTTCTTACATTCCATCTTTATTATTATTTTGCTCCTTCCATACTCTTATATTCATTTTCTTTTTACGGAATATCCTTGTACTCATAAGGGATATTATTTGTTGTACTCGCTTTCAGATTCATGAAAAGAACTTCGTTATTCCATTATTTATTATTACATTGGAATAACTCAGATTCCGCCTTTATTATTATTCGTTGGAATATCCTGCTTCATGCGCTTTTACGCTTTACTACCGGACGATTCCATTCTTTATTATTTATTATTCGTTTTCTGTGGAATAACTTTATTTATTATTCGCTGAGTAACTCTATCTATCGCATGCTGATGATTTCTTTTGTTATTCTATTCTTTATTATACCTAGTTGGTTAAAGTTTTAACTTCATACTCCATGAAATTAGTGGAATATCCTTGATATTTGCGCTTCATCCAAAGATCTTTTCATGGAAATATTCTTCTCGAGCATTCTTGAATTTTACTCTACAAAGTAGTATCATGTTGACAATTTGGATGTTATTAGTTCCTCGGATAAATTAATTCTTGAACTTGTTTTTTGAATTCTTATATCATTGTCATCATCCTCATGTTTATATTATGTTGAAAGTCATCTGTGGCACGTAGTGCATAGATGGACTTGGTATGATTATGACATCTGTGGATTATTCGAATAATCATGACCGTAATGTTACAAATGATGTGGTAAAAGTTATCATTGGCTGTAGTGCATTGATGGACGATTGTTGGCATGATCATGACCATTAATGAATACACGAATGTCCTCGGTCAGTAGTCGCATAGATAATTTATGGTCGTGATACTAAAGAATATCCTCGGTCGTAGTGCGGGGTGATTCGATGATGTGGATTATTTATTGTCGAGTTCCAAAATGATAAAAGTCATGAAAACCTTTTAAATCATAAAAGATAGTAGATTTTATTCTCTACTTGACTCTTTTAATGGATTGCTTGTTCACGCAATTAAACTTGATGTTGTTATATTTTATCGCTTTAACACTATCAAGGCTAACGATAATTTATTTTGCATTATCTTAGTCATAATATTTCTTACTGGGCTAGTTGAGCTCACCCTTTCTTTCACTGTTCTCTTCAGGAAATGAGAACATAACAGGGACTAGTCGGGGAACGGAGTGATGGTCCAGAGGATAGCATTAGTAATCCTCACTATTCTATGAAATAGTGTGTTAATAATTGTAATGAGGACTCCTTTTGAGTTTGTATAATCTCTAGTAGACAATAATTGTATTCAAACTCACAGTTATGTTTTGTCATATTGTACATGACAGTTGTATTAGTAAGTTGTATTTTAATTTTCTACCATGTATCTGATGACCCAAGATGGGTGATGTATACCTAATTTTGGGGGAATCACAGTTGGTATCGAGCTTAGGATATAATCCCCGCCTAAGATGTGAGAATAAGACTTAGGAGGGAGAGATCGGGAATTCCTTCACTAGTATGACCTACCTAAGTTTATGTGGTATTTAATTGGTCGATCGTAATTTAGGGATAATATGTTACATGTCAATTAACCTTTGTTTTGTGGCGATCTCGAAATGACATCCGAGAATGTTGAGAATAGCAATGGAGCACAAGCGACCGCTGATTCACCACATATCAATAATCGTGATAATGTGCATTAGGAAGGCGAGAATCTCATGTAAACAACAACACCGACCAAATGATGAATGATCAAATGTTCAGGGCTTTATGCAATTCATTCAATGCAAGAAAGAAGAGAGAAGCGGCTCCCGTCCAAAATGCAGTAGAAACACTGAAACTCTCAAGCGGTCACCGCTAAACAGCTTCAAAGAGCCGGGACCACCGGAGTTTAAGGGAGAGCCAAAACCACTTATGGCGGAAGCATGGATAAAGCGTATCACCAAGATATTTGATGTCTTGGGATGCTCCAAGGAGCAAAAGGTTCCTTTCACGCTTTTATGTTGCATGCGCTGAAAAGGCGATTCTCGATGGGAATCGATAAAATGTACTCAACTCTGCAGATCAAGATGTCTTGGGAGAAGTTCCAAGAGTTGTTCAACGACAAATACTTTCCCAAAAGTATTCGTCACATGAAGGAGGTGGAGTTTATCAAGTTGGAACAAAACAATATGACTGTGTCGCAATACGAGGCTAAATTTGCGGAGTTATCTCGGTTTGCGTCCCAACTTGGTGGATAATGAAGAGAGAATGACACGGATGTTTTTAAGAGGTTTGAAACTGGAGATACCTCAACATCTTATTTCTCATAAACTGTGTTTATATTCAGATGTTATAAATAGGGCTCAGTTAGTGAAGCGCGATAACGAGTCAACGCAACTAAAAGAGAGCAAATTTAAAAAATGATAATACTACCGGAGAGAAGCGATCGCTGAGCGATGACAACAAGCGTGGAGGAATCAACAGCCCAAAAATGGTGACCACTTCGGTGGTAATCGTACAAAAACAATAAGAATGGACATTTCAAGAAGAGGAGATTCAACAATGATGGAAAGATGTCAAGACCAAAGACCGTTGTTAAGGAAAGAGAACGACCACCTATCATATGTTTCAAATGCGGAGGGAGGGCACATCACCAAATCGCATGATGCGTCCCCAAAGCATGTTATAATTGTGGAAGAGAAGGTCGATTAGCCCGATTTTGTCGTTCAATCAAGACAAATTCAACTAGGATGGAGGCATCAAAGGCGTCATCCCAAAAAAGTCAAAATCGGTGAAGTCTGGGAGAGCTTTTGTTGTGACCTCCCGTAAAGCAAGGAACTGAATGAGGTCATCACGGTAAGCTTATCATAAACTCTAACGAAATCTATAGTTTATTTGATACCGGGTTCTACCCATTCTTTTATTTCTCCTACTTGCGCCATCGATTAAATTTGACTCGGAGAAATTAGACTTTGACTTATCTGTGGAAACTCCGCTTGGGAGAAACCTTCATCACATCCACTTGCTTATAAGTCTTGTTTGGTTCGAATCGGTACCTCACACTACCTCGTAGATCTTATTTCATTGAAAATACTTGCATTTGACGTGATTCTAGGGATTGATTGGTTAACTACTCATCATGCAAAAAAATTGATTGTTTCCGTAAGGTTGTTAGCTTTCATATTCCTAATCAACCTATTATGTGAATTCAAGCGACCAAACCATTAAAATCAATCACTACCATCTCAAGCCAAAAAGCTATTCGCTTATTGAAAAATGGATGTCAAGCTTTCTTAGCTCATGTCACGATTTAAACAAAAATACGCCGGGCTTTGAACGATATTTCTATTGTTAATAAATTTCCTGATGTATTCCCCGAAGAACTTCCTGGCCTACCCCCTGAGCGTGAAATTGAATTTTGTATCGACCTTTAACCCGGTAATAAACCCATTTCCAAAGCCCCATATCGAATGGCTCCTATTGAACTTCAGGAGTTAAAGACCCAACTACAGGAATTGTTAGACATCGGCTCTATTCATCCTAGTACTTCTCCTTGGGGTGCCCCTGTTCTATTCGTGAAGAAGAAAGATAGGAGTATGCGACTTTGTATTGATTATCGGAAGTTGAATCATGTCACCATCAAAAATAGGTATCCATTGCCACGTATTGATGACCTGTTTGACCAGTTGCAAGGAGCCAAATTCTTTTCAAAGATTAATCTTCGTTCCGGATATCACCAATTGAAGATTAGAACCGGCGTGACATTCCAAAGACGGCTTTTCGTAACTCGATGACGGGCATTATGAATTCCTAGTCATGTCCTTTGATTGACTAATGCTCCTTTACCTTCATGGATATGATGAACCGAGTATTCAAGGAATATTTGGATCACTTTGTGGTCGCCTTTATTGATGACATCCTTATTTATTTCAAAAGTCGTGAAGATCATGAAAGCAACACTTAAGGTCGACACTCCAAAAGCTTCGTGAATACAAGCTTTATGCCAAGTTGAAGAAATGCAAATTTACGGCGAGGAAGTAGCATTCATTGGGCACGTAGTATCAAGTCATGGAATATCTGTTGACCCAAAGAAAGATTGAAGCAATTCAAAGTCGGAGCAACCTAAATCAATGGATCAAGTATGTAGCTTTCGCTTAGCTAGTTATTATCGGAGATTCGTGGAAGGATTTTTTTTTAAATTGCTACTCCATTAACTCAAATTGACTCGAGGAAGATACAAAGTTCGGTTGGAGCGAAGAATGTGAGAAGAGTTTTCAAGAACTCAAGAGGAGACTCATTTCAAAGACTGTTCGACAATACCACACAGCTCGGAGGGGATTTGTCATCTACAGTGATGCTTTGGGCAAAGGGTTGGGATGTGTTCTCATGCAACATGGGAAAGTCATAGCCTATGCCTCAAGACAACTCAAAGAATATGAGAGAAATTATCCTACTCATGATCTAGAGTTGGCTGCTGTTGTCTTTGCACTTAAAATTTGGAGGCATTACTTGTATGGGGAGAAGGTGGAGATCTTTACGGATCATAAAAGCCTCAAATATTTCTTTACTCAAAAGGAACTCAACACGCGACAACGACGTTTACTTGAACTGTTGAAAGATTATGATCATACCATCCAATACCACCCTGGAAAAGCGAACGTGGTAGCTGACGCATTGAGTAGAAGATCATATGCAAGTACGAGTGCGATATTGTCAACGCAAAGGCCCATTTTGTGTGACTTGCAAAGGATGGAGATAGAGTTAAAGACTCCAGGGACCCATGTGATGATGGCGAATATACGAGTAGAACAGACTTTAATCGATAAAGTTAAAGCTGCTCAAGTTACACACCTAGAGCTGATGCGTATGAGGAAGAAAGTGCAAGAAGGTGCTATGCCGGAAGCAAGAATCGATGAAGAAGGAATACTTCGAGTCAACTCCAGACTTTGTGTTCCTAACGACCCTAATTTAAAGTATAAAATCATGATGGAGGCGCACAACACACCGTTTGTAATCCATCTTGGGAGTACCAAAATGTATCATGATATTCGTCATACATTTTGGTGGAGCAATATGAAGAGAGAGATAGCGTTGTTTATCTCAAGGTGTCTAACTTGTCAACGAGTTAAAGCGGAGCATCAAGTACCAAAAGGTCCATTGCAACCACTTGAAATTTCAGAATGGAAATGGGAACATATTACCATGGATTTCGTTACCGGCCTTCCTAAGGTTTCTCAAGGCATAAATGCGATTTGGGTCATTGTTGATAGATTAACCAAGTCTGCTCATTTCTTACCGATACGAGAAACTTATACACTTGAACGTCTTGCTCAGTATGTAGATAAACGAGATTGTAAGATCGCATGGTATGCCGATCCATAGTTTTGATCGAGACCCAAGATTCACTTCACGATTTTGGGTTAGTTTGCAAAAAGCTATGGGCACAGACTTTCACGATTTAGCTTCGGCATATCATCCTCGAGACGGACGGACAATCGGAGAGGACTATTCAAACTCTTGAAGATCTATTAAGACTCTGTGTCCTTGATTTCAAGGAAGTTGGGACAAGTTCTTACCATTGGTGGAGTTTTCCTACAACAACAGCTTATCAAGCAAGTATTGACATGGCTCCATTCGAGCGCCAGATGGAAGAAAGTGTCGTTCTCCAAGATCTTTGGGATGAGGTGGGTGAAGCAACGTTGTTGGGACCGGAGTTGATACGTATGACTACGGAAAAGATTCAAACGATCCGACAACGTATAAAAACCTCACAAGATCGAAAAAGAGTTATGTTGATCTTCATCGAAAGGACGTGGAATTCGATATAGGAGATCATGTGTTGTTGCATGTTGCTCCATAGAAAGGAGTTACGAGATTTGGAAAGAGAGGAAAACTCAATCCTCGATTCATCGGCCCATTTTAATCCTCGAATCGAGTAGGAACCGTGGCCTATAGACTCGCTTTTACCGCTGTGTATGTCTCGTGTTCATAATGTTTTTCACATATCCATGTTACGTAAATATGTGAAAGACCCGAACCACATTATTGAGTTAGAATCGGACGAAATAGCGGAAGATTTGACGTATGAAGAGGTTCCTGTTCAAATTTTGGATAAGAAGGAACATATTCTACGCTCCAAGGTTATACCTCAAGTCAAAGTTTTATGGAGAAACCACGATGTTGAGGAAATGACTTGGGAGTTAGAATCTGAAATGAAATCAAGGTATCCTTACCTCTTCGACATACCAGGTACGTACCCTAATTTCGAGGGCGAAATTTCATAAGAAGGGGAGGTTGTAAGACCCCAACTTTTATAAATAAAGATGAATTTTCTATAAATATTATTTTTGAATATTATGGAGTAAATTTGATATAATGTTATAGTTGTGGGTAATATTTATAAATTTTGCAAAGTAAGCAAGTTGTTATAAAATATTCGTTTGGTCGGGGAATATTCTTTTTGTCGGGGAATATTCGTACGACGGCACAATCATTGGTGGACCCCACAACGGAATTATTGTCGATTGAGAAAATGACAAAAATACTTTATGAAAATAACTACGAGGTGTTACCGTTAAAACCGCTTGAACTACCCTTAGTAAAAGTAAATGCGATGTCTGGCGCTGTGGTTGCATATAGAGTAGCACACTCAGATTGATTATCGATGCTTACGTGAGAAGTCACTCAAATATATACTCAATTATTACTACAAAGAATTGTTTGATCATATCTCTTATATTATTGATTCAATTATTGTCACACAAGATTATCTCAGATAATATATTATATTATTAAATCAATAATTGAGACGACAAATTATAAATGATTAATAATTGTTGAAAGATTAAATATGTGTTGATTAAAAATAAAATGATTTGTGGTAATATTAATTCAATCCTTGATGTATATAAAGAGTCTATTATGAGACGTTTGCGGTAAGCTTGGTTATTTTATGGGGGGCCCATATGTCATCATCTAAGAGTCTCTTCAATAATAGTAATTACCTTTACCGACGTCGCCAAACCACTTGCTTGTTTCATATTACAGGGCGCCGAACCAATTGTCGTTTCACATTACAAGCGTCAAACCACTTGGTATTTCACATTACAGACGTCAAACCACTTTTCTTTTCACATCACCAGTCGTCAAGCCACTTGCCTTTTCATATTTCAAGTGCTAAGCTAGAAATCCTCTATAAATAGAGGCCTAATGCTTCATTATTTTTCACGAATTCATTCAAGCTATAGAGAGAGAAAGTATAGAGAGAATAAGAGAGAAAGAAGAAGAGTATTCTGTTACTACACTACTGCAGTATTCAATCTCCTACTAATGTAAGGGGTGTTATTCTTTCTTATTCATGAAGAGAACTGTTGTTATTCCATTGCTTATTATTCTGTTGGAATAACCTGTATACGCAGTTTACCCTATACTTGGTGATATTCTTCTATTATTCTATTGGAACATCCTCATCATGTGTTTTATATCTGGGACTGATTCCGCCTTTTATTATTATTACATTGGAATATCCTCGTTTACATGTGTTTTACACCGACCGGTTCCGCTTTTTATTATTATTCTCATGGAACATCCTGTTTGTGTGTTTTACAATCAACCGGTTTCCGCTCTTTATTATTATTTTGTTGGAACATCCTTTCTGTGTGTTTTACACCGGACTTGGTTTCGTCTTTATTATTCTGTTGGAACATCCTATCGGTGCAAATTTTGCCTGACCTAGTTCCGTTATTATTATTCTGTTGGAATAACTTGTCTATGCGAAGTACCGCATGCATGGTAATTTCTTTTGTTATTCCATTCTTTATTATACTCAGTTGGTTAAAGTTTTGACTTCTATACTCCATGAAATTAGTAGAATATCCTTGATATTTGAGCTTCATCCAAAGATCCTTTCATGGAAATATTCTTCTGATCATTCTTGAATTTTACTCTACAAAGCAGTATCATGTTGACAATTTGGACATTATTAGTTCCTAGATAAATTAATTCTTGAACTTGTTTTATTGAATTCTTAAATCATTGTCATCATCCTCATGTTTATATTATGTTGAAAGTCATCTATGGCCTATAGTGCATATATGGACTTGGTATGATTATGACCAGGGATTATTCGATGTAATCATGACCGTAATGTTACAAATGATGTGGTAAAAGTTATCATTGGCCTGTAGGACATTGATGGACGATTGTTGGCATGATCATGACCATTAATGAATACACGAATGTCCTCGGGCAGAAGTGCATGGATAATTTGTGGTCGTCATACTAAAGAATATCCTCGGTCAGTAGTAGTGTGGGTGATTCGATGATGTGGATTATTTATTGTCGAGTCCCAAATGATGAAAGTCATGAAAAACCTTTTAAATCATAAAAGATAGTAGATTTTATTCTCTACTTGACTCTTTTAATGGATTGCTTGTTCCGCTGCAGTTAAACTTGATGTTGTTATATTTTATCAGTTTAACACTGTTGAAGGCTAACGATAATTTATTCTGCATTATCTTAGTCATAATATTTCTTACTGGGCTAGTTGAGCTCACCATTTCTTTCACTATTCTCTTCAGGAAATGAGAACATAGCAGGGACTAGTCGGGGAATGGAGTGACGGTCCAGAGGATAACATTAGTAGTCCTCACTATTATGTGAAATAGCATGTTAATAATTGTAATGAGGACTCCTTTTGAGTTTGTATAATCTCTAGTAGACAATAATTGTATTCAAACTCACAGTTATGTTTTGTCGTATTGTACACGACAGTTGTATTAGTAAGTTATATTTGAATTTTGTACCATGTATCTGACGACCCAAGATGGGTGATGTATACCTAATTTTGGGGGCGTCACATTCTTGTTACTATTAGGGGAGTTGGTGCAAGATTGATAATACTTGCATGACTAAGTTAAAAATGGAGGTATAGATGGAGGTACTATACTATAATTCGTATTTTCATATGTCTAGAACTATTGATTCACATAATTTACTATTGAATCACATTATTTACTATTAGGGGAGGTGGTGCAAGTTTGATAATACTTCCATGACTAAATTAAAAATAAAGAAAAAGTTGGAGGTATTGTACTATAATTTTTTGATCCCCAAAACGTGCAATTATCGAAACTATATTTTTCTATAAATAGAAGCTCATTCTTCCTTCATTTCTCACCAATTCACAAAAGCTTTAGAGCGATTATTATAGAGAGAAATTATAGAAAGAAGAAAGTCTCATTACCTCACTATTCCAATATCCGCTTTTTTAAAAGGTAGGGAGTATTATTTCTTTCTTATCTCTACGAAGAGAACTTCATTATTCCATTCATTATTATTCATTGAATAACTTTGTATACTCGCCACCCTATACTTGGTGAAATTCTTCCATTGTTCCATTCTTTATCATTCTCGTTGAACATCCTGTCTGCTGCGTTCTCTACACGGACCGATTCCGCTTTTATTATTCTCGCTGGAATATCACATGCATCGTTCTCACGCCTGACTGATTCCGCCTTTAGTATTACATTGGAATATCACATGCATGCGTTTTACTGGCGGACGATTCCGCTTTATTATTATGTTGGAATATCCTCGTCTCATGCATGCGTTTCTGTTAACCTAATTCCATCTTTATTATTCGGTAGAATATCCCGTCTCATGCATTTTACGCCGGACCGATTCCGTTATTTATTATTCTATTGGAATAACCTGCACGTGCGGTTTATCGCATGCCTGGTGATTTCTTTTGTTATTCCATTCCTTATTATACTCAGTTGGTTAAAGTTTTGACTTCTATACTCCATGAAATTAGTGGAATATTCTTGATATTTGCACTTCATCCAGTATCTTTTCATGGAAATTTTATTCTAAGCATTCTTGAATTTTACTCTACAAAGCAGTATCATGTTGACAATTTAGACGTTATTAGTTCCTGGATAAATTAATTCTTGAACTTGTTTTATTGAATTCTTATATCATTGTCATCATCCTCATGTTTATATTTTGTTGAAAGTCATCTACGTGGCCTATAAAGTGCATAGATGGACTTGGTATGATTATGACCAGGGACTATTTGGTGTAATCATGACCGTAATGTTACAAATGATGTGGTAAAAGTCCTCATTGGCCCGTAGTGCATTGATGGATGCTTGTTGGCATGATCATGACCATTATTGAATACACAAATATTTTTGGGCCCGTAGTGCATGAATAATTGTGGTCGTGATACTAAAAAATATCCTCGGCAGTAGTGCGGGGTGATTAGATGATGTGGATTATTTATTAAAATTTGAGTCCCAAATGATAAATGTGATGAAAAACTTTTAAATCATAAAAGATAGTAGATTTTATTCTCTACTGACTCTTTTAATGGATTGCTTGTTCACCGCAGCTAAACTTGATGGTTGTTATATTGTATCGCTTTAACACTTTGTTGAAGGGTAATGATAATATATTCTACATTATCTTAGTCATAATATTTCCTCTTTGGGCTAGTTGAGCTCACCTTTTACTTTTATTGTTCTCTTGAAATGAGAACGTAGCGGGGACTAGTCGGGGAACTGGAGTGACGGACGAGATGATAGCATTAGTAGTCCTCACTATTCAAAGAAATAGTGGAAAATAAATGTAATAATATTGAATTTGAGTTTGAATATTGTCTGCAGACGACAATATTTGTATTAAAACTCACGACTTATGTTTTTGTCGTATTTTATACACTGCAGGTTGTATAATTAAGTTATATTTGTATTATGTACCATGTAATTGATTTACTCGAGAATAGGTGATGTATACCTATTTTGGGGGCGCCACCGTAGGGAATAAGCGAATACTTTTCTATAGCTTCTCTATAATTTCTCTCTCTAGAGTTTCAAAGAATTAAGTAAGAAATAATGAAGGAATGAGCTTCTATTTATAAAAAAATGGATCACATAAGTAATTAACTCATGAACGGTCCAGATTGATTTACTTTAATCGACGGTCCATATTTAAAGCAAAATCTTTTAAATAAAATAAAATATATTATATTTATAATCGATAAACCTAATAACTTTATAAAAAGATTTTACTATGCAAACACTATCTGAGTACTATGCAAATACTATGCATAATAAAATATAATATATTCTAATTATTGTCTAATAAAATGTATAATTTAATAAAAGTATTCATTTTTATATAAAAAGGTTTTACTATTAGCCTAATAAAACGAATAACTTTATAAAAGTATTCTGCTTTTATATAAAAAACTTTTTCTGCTTTTATTACATTAATAATACCAATAAAATAAAACTAAGTAACTTATCACATAAGCATCAATAATCAATACTTTGTGTATCGCAAGCGACTACGCCAGACATCGTATTTTTAACACCGGGTGTTTCAATAGTTAACTGTAAAACTTCCGCCGTTATTTTCATAAAAGTATTTTGTCATTTTCTTAATCCGACAATAATTTTGTTGTGGGTCCACCAATGATTGTGTATTAGTTATACGAATATTCCCTGTTAAAACGAATATTCCCTAATTAAATCGAATATTATATAACAACTTGTGTACTTTGCAAAATTTATAAATATTACCCACAACTATAACATTATATCAAATTCATTCCATAATATTCAAAATGATATTTATAAAAATTTATCTTTATTCATAAAAGTTGGGGTCTTACAACCTCCCTTCTTATAAAATTTAAGCCCTCGAAATTAGGGTACGACACTGGTATGTCGAAGAGGTAAGGATACCTTGATTTCATTTCGATTCTAACTCCCAAGTCATTTCCTCAACATCGTGGTTTCTCCACAAAACTTTGACTTGAGGTATAACCTTGGAGCGTAGAATATGTTCCTTCTTATCCAAGATTTGAACAGAACCTCTTCATACGTCAAATCTTCCGCTATTTCGTCCTGTTCTAACTCAATAATGTGGTTCTGGTCTTCCACATATTTACGTAATATGAATATGTGAAAAACGTTATGAACACGAGACATAGTTGGCGATAAAGCGAGTCTATAGCCCACGCCTTCCTACTCGATCGAGGATTAAAAATGGGTCGATGAATCGAGGATTGAGCTTTCTCTCTTTCCAAATCTCGTAACTCTTTTCCATGGAGCAACACGTAACAACACATGATCTCATATATCGAATTCCACATCCTTTCGATGAAGATCGGATAACTCTTTTATCGATCTTGTGAGGTTTTTATACATTCTTAGGATCGTTATAATATTTTTTCATAGTCATACGTATGAACTCCCGGTCCCAACAACGTTGCTTTCACCCACCTCATCCCAAAGATACCTGGAGAAGGACACTTTCTTCCATACAACGCTCGAATGGAGCCATGCCAATACTTGCTTGATAACTCGTTGTTGTAGGAAAACTCCACCAATGGTAAGAACTTGTCCCAACTTCCTTGAAATCAAGGACACAGTAGTCTTAATAGATCTTCAAGAGTTTGAATAGTCCTCTCCATTGTCGTCTCGTCCGCTCGAGGATGATATGCCGAAGCTAAATCGTAGAATTTGTGTCCATAGCTTTACAAAACTAACCCAAAATCGTGAAGTGAATCTTGGGTCTTGATCAAGAAACTATGGATCTTTGGCATACCATGCAGCCTTACAATCTCGTTTATGTACATACGAGCAAGACGTTCAAGTGTATAAGTTTCTCGTATAGGTAAAAAATGAGCAGACTTGGTCAATCTATCAACAATGACCCAAATCGCATCTATACCTTGAGAAACCTTAGGAAGACCGGTAACGAAATCCATGGTAATGTGCTCCCACTTCCATTTTGGATTTTCAAGTGGTTGCAATGGACCTTTTGGTACTTGATGCTCCGCTTTAACTCGTTGACAAGTTAGACACCTTGAGATAAACAGCGTTATTTCTCTCTTCATATTGCTCCACCAAAATGTATGACGAATATCATGATACATTTTGGTACTCCCAAGATGGATTGCAAACGGTGTGTTGTGCGCCTCCATCATGATTTTATACTTTAAATTAGGGTCGTTAGGAACACAAAGTCTGGAGTTGACTCGAGTATTCCTTCTTCATCGATTCTTGCTTCCTACGATAGCACCTTCTTGCACTTTCTTCCTCATACGCATCACCTCTAGGTGTGTAACTTGGCAGCTTTAACTTTATCGATTAAAGTCCGTTTCTACTCAGATATTCGCCATCATCACATGGGTCCCAGAGTCTTTAACTCTATCTCCATCCTTTGCAAGTCACACAAAATGGGCCTTTGTGTTGACAATATCGTGACTCGTGATTTGCATATGATCTTCTACTCAATGCGTCACCACTACCACGTTAAGCTTTTCCGTGGTGGTATTGGATGGTATGATCATAATCTTTCAACAGCTCAAACCAACGCGTCGTTGTCGCGTGTTGAGTTCCTTTTGAGTAAAGAAATATTTGAGGCTTTTATGATCCAGTAAGATCTCCACCTTCTCCCCATACAAGTAATGCCTCCAAATTTTAAGTGCAAAGACAATGAAGCCCAACTCTAGATCATGAGTAGGATAATTTCTCTCATATTCTTTGAGTTGTCTTGAGGCATAGGCTATGACTTTCCCATGTTGCATGAGAACACATCCCAACCCTTTACCCGAAGCATCATCAGACGACAAATCCCTCCGAGCGGATGGTATTGTCGGAACAGGTCTTTGAAATGAGTCTCCTCTTGAGTTCTTGAAATCTCTTCTCACTTTCTTCGCTCCAACCAAACTTTGTATCTTTCCGAGTCAGCTGAGTTAATGGAGTAGCTATTCGAGAAAATCCTTCCACGAATCTCCGATAATAACTAGCTGTCCGAAAGCTACGTGCTTTCTATTCATCGATTTAGGTTGCTCCCAACTTTGAATTGCTTCAATCTTTGTTTCCGTCAACTGATATTCCATGACTTGATACTACGTGCCCAAGGAATGTTACTTTCAAAGCCGTAACTCACATTTCTTCAACTTGGCATAAAGCTTGTATTCACGAAGCTTTTGGAGTGTCAGCCTCAAGTGTTGCTCATGATCTTCACGGCTTTTGGAATAAATAAAGATGTCATCAATAAAGACGACCACAAAGTGATCCAAATATTCCTTGAATACTCGGTTCATCATATCCATGAAGGCAACAGGAGCATTAGTCAATCCAAAGGACATGACTATGAATTCATAATGCCCGTCATCGAGTTCCGAAAGCCTTTTGGAATGTCATCGGTTCTAATATTCAATTGGTGATATCCTAACGAAGATCAATCTTTGAAAAGAATTTGGCTCCTTGCAATCGTCAAACAGTCATCAATACGTGGCAATGGGTACTATTTTTTTTGGTGACATGATTCAACTCCCGATAATCAATACAAAGTCGCATACTCCCATTTTTTTTTCACGAATAGAACAGAGCACCCCAAGGAGAAGTACTAGGACGAATAAAGCCAATGTCTAACAATTCCTCGCAGTTGGGTCTTTAACTCACGAAGTTTAATAGAGTCATTCGATATGGGGCTTTGGAAATGGATTTTGTCTTAGGGTTCAAGGTCGATACAAAATTCAATTTCACGCTCTGGGGGTAGGCCAGGAATTTCTTCAGGGAATACGTCAGGAAATTTATTAACAATAGAAATATCATTCAAAACTGACGTATTTTTGTTTAGATCTGTGACGTGGGCTAAGAAAGCTTGACATCCATTTTTTAATAAACGAATAGCTTTATGGCTTGAGATGACCGTGATTGATTTTAATGGTTTGGTCGCTTGAATTTGCATAATAGGTTGATTAGGAATATGAAAGCTAACAACCTTACGAAAATAATCAATTTTAGCATGATGAGTAGTTAATCAATCAATCCTTAGAATCACGTCAAATTCAAGTATTTTCAATGAAATAAGATCGATGTAAATGTGAGGGTATCGATTTGAACCAAACAAGACTTATAAACAAAGGGATGTAATGAAGGTTTCTCCCAACGAGTTTCCACAGATAAGTCAAAGTCTAATTTCTCCTGAGTCAAATTTAATCGTTGAATATGAAGTAGGAGAAATAAAAGAATGGGTAGAACCCAGATCAAATAAAGTATAGACTTCGCTAGAGTTTATGATAAGCTTACCCGTGATGATCTCATTCGGGTTCCTTGCTTTTCGGGAGGTCACAACAAACGCTCTCCCTTGCACTACTGGGTTTTAACTTTTTCTGGGACAACCTTTGGTGCCTCCATCCTAGTGAACTTGTCTTCGATGAACGATAAAATCGGGCTAAGTGACCTTCTCTTCCACAATTATAACATGCTTTGATCAAGATCGCAGCAGCTTGAATGATGTGTCCTCCCTCCTCCGCATTTGAAGCATATGATAGGTGATCGTTCTCTTTCCTTAACAACGGGTGCTGGTCCTGATGTCTTTCCATCATTATTGAATCTCCTCTTCTTGAAATGTCCATTCTTATTGCTTTGGCCCTGATTACCACCGAAGTGGTTACCATTTTTGGCATGTTGATTCCTCCACGCTTGTTGTCACCGCCATCATGATCGCTTCCACTTTGGTATTATCATTTTTTTGGCCGCTTTCGCTTTTGGTTGCATTGACTCATTATCGCGCTCTATTAACTGAGTCCTATTTACAACATCTGAATACAAACACAGTTTATGAGAAATAAGATGTTGACGTATCTCCGACTTCAAACCTCTTAAAAACATACGCGTCATTTTCTCTTCATTATCCACCAAGTGGGACGCAAACCGGGACAATTTGGCAAACTTAGCTTCATACTGCGACACGGTCATATTATTCAGCTCCAACTTGATGAACTCCACCTCCTTCATGTGACGAATACTTTTGGGAAATTACTTGTCGTTGAATAGTTCTTGGAACTTCTCCCAAGACATTTTCAAGCATGTAGTTTTGAGTACTCTTTACCGATTCCCACCAAAGAATCTGTCTCTCCTCAAGAACATAAAGGCGACAAAGGAACCTTTTATACCTCGGAGCATCCCAAGACATCAAATATCTTGGTGATCTACTTTATCCATGCTTCCACCTTAAGTGGTTTTGGCTCTCGAATAAACTCCGGTGGTCCCAGCTCCTTGAACTGTTTAGCAGTGACCGTCCGAGAGTTTTCAGTGTTTCCACCTACATTTTGGATAGGAGCCGTTCTCACCTGCTGTTGCATGAATTGCATAAAGTCTCTGAACATTCCATTATTCATCATTTGGTCAGTGTTGTTGTTTGCATGAGGATTGTCGCCTTCCTGATACACATTATCCTGATTATTGATATGTGGTGAATCAACGGTCGCCTGTGATCCATTGTTATTCTCAACATTCTCAAATGTCATTTTCAGATACTGCCACAAAATAAAATGTTAATTGACATGTAACATATTATCCCTATATTCTGACCGACCAATTAAATACAAAAAAAAAAACTTAGGTAGGTCATACTAGCGAAGGAATTCCCTGTCTCTCCTCTCCTAGTTCTAGTCTCACATCTTAGCCGGGATCATATCCTAAGCTTTGATACTAACTGCGACGCCCCAAAATAGGTATATACATCACCTATTCGAAATCGCCAAATACATGGTACGTAATACAAATACAATCTTTAATATACAACAAGAGAGTTGTGAGTTTTAATACAAATACTATCTTCTGACAATATCCACTCTCGAATAAGTCCTCATTACATTTATTGTCATACTATTTAACGTAATAGTGAGGACTACTAATACTATCATCCGGTCCATCACTCCGCTCCCCACTCGTCCCCAAATATATTCTCATTTCACAAGAGAAACAAAGTGAAAGAAAGGGTGAGCTCAACTAGCCCAATAAGAAATATTATGACTAAGATAATGCGAAATAAATTATCATTAGCCTTCAACAAAGGTTAAACCGATAAAATATAACAAACATCAATTTTAACTACAATGAACAAGCAATCCATTAGAAGAGTCAAGTAGAGAATAAAATCTACTATCTTCTATGATTTAAAAGGGTTTTCATGACTTTTATCAATTGAGACTCGACTAATAAATAATCCACATCATCCCCAACTTTACTGGCCAAGGATATTCATTAGTATCACAACCACAAATTATCCATGCACCACATCCAAGGATATTCGTATTCATCAATGGTCATGATCATACCAACAATCGTCCATCAATGCACTACGGACCAATGAGGACTTTTACCACATCATTTGTAACATTACTGGTCATGATTACACCAATAATCCCTCATCATATAATCATACCAAGTCCATCTATGCACTACAGCCGATTTGACTTTCAAAAAATATAAATATGAGGATGATGACAATGATATAAGAATTCAATAAAACAAGTTCAAGAATTAATTTATCCAGAAACCAATAACGTCCAAATTGTCAACATGATCTTTGCTTTGTAGAGTAAAAATTCAAGAATGCTCGTAAGAATATTTCCATGAAAGATCTTTGGATGAAACGCAAATATCGAGGATATTCCACTAATTTCATGGAGTATAAAGTCAAAGTTTTAACCAACCGAGTATAATAAAGAATGGAATAACAAAAGAAATCATCGTGCATGCGATAGATAGATCGCATGCAGTGAAAGTTACTCCAATGTAATAATAAATAACGTAATTGTGTCCCACAGAAAACGCACAAAACGTGATATTCCAATGTAATAATAAAGAATGGAACCAGGTCCCACAGAAAAGCGCACAAACGGGATATTCCAATGAATAATAAAGAATCGAATAACGTAAGAATTTCACCAAGTATAGGGTAGCTACAGACATCTGAAGTTATTCCAATGAATAATAAATAATGGAATAATGTAAGTTCTCTTCATGAATACAAAAGAAATAATACCTCTTACGAAGTACAACAAATAATATCCCTTACGAGTACAACAAATAATATCCCTTACCGTAAAAGAAACCGAATATAAGAGTATGGAAGGAGCGAATACTTTTCTATAGCTTCTATATAATTTTTCTCTCTAGAGTTTCGAATGAATTCGTAAGAAATAATGAAGGAATGAGCTTATTTATTTATAAAAATGGATCAGATAAGAACTAACTCATGAAACGAGTTTGATTGATTTACTTTAATCGACGGTCCATATTTAAAACAAAATCTTTTAAATAAAATATAATATATTCTATTTATAATCTAATAAACCGAATAACTTTATAAAAGATTTTACTATGCAAATACTATCACGAGGCACTATGCAAAACACTATGCATAATAAAATATAATATATTCTAATTATTATCTAATAAAATGTATAACTTTATAAAAGTATTACATTTTTATATAAAAAAAGGTTTTACTATTAGCTTAATAAAACGAATAACATTATAAAAGTATTCATTTTTTATATAAAAAGTTTTTTCGCTTTTATTACATTAATAATACCAATAAAATAAAACCGAGTGACTTATCACATAAGCGTCAATAATCAATACCGTGGTGCTATCGCAATTTTAATTACGCTGATTCTTGCATTTTTAACACCGGTGTTTCAACAGCTTAACGGTAAAACTTCCGCCGTTATTTTCATAAAAAAGTTTTTTTGTCGTTTCTCAATCCGACAATAATTCCGCTAGGGTCCACCAATGATTGTCTTGTTATGCGAATATTCCCTCGTTAAAACGAATATTCCCAAATTAATCGAATATTATATAACAACTTGTGTACTTTGCAAAATTTATAAATATTACCCACAACTATAATATTATATTAAATTCATTCCATAATATTAAAAAAGAATATTTATAGAAAGTTCATCTTTATTCATAAAAGTTGAGGTCTTATATTTTTGTTAGTCCCAAATCAACGCAACAGTTCAAGTTTGGTGACTCGATATTCTAAAAATATTTTTTTTAATTTTTTATTTCTTGCTCAATTCTTAGTGACAAATAAAGGACACATTCTATCTTTTATAGTAAATGTGTAAATTTTTAAGAAAAATTTAACTTTTGAGTTGTTGAGTCTACTTTTGAGAATACCAAAATTTATGACCAAGAAACCATAAAATAAAAATAAATAAATAACTTTTCAGTTACGGAGATATCAAACTTGAATTGTTAAATTGACTCGGTACCAACTAAAATAACTCCATACTTGTCTCGTTTTATTTTGATATAAATTTAGGATCATCAAAATTATGTTTAGGTTTATGGTTGGCAAACATTGTTATGGGGTGTAAAAAAGTCAAATAAGTCAATAAAACTTTCAACTTGGTGGTGGAGATAGAATTAGACTACTACTCCTACGTTTTAAAATTAAAATTACTTGAAAAATATATTCTCTTATAGATATTTCCAAAATTAAATATTTATTTTCAAATAAAGACATCATATATGGGGTTTTAATGTTCAAGTCAGAATACTAAAAGTCCTATTCAAAAGGGTAAATGGAATGGGTATTTCATGCATGCAATAACTGTTTAATTGCATTCAATTATTGTGAAGTTTAATTATAAATATTACTCAATTATTATGTCTATGTTTGTCATAATGGTAATGTTATGAATATAAAAAAAACATTTAAATCTTGTCACAAATAATACGACATCAATACAATATATTAATTTGTGTACTTGATTATATTATAAAATATTATTTTTTTGTTTAGTACTTCCTCCATCTCATAATATATGATGTTTTAGATGATTTCATTGTTCTCAAATTATTTGTTGTTTTATATAATTTAAAAGAATTAATCACAATCTTTCCAAAATTACCCTTCATGGAAAAATGTTACAGATGAGAGCGAGAGTATGAAATAAGTCTATGATAAATTGTATTACAAACAATTAATATTATATTTAATGATATACAATCATTTCTTTAATTCTTGTGTACAACTCTAAAATCTATCTAACAAAATACAATTAATTTTGAATTTCCCGCTCACCCTAATAAATCATCTGGGTCTTCCAAAGTTTGGAATAAATCTCACCGTCCATATAGTGCCGGAGGCACGGGAAACAACTAGTATTCTATATTATGGGACGGAAAGAGTATATCACATCATTTGAGATAATTAATTAATTAATTAATTAATTAATATATATATATATATATATATATATATATATATATATATGATCTCAACATAAATTTTGGGAGAAAGAAGAAAACAGGAAAACATTTAATGTGTTCCACCAATTGTTACTCATAATTATAAGCCAAATAATGGACAAAAGCCACAGCTTTTGAGGACAAAGTGACCCAAACCCTAGAAGGGTCCAATCTACAAGTCCCCTAAACAGGGTGGACTTTGAGGAGGTGCACAAGGAACCACCTCACATGACCCTCAAGTTCGGAGGGCCCCCGAATTTTTTTTGGTGGATATGTATATAGGCTATATAGCTCATAGGTCAAATATATTTTATATAAATATTGAAAACGTTGATATAAATTGTGCTTTATATATTGATGTTGATAAAAAAAATTAATATTTTTATATGCGAGAGGGCTCTAATTTTTTTGTCGCACGGGCCTCCAAATTTTTAGGACCGGCCCTGCCCTTAAATTAGTGAAAACCAAAAAACATGGGATGCTGACTTAGGGGGAAGGGATATAAAGGAAGAGAAACATGTAAATGGCTAAATGCACATGGGAGGGGGACAATACTCACATGTCAGAAACATGGGCATCTCTTTTTCTTTGCTACCTTAATGAAGGGCATTCTTTGTTTGATCCACCTTCATTATTTAGTCAAGTACTTTTTTCTTATCCTATTATCTCACTCTAATCCAACTTGAGGTATATCTGTATTCTTATTATTATCTAATCATTATTAACCCAGTATAAAAGGGTAGAGCTAAATTATTCCTCCCGTTCTAAAAGTCTTTAGGCGAACGCAAGCATTGGAGGGGCGCCTAGAGCTTAGCCGATGTTTAGACGTTTTTTAGGCGTTTTCTTAGCGCAGTCTCATTTTTTTAGGGATAAATATTTTTTTGGTTATTATACTTTAAGTCAATTTACAAATGAGTCATTAAATCTTTTTTTTTTTATATTCAACTCATTTAACTTTAGTTTTCTTACAAACCGTTACAAAACCAATTAAGACTTTCGACTTTTAGTGAAATTTGACACATAGAAGAGAGAAAGCTGACATGGAATTTTTATGCATGATGTAGCACGCTTAAGTGGAAATGAACAAATTTTATGGAGAAAATGAAAGAAATTCTTTTAAAATAAAATATACAAAAAATTTAGTAAAAAATATATAAAATGCAATAACATAAATCAAAAAAATATTTAATTATTTTATAATTAATATCAAATAAGTTTTATATAATTATTAAAAAATATAATTAAGGAAATTATAAATATTATTATTATTATCTATTATTATTATTATTAATCGTATTATTATTATTATATTATTATTATTATTATTATTATTATTATTATTATTATTATTATTATTATTAATATTATAATTATTATTATTATTATCGATATTATTATTATTATTACTATTATTTTATTATTATCGATATTATTATTATTATTATTATTATTATTATTATTATCAGTATTACCATTGCTATTATAATAATTATTATTATTATTATTATTATTATTATTATTATTATTATTATTATTATTATTATTGAAGGTCACGTTGGATCATTTTTGACACATCAACTTTTTTTTTCCAACTCAGCATCATGTGTCAAATTCCGTTAAAAGTAACGGTTTTTGTAACGGTTTGTAAGAAAACTAAAGTTCACTGAGTTAACTGTAAGAAAAAAAAATTAGTGACGCATTTGTAAGTTGACCTAAAGTAGAGTGACTAAAAAAAGCATTTATCCCCATTACTATTATTATTATTACTATTTTTAATTTTACATGAAACATTACTAAAAAAATAATCTTTTTAAACTGAACAAATTCATTTTAAGTATTATAGATTTTTAAAGTAGAGGTCTGATTCTTCCTAGTAAAGTGTTAGGCATCTAGTCAAATTAAAATAATAAAAGACCGCCTATCGCCTAGACAGAAATTTTTAGAATACTATAATTTATACCCACTGTAGACTCCAAGTAAATACAATTAAGATTCTCTCCTATTTATACAAATAATGAACCTAACTTAAGTACGTTTTAGAGACATCTTTTGTATTATATATAAAAAAAAAATAAAAAAATTTGATACTTCAATGATCTTTTGTGAGACAAAGATTATCTTGAGAAAAAAATAAAATCCAGTTGTGACTATATATGTGAGAAGAAATTGAAGGCCATATTTATTTACAAGAATTATGATTTTGGAATTATAATTCATGATATTATAATTTTGGGATTATAATATTTTTGTTGAACATAGTATTAAATAGTTTCTCATATTAAATCATTTTATAATATTTGAATTAATAGTCCCAAATTCAAATTTAAAATATGCAAAATAATTAAAATTAATAATCAAATCTCAAATATAATATTTACAAACAAACATAACCTAACGAATTAGAATTGTGAATACCAAGTTGGCCTATAATGATTGATTGAATAGGGATGTTTTACTACATGGGAGGCCCATTACCACTTCACCAGCCCATCCATGTTGCCTCATCAATACAAATGTCTCCTAGCATGATTGGCAAAAAATGAAGAGTAATTAACCTCATATGTCATGTGTGCGTCTCTCTCTCTCTCTCTCTCTCTCTCTCTATATATATATATATATATATATATATATATATATATATATATATATAGTCATTCCTGATTTTATAAAGCCTACAAGAAAATATTTTAAGTGTACTTTTTATACAAATTAAACAAAAAAAATAAATAAATTATCAATTAATTAATTTTATTAAAATTATAAGAATTTACAAAAGATAAGTAAGAATACTTTGGGGTCTCGTTAAAAAATTTGTTTGGGAAAAATCTAATGGGACAAAACCCCAAACGAAGAAAAAAGAGTACCCCGAATTATAAACAATGCATTAAAAATGAAGAACAAGAATCTCAGCCAAGTTTTTTGTTGAATTAAATAATAAATAAGAAAAAATTGACAAAAATATATATTATAAACAAAATTTATATATCTAGATTCTATATATATCTTTAAAAAAAATTACCTTCAAAGAAAGACACTGGTCTAGCTGGTGGATGATTTATTTTCCAACTTTGTTGAAAAAAAGGAGAATCATCGGAAAAAAATATTACTTGCGTTGCGTTATGAACTGAGAAGGTCGAAGGATTTTTCTTTCTTTTTGTGGCTAAGAGTCTATTTTGATTCTCCATATTTATTAATTTGTTTTATATTATATTTTATATTTATTTTTTTATTTTTTTAATCACATATATACATATTTTTTATAAAAAATTGGGTCCTCCTTAGCTTTGGGCCCTAGACAGTCTCCCCGATAGACTTGACCCAGGGCCGGCTCTGATATATATATATGGCCAGTCTCTTCAGCAAATTATAGAAAATGAATTAAAAATTAATTGATTATAGCGACGTTTTTATTCGTCTCTATAACATAGAAAATCTATAAAATCTGTTTTTTATCCTATAGCGACGGATAAAATCGTCGCTATAGTCGATTCGCTTTTAGTTCGCTTCCTTTGATTCATTGAAGAGAACCAACCTCTCTCTCTCTCTCTCTCTATATATATATATATATATATATATATACACACACACACACACACAAATGGGGCTGGATAATCTACTTTATTAGTTATAGTCTTTCTACGATGACATTGGTTTTGTAATTTTTTTTAATAACTCTCAAAAAATGTACAATATTTATTTCAATTATACAATTTTATTTTTTGTATGTATTCAAATTACACCTAAAATACTGTTTTTTATTAAAAAAAATCAATTAAAATAAATACTATATATTTTTTTGAGTGTTATTAAAAAAAACCCGGGTCGCTAGACCGGTCCCTTTCTCGGTCCCCCTGGACTTTTTTTTGTACTCCCTCCGTTCCAGAATAAAAGTCCTGGTGGATTTTTCACGCATATTAAGAAGATGAATAAAATGATAAAATTGCTCATAATAATGTCATTAAATATGGAGAGAGAATTATAATAAGAAAAGTATGAGATATTTAATGCTACGTTTATAATAGGAAAATATGTATAAAAGTTTAGTTATTAAAGGAAAATAGATATTTAATATGAGACTACCAAAAATAATAATAAAGATTTTTATCATGGGACGGAGGGAGTATTAGTTAATCCAGACAATTGGATATCCCATCATATCCTCTAACAAAGTGAAGAGTACCTTATCCAAATTTAGTTTAGCATTTCTTTGTATTGGGAATGTCTTTTGGAAATAAAAAGTATTGATCACCATAATCAATGAAAACTTGATTTTTGGAATCAGAGTTAGACTGAGAGTAGAATCAATGAACTGAAATGTGTACAGTGTCACATGGGTGATTTTAATCCTCATGTGATTCTTTTTGTATCTTAAAATAATGCATTATAATTAAGATAAGTCATCAGTTTTTAAGTTTGCCTCCTAACTCAATTTAAATGAAATTAGTATTAAATGAAAGGTATATATACTTTCTATCACTATTAACTTAATTTTTTTTTAAATGAAGACACCATTTTAGGAAAATGAAAAGAAAATAATATATTAAAACTCACTATTGTTTTTAAATATATTAAAATTTTAGTCTTTGTTGAACCTTCTTCAACACCTATACACAAGAATCAAATCATTAATTTCTATCTCAATAAAAGCGATTTTTTATAATGTCCCACTTATTTGAGAAATAATATAATTTTATAATCATTATTATTATAATTTTAATAACCAATTAAATCTCACTAAAAGGAAAAATAAACTCACTAATAAGTCTCACTTAAAGAGGAAAAACAAGAAAAACATTAACATTACATTTGATACTAGATTTGTAAGTGAATAATTGTATGTGCATTAATAGTTATGCACTAAATGTGCATCAATATATAAAAACTATACGTGAGTCTTACTTTTTAAATTGGATGTTATTAAAATATGTAAAAAGTAATATTAATTAAAATTTCTACTCAAAATTATTTCAATAAATTACATCAATTTTAAGTTTGTAGTTGTCTCTATTTAACTTCAAAAATTAAATTTAATCATATATTCTAACACCAATGAGTAATACTCCTTTCATACCAAATTATGAGATTAATATTGACTTTCTAAAAATCAATTTGAGATATTTTTAAATTTAAAATTGGTATATAAGATTCGTTTAATTTTAAAAAACAATAAAATTTATAACTAGTAGTGTTTTTAGATAGTTTATTCATAATTGTAATTATATAAACTAAATGAATTAATTTAAATTTGAAACTGACTTTTAAAAATTAATATTGTTGGAGTGTGATTATTTGGGTAGTGAGAGAGTCCTTATTAAAGTAAGATTGTATTTTCTTATTTGGTGGGATAAGGAGGTTTAATTTGGGAAGAAATCTATTAGCCATTAATTGCAGTTATAAGGTGATTCTGAAAAGGACTCCTACTCTTATCTATAAATACAGCAATAAGCAAGGGATTCAAGGAGGAATGACACAAGAGATACGACACAAATACACAACTTGTACTCCCAATATTATTATAGTGAATTACTCTATCTCTCCGTGATTTTTTCCCAATTGGGTTTTCACGTAAATTCTTGTGTTCATATTTTATATTTCTTTATTTATGTTTATATGAGTATATTTCGTGAGTTTGATTTCACAACAATTACTCCATCAACCGTCATATTTATTTTGGCTCGTCCTTTTGGGTGATTTCGTCGGTAGCGTACAAAATCGAGCGTTAACATTGGCGTAAATGTCTCAGGGGAAACAAGACACTTGTTCTAGTGTCGATTTAAAATCACCGATTCACCAAGGAGATAAGTGATTCTTTTTATTAAATTAAATATATACTTGTGCGTGTGTATATGTGACGCCCCAAAATAGGTATACATCACCCATTCGAGTTGTCAATACACGGTACGTAAACAACTACAACTTTATTATTACAACAAGAAATCTGTGAGTTTGAATACAAATATTATCTTCTAGACAATATCTATACTCAAATAAATCCTCATCACATTTATTAATATATTATTTTACAAAATGGTGAGGACTACTAAACAACTCTCTCTAGAACTTTCATTCCATACCCCACTGCATTTTCGCTATATTCTCGCCTCCCGAGAAGAAAAATGGAACAAAAGGAAAAGGGTGAGCTCAACTAGCCCAATAAAGAATATTATGACTAAGATAATATACAACAAATTATCGTTAGTCTTCAACAGGGAAAAAATCTAATAGAATACAATAGACAACAAATTTTAAATCAATATTCGCAATGAAATAATAATTCATTAGAAGAGTTAAGTAGAGAATGCAAACTACTATCTTCTATGTATGAATTTAAAAGTTCATCGCTCATCTTTTATCCTCGTAACATCAATCAATATATATCTGAATCAAATATTCATCTTTGCATTACAAGCCAAAGATATTCATCAGGTTAGTCATGTTCATCTAAACACTGCTCATCTTTGCACTACGGGCCAAAGATATTCTTCAAAATCATTCATCTTTTACTACAGCCAAAGATATTCCATAATATCATCATTTAAGATCAAGATGATGAAAATATTTTTAAAGAAACGAATCCAAAGTGAAACAAAATGACAAGGATTAAGGATTAAGGATTCGTACTTTGTTTTATCCACGTCCAAAAATACCTCAAAAATAATCACAAGTGGTGTAAAATTCAAGAATGATCAAAACATGGATAATGATTAAAGCTAGTATCCGTAATAGATATTTTAGACGAAAAGGAAAAATTTTTATTTTTCGATGAATAGTCCGTATTCGTGAATAGTATCGATATCTTGAATAGTCTGATCACGTGAATAAGTAACTCAGAACCAAAAGTTCCAAATTTGATAAAAACTTCAGATCAATATTTCAAAGATAATGATATTGAAGAAATAATATCATTCTGAAAAAAATAATATCCCTTACCTCGAAAGACAGTACTTCTTTCTAGTTGAAACACCGGATATAGGTTATGACTTGAACTTGCACCGTATAGCAATACTCAAAGTATACTCAAAATACTCACAAGAATACGCTCGATAATATAGAGAGAGAAAACTTCAGTTTCTGGTGTGATTTTTAATTCTAACCTAAGCACTTTATTTATAGAAATTTGCTTAGAATACCAAAAGCGAAAAAATTTAATATAATAATATTATATATATTACAAATTCTCTCACGCACACTTAGCATCTGAAATCAGCAATCTTAACACATTTTAAATGAGTCCCAACAATGTAAAAAACGTTTTTGTAATTAAAAATATTTTAAACTTCAAAAATTAATTATTTCGGAGCTTCAGAACTTCAATAATTCATAATAAATAGCCCTTTTATCAGAAAATTCGAATCTCACAATTTTTTATAGGAAATTCAATTCTCTACAACTTTGCAGAAGAAAGTTTTTCCAAATTCCAAATGAAATTGATCGAAATCCACAAACAGAGATTTTACGGTTATAATCAAATTTCACCAATAAATGGGGTCCATTGACATGTTTAACATGTTTTAAACATTTATTGCAACAAAAATACTCTTCCTCCTCGTATACTCATATATCCCACATTCGTTTGTAAAATATCACCATTATTATATTATTAAAATATAATAATACATTTAAATGAATTATCTTATCAGAAAAAGATAAAATTTCAATTTTCAACAATTGTCACATTAAAATTTTTCTCCATCTATATCCACATAAAATCAATATTTTCCTCATCATATGAATCAATAATTAATTATTCACAAATAATATTACAGAATCACAATATTGACAACCAGGCAGTTCCCAGGAAAGAGGGGGCTTTCCAATAAAGATTTCTCCTTATTGGCGCGCAATTAGGTGACCAAACTTCTCCTTAGACAGAACTTTCTAGACATTGCCAATAATGTTATCTAATAATATTATTCAGATAATATGAATTATTGCATCGATAATGAAAATACTTTAAATGACAATTATTGAAACAATGAGAATATAAAATATCAACGCAAAGAATTATTAAATCAATAAAATAATTTGAATGATAATTATTGTAACCATTATTAAGTAGTGCCTTCTTACGTAAGAATCAATAATTGGTGCAATACTGGTGTAGCTAATGTGTGTTTAACCACCGGTATATTTTAACAAAGATATTAAGTAACAACTACTGCCATTATTTTAAACAACTTATATTTGTCGTTTTCTTCATACAATCGCTTTACATTATAGGGCCCACATATGGTTTATGGGTCATCATTTAATATTCCCCGATAGTACGAATATTCCACGACCAAACGAATATTCCCAATAACAATGAATATTTTATAACCACTTGCTTATTTTGAAATATTTGCGTATTTTACCCCTAACTATCCACATTAATCAAATCAACCCTCACTATTTCAAAATAATAAATAGAGAAAATTAAATTTCATTAATAATAAGTTGGGGTCTTACAGTATATATATATTATGCATGTGGTGGTAGTATTCACATGATGCATGTAAAATCTAAATATTTACACTTTGGTCCAGGTGATGATAAATTGGTCTTGAAATCAATGACTAAGCCCAATTCAATTGGCCGGTCACGAGAGATAAAAGTTTAAGCTTTTATATCGTTGAATTCCTTTAAAGGAGAATTCGATTTCATCATCAACCACAGACTGAAGGAAATTCGGAGGATATAAATTCGGAGGATATAAATTCGGATGATAAAAATTCAGAGGATATAAATCCAGCGGATATAAATCCAGCGGATATAAATCCCGCGGATAAAAATCCCACGGATAAAAATCCCGCGAATATAAATCTCGAGGATATAAATCCCGAAGATATAAATCTCGATGATAAAAATCCCGAGGAGACTTTTTGTATACTCTCTTATTTTAAGTTATTTACAATTCCTCGTAAATAAGAGATGGGGGTAATGTTGAAGTGTGATTATTTGGGTAGTGAGAGAGTCCTTATTAAAGTAAGATTGTATTTCCTTATTTGGTGGGATAAGGAGGTTTAATTTGGGAAGAAATCTATTAGCCATTAATTGCAGTTATAAGGTGATTCTGAAAAGGACTCCTACTCTTATCTATAAATACATCAATCAGCAAGGGATTCAAGGAGGAATGGCACAAGAGATACAACACAAATACATAACTTGTACTCCAAATATTATTATAGTGGATTACTCTATCTCTCCGTGGTTTTTTCCCAATTGGGTTTCCACGTAAATTCTTGTGTTCATATTTTATATTTCTTTATTTATGTTTATATGAGTATATTTCGTGAGTTTGATTTCACAACAATTACTCCATCAACCGTTGGCGCTATTTTGGCCTGTCCTTTTGGGTGATTTCGTCAGGCGTACAAAATCAGGCGTCAACAAATATTAATCTTAAAATTAGGAATGGAGGGGGGTATATATATAACTATATTCGATTTTCTCACAATTGATAGGATAGCATAAATAATATAAACACACACAACATAGTTTTTACACTAATAGTCCTTTAATTCAAATAGTGACAATTATTTTTTGGGAAATAATCAAAACTCGCTTGTAATATTATTTTTCTAGGACAAAGGGAGTATATATATTCTTAAGAAGGTGCTAAACCTAATCATTTTAGACTAAAACTAACTCAATTTGTTATAGAATAATTACAACTTTAATGGTTGTTCCAACCTTAAATCCTTAATTAGATAATCATACAAGAGGGAATTAATTATAACCAACCCCATGTTTTTGCATTAATAAGTCTTAAAACAGATCCATAAGCCGAGAGATATAAGCCATCCAACTAAATGCTAATCCGTACACCTAACTTCTACCTAAGAAATGATTAATTAGTTTCATTTAGACACCAACAATATATATAGTTGTTGGGTTTAGTTGGTTAATTATATTCTTAAATATAATTAAGTTGTTGGGCTACTATATGCACATGGTTTTACAAGAAAAGAAGATTTTTGAGTGTTTGTGCGACCAGGTCATCAATTTTATGGAATATATAGAGATAAAAAATGGTGATGTGATGTTAGAATTTGATCACACACACACGCACACGACAATAAAGAATTAACACATAGATTTACGTAATTCTTAATTTGGGTAGTCCACGGGAGCGGCGTTCTTTTTATTATTCACTTACTACATAGAATTTGACAACAAAGAGTATATATATCTACTACTCATTTTCCAACCCTAATTCACATTATAGCCAAAATACCCATAATGTCCTTTTCAACACCGTACTGTATCATGGAAGAGGGGAGAGAGGGGGAGGCTACGCATGGAAAGTGGGGGAGCAGAGCATAGTTGGTAGATATGTGTATTAAGGTTTAAGCAGCATGGTTGGAAATTATTTGTGTTACAAAATCTGTTACTCTTCCAAGTTGTATGATTGCAGGTCTTGTGAAAAATTTGTACTAAACTCATTGATCCAAGTCATTTGGATTAAAGTTTTATCAGTACTAAAATCTTTCTTTACCGTTTGCTAAAAAAAAATGTACACAAACTATATACAAAAAGTTATGCACAAAGAGTAGGACTTGTGTCGGCTTGTGAATTTTTGATTCCAATCTCAGCCTTCAAATCAACTGATCAACGGTCTGAAAAGAGGTTCTTGACACAGTGATCCATGACAATCGGTTGACATGGATAGATTCCCATATATATATATATATATATATATATATATATATATATATATATATATATATACGGTCCCGTTCAAAAGCATTACGCTTAAATAACATTACTCCCTTAAAAAGCATTCCTATTTAAATGGCTCACTCCATGTTTTTTCGCTCTCTCCCCACTCTCCTCACTACTGAACTCTCATCTAATGTTCCCCTCCAGATAATCTAGGGCTGCAAAATCGAAGCTGCTAAAATCGATTTCTTTGAAGGAAGTAAGTGCAACATCGAATCCTATTCTTCCCTTCTAATATTTTAAATCGTTTGCTGCAAGCCCTAGAATCCTATTCTTCCCTTCTCTTCGCCGCCGCCTTCCCCCGTCGTCTCAGCTCTCAGGTATGTTCTTAACTTCTTATGTTCATTTGTCAGACGACTTTTAAATAAAATGGGTAGTTTTGTTTATTCATCCTGTGACGCCCCCAAAATTAGGTATACATCACCCATCTTGGGTCGCCAGATACATGGTACAGAATTCAAATACAACTTACTAATACAACTATCGTGTACAATATGACAAAACATAAATTGTGAGTTTGAATACAAATATTATCTACTAGAGATTATACAAACTCAAAAGGAGTCCTCATTACAATTATTATCATACTATTTCACAGAATAGTGAGGACTACTAATGCTATCCTCTGGACCATTACTCCGTTCCCCGACTCGTCCCAGCTATATTCTCATTTCCCGAAGAGAACAATGAAAGAAAGGGTGAGCTCAACTAGCCCAGTAAGAAATATTATGACTAAGATAATGTAGAATAAATTATCATTAGTCTCCAACAATGTTAAACTGATAAAATATAATAGACATCAAGTTTAACTGCAGCGGAACAAGAAATCCATTAAAAGAGTCAAGTAGAAAATAAAATCTACTATCTTTTATGATTAAAAAGGTTTTTCATCACTGTTATCGCTGAGACTCAGCTTAATAAATATTCCACATCATCGAATCACCCTGCACTACGGCCAAGGATATTCTTTAGTATCACGACCACAATTATCCATGCCACTCATGGGCCAAGAATATTTTTGTATTCATTAATGGTCATGATCATGCCAACAACTCGTCCATCAATGCACTACTGAAGAATGAGAACTTTTACCACATCATTTGTAACATTACGGTCATGATTACAATCAATAATCCCTAATCATAATCATACCAAGTCCATCTATGCACTTACCAGCCACAGATGACTTTCAACAAAATATAAACATGAGGATGATGACAATGATATAAGAATTCAATAAAACAAGTTCAAGAATTATTTTATCCGGAATTATTAACGTCCAAATTGTCAACATGATACTTTGTTTTGTAGAGTAAAATTCAAGAATGATCGTAAGAATATTTCCATGAAAAGATATCTTTGGATGAAGCGCAAATATCAAGGATATTCTACTAATTTCATGGAGTATAGAAGTCAAAACTTTAACCAACCGAGTATAATAAAGAATGGAATAACAAAAGAAATCACCATACATACGGTGCCGCGCAGATGCAAAAGTTATTCCAAATGTAATAATAATAACGGAACCGGTCGGGCAAAATTTGCAAGCGGGATGTTCTAACGAGAATAATAAAGATTTTAATTAGGTCCCAAGTAAAACACACGAATGTGATGTTCCAATAGAATAATAATAAGATTTTAACCGAGTCCTGTAAAACACACGACATGTGATGTTCCAACGGAATAATAATAAAGACGGAATCAATCCCAATGTAAAACACACACGATAGGATGTTCCAACAGAATAATAGAAGAATGTCACCAAGTATAGGGTAGATCAGCATATACAAAGTTATTCCAATGTAATAATAAGAAATGGAATAATAACATTTCTCTTCATGAATAAGAAAGAATAACACCTTTACCGTAAAAAGAAACCGAATATAAAAGTAGTTAAGTAGCGTAATACTTTTCTTCTCTCTCTATAGTCTCTCGTTATAGTTTCTCTCTAGAGTTCAAAGTGAATTCGTAAGAAAATAATGAAGGAATGAGCTTCTATTTATAGAAAAATGGAATGGATACTATGCAATAAAATATTCTAATAAAATAAAAACTTTTAAATAAAATATAATATATATTATAAATTATATCTTATATATATTTAAACTTCACGGGTCATTACTCCCGTGATACTCCCGTCCCCCACCTTTTAATCATCCTATATATATATATAATATACCAATTATATAATATATATTATCACAAGTCTATATATATATATATATATATATATGTCCTTTATACAAAACTTTCTCCTGACACTATCAAAAGCTTACCCGTGAGATGCTGCCTCCTTTTCAAATTCATTTTCCACATAGGGGCCCCACATGTGGCCCCACTTTTATTATATTAAAAATTTTCTACCGATTATTTTGAAAAATTGGTAAATAGGGGTCCATAAAATAAGCAAAATTTACAACAATTACTATAGCAATAATTGAACAAATCTGAGTGACTTCTCACGTAAGCATCAATAATCAATACAGTGTCTTCTTTGTCAACTATGCTTATGCTTCAGTACTTTTAACACCGGTGTTTCAACAGCTAACTGTAAAAAACTTCCGCCGTTATTTTCATAAAAAGTATTTTTGTCATTTTCTCAATCCCACAATAATTCCGCTAGGGTCCACCAATGATTGTCTTGGTTGTCACTAATATTCCCTCAAAAACGAATATTCCCCGACCAATCGAATATTATATAACAACTTGCGTACTTTACAAAATTTATAAATATTATCCACAATTATAACATTATATCAATTTTTTACTCCATAATATTTAAAAATAATATTTATAGAAAATTCATCTTTATTTAAAAAGTTGGGGTTTTACAATCTCCTCTTCTTATGAAATTTCGCCCTCGAAATTAGGGTACGATACTGTATGTCGAAGAGGTAAGGATACCTTGATTTCATTTGATTCTAACTCCCAAGTCATTTCCTCAACATCGTGGTTTCTCCACAAAACTTTGACTTGAGGTATAACCTTGGTGCGTAGAATACGTTCCTTCTTATCCAAGATTTGAACAGAACCTCTTCATACGTCAAATCTTCCGCTATTTCGTCCGGCTCCAACTTAATAATGTGGTTCGGTCTTCCACATATTTATGTAACATGGATATGTGAAAAAGCGTTATGAACACGAGACATACTTGGCAGTAAAAGCGTTTAGTCTATAGGCCACGCTTCTACTCGATCAAGGATTAAAATGGGCCGATGAATCGAGGATTGAGCTTTCCTCTCTTTCCAATCTCGTAACTCCTTTCCATGGATCAACACGTAACAACACATGATCTCCTATATCGAATTCCACGTCCTTTCGATGAAGATCGGATAACTCTTTTGTCGATCTTGTGAGGTTTTTATACGTTCTTGGGATCGTTTGAATCTTTTTCGTAGTCATACATACCAACTCCGGTCCCAACAACGTTGCTTCACCCACCTCATCCCATCATACTTTGAAACGACACTTTCTTCCATACAACGCTCAATGGAGCCATGCCAATACTTACTTGATACTCTGTTGTTGTAGGAAAACTCCACCAATGGTAAGAACTTGTCCCAACTTCCCTTGAAATCAAGGACACAGAGTCTTAATAGATCTTCAAGAGTTTGAATAGTCCTCTCCGATCAGATATATCTGATCAAGACGTTCAAGTGTATAAGTTTCTCGATTTCGGTAAAAATGAGCGGACTTGGTCAATCTATCAACAATGACCCAAATCGCATCTATCGTTGAGAAACTTTGGGAAGACCAGTAATAAAATCCATGGTAATGTGCTCCCACTTCCATTCTGGAATTTCAAGTGGTTGCAATGGACCTTTTGGTACTTGATGCTTCGCCTTGACTCGTTGACATGTTAGACACCTTGAGATAAACAGCACTATCTCTCTCTTCATATTGCCCCACCAAAATGTATGTCGAAGATTATGATACATTTTGGTACTCCCAGGATGGATTGCAAACGGTGTGTTGTGCGCCTCCATCATGATTTTATACTTTAAATCAGGGTCGTTAGGAACACAAAGTCTGGGGTTGACTCAAAGTATTCCTTCTTCATTGATTCTTGCTTCCGGCATCACACCTTCTTGTACTTTCTTATCGACTCCGGATCAGAATCGGCAAAGCAATTTTAATTTTATCAATTAAAGTCGGTTCTACTCGTATATTCGCCATCATCACGTGGGTCCTTGGAGTCTTTATCTCTATCTCCATCCTTTGTAAGTCATACAAAATGGGCCTTTGCGTTGACAATAATGCACTCACACCCGCATATGATCTTCTACTCAATGCGTCAGCTACCACGTTCGCTTTTCCAGGATGGTATTGGATGGTATGATCATAATCTTTCAACAGTTCAAGCCAACGTCGTTGTTGCATGTTGAGTTCCTTTTGAGTGAAGAAATATTTTGAGGCTTTTATGATCCGTAAAGATCTCCACTTTCTCCCCATACAAGTAATGCCTCCAAATCTTTAGTGCGAAGATAACAAATGCTAACTCTAGATCATGAGTAGGATAATTCCTCTCATATTCTTTGAGTTGTCATGAGACATAAAGCTATGACTTTCCCATGTTTTGCATGAGAACACATCCTAACCTTTTGCTGAAAGATCATCAGTAGATGACAAATCCTCCGAACCGTATGGTATTGTCGTAACATGTGCTTTGAAATGAGTCTCCTCTTGAGTTCTTGAAAACTCTTCTCACATTCCTCACTCCAACCGAACTTTGTATCTTTTTGAGTCAGCTGAGTTAGTGGAGTAGCGATTCGAGAAAACCCTTCTACGAATCTCCGATAATAACCAGCTAAGCTAAGAAAGCTACGTACTTCGGTCACTGATTTAGGTTGCTCCCAACTTTGAATAGCTTCAATCTTTGTTGGGTCAACAGATATTCCATGACTTGATACCACGTGCCCAAGGAATGCTACTTCCTCAAGCCAGAACTCGCATTTCTTCAACTTGGCATAAAGCTTATATTCACGAAGCTTTTGGAGTATCAGCCTCAAGTGTTGATCATGATCTTCACGGGTTTTGGAATATATGAGGATGTCATCAATAAAGACGACCACAAAGTGATCCAAATATTCCTTGAATACCATGTTCATCATATCCATGAAGACAGCAGGAGCATTAGTTAATCCAAAGGACATGACTAGGAATTCATAATGCCCGTACCGAGTTCTGAAAGCCGTCTTTGGAATGTCATCGGTTCTAATCTTTAATTGGTGATATCCGAAACGAAGATCAATCTTTGAAAAGAATTTGGCTCCTTGCAAATCGGTCAAACAGTCATCAATACGTGGCAATGGGTACCTATTTTTGATGGTGACATGATTCAACTCCCGATAATCAATACAAAGTCGCATACTCCCATCTTTCTTCTTCACGAATAGAAACAGAGCACCCCAAGGAGAAGTACTAGGACTAATAAAGCCAATGTCTAACAATTCCTGCAGTTGAGTTTTAACTCACGAAGTTCAATAGAGCCATTCGATATGGGGATTTAGAAATGGGTTTTGTCTGGGGTTCAAGGTCGATACAAAATTCAATTTCATGCTCTGGGGTAGGCCGAAGTTCTTCGTGGAATACGTCAGAAATTCATTAACAATAGAAATATTATTCAAAATCGATTTATTTTTGTTTAGATCTGGTGACATGAGCTAAGAAAGCTTGACATCCGCTTTTCAATAAACGAATAGCTTTATGGCTTGAGATGACGTTGATTGATTTTAATGGTTTGGTTGTTGAATTCGCATAATAGGTCGATTAGGAATATAAAAGCTAACAACCTTACGAAAACAATCAATTTTTGCATGATGAGTAGTTAACTAATCAATCCTAGAATTACATCAAATGCAAGTATTTTAATGCAATAAGATCGACAGTAATGTGTGGGTACCAACTTGAACCAAACAAGACTTATAAACCGTGGATGTAATGAAGGTTTCTCCCAACGGAGTTTCCACAGATAAGTCAAAGTCTTATTTCTCCTGAGTCAAATTTAATCGTTGAGCGCAAGTAGGAGAAATAAAAGAATGGGTAGAACCCAGATCAAATAAAGTGTAGACTTCACTAGAGTTTATGATAAGCTTACCCGTGATGACCTCATTCGGGTTCATTGCTTTCGGGAGGTCACAACAACGCCTCCTCAGACTTTCACGGCTTTGACTTTTCTCGGACGACCTTTGGTGCCTCCATCCTAGTCAATTTGTCTTCGGTGAACAAAAAATTGGGCTAAGTGACCTTCTCTTCCAAAATTATAACATGCTTTGGACGACATCGCGCAATTTGGACTGATGTGTCCCTCCCCTCCGCATTTGAAGCATATGATAGGTGGTCTTTCTCCTTCCTTAACAACGGTTGTTGGTGCTGACGTCTTTCCATCATTGTTGAATCTCCTCTTCTTGAAATGTCCATTCTTATTGTTTTGGCCCTGATTACCACCGAAGTGGTTACCATTTCTGCCCATTGATTCCCCCACGCTTTTGTCACCGCTTCGCTTGATGGATCGCTTCTCACCGGTATTATCATTTCGGTGTCACCGCTTCTTTTAGTTCGTTGACTCGTTATCGCGCTCCACCAATCGAGCCCTATTTACAACATCTAAATACAAACACGCTTTATGAGAATTAAGATGTTGACGTATCTCCGCCTTCAAACCTCTTAAAACATTCACGCTTATTCTCTTCATTATCCACCAAGTGGGATGAAACCGGATAACTCCGCAAATTTTGCCTCGTATCATGTATTACGACACGGTAATATTATTTTGCTCCAATTTGATAAACTCCACCTCCTTCATGTGACAAATTTTTTGGGAAAGTATTTGTCGTTGAATGCCTTTGGAACTTCTCCCAAGACATCTTCTTCTGGCGGAAGTTGAGTACGCTTAACCGATTCCCACCAAGACCGCCTCCTCCGTAAACATAAAGGCGTGAAGGGAACCTTTTGCTCCTCGAGAGCATCCCAAGACATCAAATATCTTGGTGATCTGCTTTATCCATGCTTCCCGTATAAAGTGGTTTTGGCTCTCCTTAAACTCCGGTGGTCCCAGCTCCTTGAATCATGCTTAGCGGTGATCGCCGAGAGTTTCCAAGAGTGTTTCCACCTACATTTTGGACAGATCCTCTCTCGCTTTTCTTTGTTGCATGAATTGCATAAAGCCTCCGAACAATCCATCATTCATCATTTGTCAATGTTGTTGTTTGCATGAGGATTGTCGCCTTCCGATGCACATTCTATCGATTATTGATATGTGGAGACTCAACGGTCTCTTGTGCTCCATTGCTATTCTCAACATTTTTGGATGTCATTTTCAGATACTGCCACAAAATAAAGGTTAATTGACATGTAACATAATATCTCTAAACTCTGACCAACCAATTTAAATACAAAATAAATTTAAGTAGGTCATACTAGCGAAGGAATTCCCCGTCTCCCCCCTCCTAGTTCTAGTCTCACATCTTAGCCAGGGATCATATCCCTAAGCTTTGATACCAACTGTGACGCCCCCAAAATTAGGTATACATCACCCATCTTGGGTCACCAGATACATGGTAAAGAATTCAAATACAACTTACTAATACAATTGTCGTGCAAAATACGATAAAACATAAACTGTGAGTTTGAATACAAATATTATGTACTAGAGATTATACAAACTCAAAAGGAGTCCTCATTACAATTATTATCACACTATTTCATAGAATAGTGAGGGCTACTAATGCTATCCTCTGGACCATTACTCCGTTCCCCGACTTGTCCCAGCTATATTCTCATTTCCTGAAGAGAACAGTGAAAGAAAGGGTGAGCTCAACTAGCCCAAGAAGAAATATTATGACTAAGATAATGCGTAATAAATTATCATTAGTCTCCAAATAATGTTAAACCGATAAAATATAATGTACATCAAGTTTAACTGCAATGAACAAGCAATCCATTAAAAGAGTCAAGTAGAAAATAAAATCTACTATCTTTTATGATTAAAAAGGTTTTTCATCACTGTTATCGTTGAGACTCAACTTAATAAATATTCCACATCATCGAATCACCCCTGCACTACGGCCAAGGATATTCTTTAGTATCACGACCACAATTATCCATACACTACAGGTGCCAAGAATATTTGTGTATTCATTAATGGTCATGATCATGCCAACAACCGGTCCATCAATGCACTACGGCGAATGAGAACTTTTACCACATCATTTGTAACATTACGGCCATGATTACAATCAATAATCCACGTCATAATCTTACCAAGTCCATTTATGCACTACAGAATGCCACGTATGACTTTCAACAAAATATAAATATGAGGATGATGACAATGATATAAGAATTCAATAAAACAAGTTCAAGAATTATTTTATCCAGAATTATTAACGTCCAAATTGTCAACACGATATCTTTTTTTGTGGAGTAAAATTCAAGAATGATCGAAGAATATTTCTCGTGACGCCCCAAAATAGGTCCAATCCATCCAACCTATTCTCGAGTCGCCAAATACTTGCATACGTAAACAACTACAACTTTTTTAATACAACATAAAAATCGTGAGTTTAAATACAAATATTGTCATCTGTATAATATCCACACTCAAATAAGTCCTCATTACAATTATTAATACATTATTTTACGAATAGTGAGGACTACTAGAACAACTTCTAGAACCATCATTCCACACCCCGACTAGTACTTCGCTACATTCTCGCCTCCCGAGAAGAAAAATGGAACAACAAGGAAAAGGGTGAGCTCAACTAGCCCAAGAAAAGAAAATTATGACTAAGATAATATAGAACAAATTATCGTTAGTCCTCAACAGGAAAAAATCTAATAGAATACAATAGACAAACCGCTTTTAAATCAATCTTCGCAGAAATAATAATAATTCATTAGAAGAGTTAAGTAGAGAATGCAAACTACTATCTTCTATATATGAATTTAAAAGTTCATCGTCGATATTTTATCCTCGTAACATCAATCAATATATATCTCGAATCAAATATTCATCTTTGCACTACTGTGCCAAAGATATTCATCACCGGGTCATGTTCATCTAAACACTGCTTCATCTTTTGCACTACGCGCCAAAGATATTAATCGATCGGTCATGTTCATCTCAACACTGCTCATCTTCAGACTACGGGCCAAAGATATTCATCAAGAAATCATTCATCTTTGCACTACAGGCCAAAGATATTCCGTTATATCATCATTTAGGACTGAGGATGATGAAAAATATTTTAAAGAAAACGAATCCAGTGAAGCAAAAGAACAAATATTAAGGATTCGTACTTTAAACAATTCTCATTCAAAAATACTTCATAAATAAACAGAGTTGGGTAAAATTCAAGAATGAAGATCAAAACATAGATCCAATCAAAGATAGGAATCATAATAGACAATCTTGGACACAGAAAAGAAAATTTAATTTTCCTGTGAATAGTGTCGTATTCGTGAATAGTGCTGTATACGTGAATATTGTCGTATACGTGAATAGTAACTCTGACCTCAAAAGATAGAAATTTCACAAAAAAACATCATCAAGCTTCATGAATAGTACTCGTTAATAGTAACTCGTGAATAGTAACTCATGAATAGTAACTCGTGAATAGTAACTCCGACATGAAAAAGTTTCAAATTTGATAAAATTTCAAACCAATATTTCGAAGATAATGATATCAAAGAAATAATATCATTTTCGAATAAAATAACATCCCTTACCTCGAAAGAATAGTACTTACCGACCGGAATATTGGATATAGTCTTTGAAAGAACTTGCATAAGTATAACAATACTCAAAGTACTAAAATACTCACAAATACGCCGATATTATAGAGAGAGAGAGAGAAATCTTTAGTTTACGTGTGATTTTTAATTCTAACCTAAGCACCTATTTATAGAAAAAATGCTTAGAACACTAAAGCGAAAAATTTAATATAATATTAATATATTATATATAAATTTCTATGCACACATTCTAAGATCTGAACTCAGCCATCTTGCACATGCTAATGATGCCAACCAAGTATAAAAAACGTTTTTATTATTTAAAATAATTAAAACTTCCAAAAATCAATATTCAGGAATTTTAGAACTTCAATAATTCATAATAAATAGCCCTTTTATCAGAAAATTCGAATCTTGCGACTATTTATAGGAAATTCAATTCTCTACAACTTTGTAGAAATTTTTTTTTCTAAATTCCAAACAGAAATTGACCGAAATCCATAAACGGGCGATTTTACAGGCTATAATCAAATTTCAGTCAAGAAATGGGCCCACGGACATGTTTAACATGTTTTAAACAACTTTTGCAACAAAAATACTCCTCATCCTCATACTCATATATCCCACATTCATTGTAAAAATATCCCCATTATTATATTATAATAATATAATAAAATATTATTTTATCGTAAAAGATAAAATATCAATTTTAACAATTGTCACTTTAAAAAATTTTCTCCATCTATATCCACATAAAATCTATATTTCCCTCATCATATAAATCAATAATTAATTATTCACAAATAATATTACGTAATCACAATAATCGACAACCAGCAGCTTTCAGAAAGAGGGGCTTTCCAATAAAGATTTCTCCTTATCATGCCAAGCAATTAGGTGACCAAACCTCTCCTTAGATGTAACTTTCTAGACATTGCCAATAATGTTATCTAATAATATTATTCAGATAATATGAATTATTATTTCGATAATGGAAAATACCGTAGTGACAATTATTGAAACAACAATGAATGTAAAATATCAATGCAAAGAATTATTGAATCAATAAAATAAAATAAAAATAGCGAATTCACCGTAATAATTATAAAGTAGTGCCTTCACGTAAGAATCAATAATTAGTGCAATACTGGTAAAGCTCATCGGCAACAACGCCAGACATCGTGTTTTAACCACTTAAGGTATTCCAACAAAGTGTTAATTCGTGAATAATCACTACCAAGTATTTTATAACAACTTATACTTGTCGTTTTCTTCATCCAATTGCTTTTCATTATGGGGACCACAAAAGACTGCGTTGTCGTACGGATATTCCCCGACAGCAAGAATATTCTACGACCAAACGAATATTCTCCGACAACAATGAATATTTTATAACCACCTGTTTATTTTAAAATATTCGCGCATTTTACTCATAACTAACCACATTAATCAATTCAACCCTTACTATTTCAAAATAATAAATAGAGGAAATTAAATTTCATTTATTAATAATTTGGGGTCTTACAATTTCCATGAAAAGATACTGGATGAAGAGCAAATATCAAGGATATTCTACTAATTTCATGGAGTATAGAAGTTAAAACTTTAACCAACTAGGTATAATAAAGAATAGAATAACAAAAGAAATCACCATGCATGCGGTATTTACGCATGATGTGTTATTCCAATGAATAATAATAACGGAACCGGTCGTGCAAAATTTGCAACAGACGGGATGTTCCAATGTAATAATAAAGATGAACCAGTCCCAAGAAAACACATGCATAAGATGTTCTAATGTAATAATAATAAGATTTAACCCAGTCCTGTAAAACACATGTGACGAGGATATTCCAACGGAATAATAATAAAAACGGGAACCAGTCCGGTGTAAAACACATGCATGTGATGTTCCAACGTAATAATAGAATAATGTCACCAAGTATAGGGTAGATCACAGATGTAAACGAGTTATTCAACGTAATAATATGGAATAACAATGCTTCTCTTCATGAATAAGAAAGAATAACACCCCTTACCATAAAAAGAAACCAATATAAAAGTAGTTAAGTAGCGAGAATACTTTTCTTCCATCTCTCTATAGTCTCTCTCTATAGTTTCTCTCTCTAGAGTTCAGTGAATTCGTAAGAAAATAATGAAGGAATGAGCTTCTATTTATAGGAAAATGGAATGGATACTATGCAATAAAATATTCTAATAAAATAAAAACTTTTAAATAAAACATAATATATATTATAAATTATATCTTATATATATTTAAACTTCACGGGTCATTACTCCCGTGATACTCCCGTCCCCCACCTTTTAATCATCCTATATATATAATATACAAATTATATAATATATATTATCACAAGTCTATATATATATATATATATATATATATGTCCTTTATACAAAACTCCTCCCGACACTATCAAAAGCTTACCCGTGAGATGTCGCCTCCTTTTCAAATTCATTTTCCACACGGGGGCCCACATGTATTCCCCACTTTTATTATATTAAAATTTTCTCACCGATTATTTTGAAAAATGGGTAAATAGGGTCCATAAAATAAGTAAAATTTACAACAATTACTATAGCAATAATTGAACAAAACCGAGTGACTTCTCACGTAAGCATCAATAATCAATACCGTAATGCTCACTCTTTGTATAACTACGCCAGACATCGTATTTTTAACACGGGTGTTTCAATAAATTAATCTGTAAAACTTTCGCCGTTATTTTCATAAAGTATTTTTGTCGCTTTCTCAATCCGATGATAATTCCGTTGTGGGGTCCACCAATGATTGTGCTTGTGTTATCACGAATATTCCGGTTAAAATGAATATTCCCGACCAATCAAATATTATATAACAACTTAACGTGACTTTTGCAAAATTTATAAATATTACCCACAATTATAACATTATATCAATTTTTACTCCATAATATTCAAAAATAATATTTATAGAAAATTCATCTTTATTTAAAAAGTTGGGGTTTTACACAACCCATGCATCCGACGTTGGCGGGACGTGTTCTGGTCAGTGATCTTTCTATCACATATGATTTACTTGCTCCATTTATGATTTTATTGATTGACTTTGTGATTTGTGGGTGTGTTTGTGTGGTATTAGTTTCCATAATTTGATTGAATTTGTGTTTTATGGTGGGTATTTTTTGCTCAACCCATTACTATTTATTACAAAAACTAATTTCCCAATTACTGATAGACGAAGAGGAATTTATCAATTGTAGATAAATTTTGGGATGTAAGGTAAATTATATGCTTATGTTCTTTGTTTACAGTGTACATTCTCACTTGTTCTTTATGATATTTATATTTCTCCCTTGTGCTATAGGAAGGCAGAGTAAGGAGCAACATGATGCTAATCAAGCTTCAATGAGTCTAAATCTTGCTTACGCAGGTGCTTATTGTGCAATACCTCAGGTGAGCATGTTACAATTCATTTTGTCAAGTTGTATATAAAAATAATATAGTCCTGACCATTTCTAACATTGATCTGATTCTGAATACCATTTGATGTCAAGAATCCAAATGTTAAGGAAGCATATAATATAAAACATGGAATTGAATACATATTGAATAAACTCACTATATGTGCTTGCATTCATACTCGTATAGAAATTTGCTTTAAAACGGTATTAACCGGTATACATAAGTAGTGTGTATTAACTAGTATTTCCTTATAAGAGTTTTTCCATCTCTTTCTCTCATCAAATGTTGTTGTTGTCACATATTCCATACGTGGGTGGTGCTAAATCTAACATCCGGAGGCTCCAGCTCCACCAAATAGCATATTATTTGTTCGTAACCTTCCCATTAGACAACTTCGATGATGCTTTAAAATGCTTTTCGCGATTACCTCGAATTTAAGGAAGTCGAATGGTGGAAGCAAAACCGGGGATATCCTTTGTAGAGTACGAGAACGAGATGCAATCGACCGTTGCAATGTAGGGACTCCAAGGATTCATATCTGAAAGAACCCAATGTTTACCTATGCAAAAGAAGTAGATAGGCGGTGTTCATGAAGTTGAGATTGGACCAAGTCTGTATGACAATGATGGAAGTGACGATCTAGAAGAAGCATTGGCATCTAATCCTGTCAAACTAGAGTTTGAGAAGCCAGAAAATTGGGTGGCCCAATGCCCAAAATATGAGTCTGGGTGGTGGGAACCCTTCTTGCCTGCAAGTTCTGAGAAGCAAAAAGTATGATACTATAACCTTTTGTCCTTTTTCCAGTGTAACATAATGTACCAAGAACTTAAGAAAGATGGCGCGGCTTGGAATAAGTTAATGAAGGCAGTTGATATTCATATCAAAGTTCAGGGAACATCAAGAAATGAAATCTAGAAACACCTATGTAAGATTTGAGAGGCAGGCATGTCAAAGAAAATTAATTGAGCAGTGTTTTGTGTAGCAAACCCAAGTAGTTGTAGGGCTGTAGACTTTGATGAGTGAAATGTATTTGGTTCAGAAAATGTGTGTATTAAGTTGATGAATATTTTGAAATTTATTAAGCAATCCAAGTTGTTGCAACTTCTGAAACTTTGTCAATCAAGTTTATTGTGATTGTGATCCTCATTCTTGGGGCATATTTACATGTGAGGCTCCTGTGAAGATGTGGCTTGCATAATACATATGCTATGTTATTTAAGAATTTAGCTGTCTTGATTAATCTGTATAATACATGGTTTGACAAACAACATCTAGAAACAAGTTGATAACTATAACTATCAGTTTCCCAGAATATATACCAAAAAGTGAGTGGAAGTAGAATACCAAAACAGAGTAATCCATGTATAACTGCAATCTATTGTAGGCATTCCTTACAAATTGAAGTGCATCACTTCAAAACCATCCAAAAGAAAAATTGGTGCAATACCATCCTAGAAAAACTAAAACCCAGTCAAAACATAAATAAAAGCTACAAGTTAAAGGAAGGTGGAGGCATTTGAGAAAGAAGCAAATCGGAGGTCCTCTGCAGTGATGCTTAATATCAGTGCTGCTTGTTATCCTTCATAAAAGGGATTTTGGGGATCTTTCGGAGAACTATATCATCCAATGCATTGTAGCGCTTCTTGAGTTCACCTGTTGCCTTCTCAGCATAGTTATCCACTTTGTCTTCATTCATTTCATACAACAAGGGTACCGTGAGCAGCATCACAAAAATTGCAATCACAAATATCACCATGAGTGAGTAGCTAGTTCCCTTTGCAAATGAGTCGTTAAGAGCAGCAAAAACTAAAGACTCTTAGGACTGATCAAACGACTTACTGATGTATACAAGGGTCAAAAGATTGAACCAGCTGCCAACAACAGAGACACCCCACAAACCCAAAATCACCTGCATGCCATGTATGTTTTAACTTAAATTTAAGTTGGACGACAAAAGTGTCTACGCTGTCCATGAAGAACTAAAGTCATTATCACCAGTACATAGTCTCCAGTTATTATGATATCCTTTTACCATACAACAAAGATGAGAAGAACAGAGGAACAATTTGAGTATAATGTTACGAATTATTACTATGCGAGGCACAGAGTTTCCCAAATCTCAGTGAATACTTCAATAATAACAACCAAGAAATTAGTAAAGCAAAGAATTTGTCATGTTTTTAGACTATATCCTATCCACTCCATTGCAAAGTTTTTTACCTCTTTACTAGAATACCTTGTTAAATAGCCATGTCTTTTACTCCTCGTAATTGCGGTTGGCCTCGAAGAAGATTACAAAACATTAAAGTATAGGCTATTAGTTCAATATAGACTTCTGCGCAAAGAAATCCATATTATCGTTACCATACCGCTTCATGGTTTCTGCAAGTCATGTGTAAAATAGTTGGTGTAGAAGAAGTCAAGAGTGCATTTTTTTTAATTCAACGTTTTATAATGACACTATCTTTTGGTTGTGACAAAATTAAGATTCCAAATATAATGATAAACTTTCATAATTGAAAAAATATAAGAGGGACATAATCAGTTGAATTAGCTTTCCAAATGAGAAAAGCAGGTTGTTAAGCGGATAACTACATTTTTACACTCCACCTTAATGTGAAAATTTTCAGTTAGTCAAGCAAATGAATTCAATTTAGGTATAAAAGTAACTATATAATTTCTTCTTCATAAAATTGACTGAAAAGGCGACCCATTTCTTAAACTGTTCATTGTCATGTTACCATCAAAATTAACAGCAGAAGACAGGAAAAAAAGGTAAAACCCAAACATTATAGACACCAGCCATTATTATGGGTTTATCATGGGTTTTAAGCAACAATTGAAAAAATAAGCTATAATAAACATAGCCCACGGTACCTGACCACCATTATAGACACCACCCAATATCATATTCATTTTTTTTTGGTTTGAAATATTCCAAATTATACATGAGAAAAGTTCAACTCGAAAGGAGAAAAAGATAGACGAGGATAGATAAAATCGCAAGCCCTTACCGAATCGAACAGAGATCACGATTCTAGGGCTCGGCTTTCTCAAATCGCAGCAATCGTGTTTCTAGGGCTTTGCTTGGCTTTGCTTTCTCTCTTGCAGCAATCGTGATGGAGGAGGAACTCGTTCCCTCACCGATTTTGCAGAATCGATTTCAATGGAACCGATTTAGCAGTGAGGAGGAAGTTGCTTGCTTCTAGTTTGAGAGCTGAGTGAAGTGAGCGAGGAGAGAGATATAAAAAACACGGGTTTTTAAAAAAGAATGCTCTTTAAGGAGTAATACTTTTAACGAGAATGCTTTTGAGCAGCTATATATATATATATATATATATATATATATATATATATATATATATATATATATATAGGACAAGATCTAGTGCGGACGGATCTAATGTCCGGAAATTTTATTATTTTTTTTTTTTTTTAAAATAACTAAAAAAATATAATTAATAAATTTTTCCATAATACAAATTAATCTTTGAAATTTTTGGATATATATATATATATATATATATATATATATATATATATATATATATATATATATATATCAGACTTGTTTCGAGATTAAGGGAATGATGAACTTTTGAATGCTAAGTCAATTTGGGTTTTGATATTCTAATCATGTAGGAATATGGATAAATTTTTTACTTTACATTTATGATGTTATGCAATTCAATTATGGCCCTATCTATAACTATTAAATTTGCTACATTTGTATGACTTTGAATTTTAATATAACTTCTTTTTGCCGATAAAAAAAAATCATATATCCTCGTCATCAAATTTGTCTAACCAAACCCTAAGGAGTAAGATAATATGTCAATATCTCACTTAACTAATCCACTAAAGTTTAATCAGGTGAGTTAGAAATTGCACCTAACATGAAGTCACCATTCGAACTAACTACAAAAACATGCACACGTCCTCGTGATGACATGAGATTTATAATTATACTTGTGAGTCTATGATACTAAGCTACCTTCTTAGTTCGTGCCATAATTTTGTATGATATCATCTTAATTTTTTTAAATAGAAAATGAAAAAGAAAATTACTTTTTATTTGCCTTCAGCTCATTTTTATTTTACTACAAAAAAGTCACATTTTAGAGGGCGTTTGTTATAGATCATCTCAAATATCCGGTAATGTGGCTGGTCATCTTTATAGATCGCATTTGTTACACTGATAATCTTACATTCTCGGTAATCAGATATCCGGTAAAGTGTCAAAATTCCCGATAATTAGATGACCAAAAAATAGATGGTAATATAAGATTACCACATAGTAGTTATCTTGAAATTGTTATTTAGACAAAAATATCATTTATATTTAGTAATCGGGACATAAATATTCTTATTAGTCACATAATTTATATTTATTTTTTTGATTTTTTTTGTTTGTCGACATGTTTAGTTTAACTAAATAACTCACTGTCCATACAAAGTTAGTGGTGTAGTTTGTTATTTATTATTATAAGTTTAATGTATTATTAACGACATACTTGAAAATTTTGTGCTTAATAATTGAATAAATTATGAATTGGTATTTTATTAACATATTAAAATTTTAAATACGATTTATTGAGTAATACCAAATTAATTAGTTTGATAGTACTTTGATGATTGTTGATAATTATATTTGATAATAATTATATGGGTGAATCATTCAACTAAAATTAGTACAAAGATATTTTAATAAAAATAAATATTAGGAAAAATATACCCAAGAATCTTAAATTCATACGAGAAGTACTCACAATAGCAATTATTGATAATTACATATCTTCTACTAAATAAAATTAATATAATATGACCATATTCTATTATCAATAATCAGATACCCAATAATCTATGTTTAAATGGATATCCATCATGATCTGTAACAAACAACCGTTTAACATTTTTTTTTGTTAAAAAACTTTGCACTTGAAAATATCAAAAAACTTAAGGATGATGCAAGATTCTAGCCACATGTCTAGAACTTGTTGCGTTAGGATTACGTCATTTTATTATGATTTGACTAAACAATCATACTCAAATTTTGCTAAGACGGAAGTAGTTAGCATGAAGTTTATTTTTGAGTAAGTTGGTCAATTGGCCAATAGAGTGCTGACACTCAAGCGAGACTCTATGCGTGTCAGGATTCTATTGGTCAATTGACCAACTTACCTAAAAATGAACTTCATGCTAACCGGATCTGTGACGCCCCCAAAATTAGGTATACATCACCCATCTTGGGTCGCCAGATACATGGTACAGAATTCAAATACAACTTACTAATACAACCGCCACAGTACAATACGACAAAACATAAACTATGAGTTTGAATACAAATATTATCTACTAGAGATTATACAAACTCAAAAGGAGTTCTCATTACAATTATTATCACACTATTTCACGTAATAGTGAGGACTACTAATGCTATCCTCTCGACCATTACTCCGCTCCCCAACTCGTCCCAAAATATATTCTCATTTCTGAATAGAATAAAGGAAAGAAAGGGTGAGCTCAACTAGCCCAAGAAGAAATATTATGACTAAGATAATGCGTAATAAATTATCATTAGTCTTCAACAATGTTAAACTGATAAAATATAATAGACATCAAGTTTAACTGCAGCGGAACAAACAATCCATTATAAGAGTCAAGTAAAAAATAAAATCTACTATCTTTTATGATTAAAAAGGTTTTTCATCATCATTATCGCCGAGACTCAACAATAAATATTCCACATCATCGAATCACCCCGCACTACGACCAAGGATATTCTTTAGTATCACGACCACAATTATCCATGCACTACAAAGGCCAAGAATATTTGTGTATTCATTAATGGTCATGATCATGCCAACAACCGTCCCATCAATGCACTACGGCCAATGAGAACTTTTACCACATCATTTGTAACATTACGGTCCATGATTACAATTGAATAATCCACAGTCATAATCATACCAAGTCCATCTATGCACCACAGCCACACGATGACTTTCAACAAAATATAAACATGAGGATGATGACAATGATATAAGAATTCAATAAAATAAGTTCAAGAATTATTTTATCCAGAATTATTAACGTCCAAATTGTCAACATGATCTTGCTTTTATAGAGTAAAATTCAAGAATGATCGGAAGAATATTTCCATGAAAAGATACTCGGATGAAGCACAAATATCAAGGATATTCTACTAATTTCATGGAGTATAGAAGTCAAAACTTTAACCAACCGAGTATAATAAAGAATGGAATAATAAAAGAAATCACCACGCGTGCGATTACTTGTGACAAAGTTATTCCAATGTAATAATAATAATGAACCAAAGTCGAGAAAAATTTGCAATCGACAGGGATGTTCCAACAGAATAATAAAGATTTTAACCAGTCCGTGTAAAAAACACATAGATGGATGTTCCAAATGTAATAATAATAAAGATTTTAACCAGTCCGTGTAAAACACATGACATGGATGTTCCAACATAATAATAGAAGAATGTCACCAAGTATAGGGTAGATCACAGATACAAAGTTATTCCAATGAATAATAAGAAATGGAATAACAACAGCTTCTCTTCATGAATAAGAAAGAATAACACCCTCACCGTAAAAAGAACTCAATATAAAAGTAGTGAAGTAGCGAAATCGCTTTCTATCTCTCTCTATAGTTTCTCTCTAGAGTTCAAAGAATTAGTAAGAAAATAATGAAGAAATGAGCTTATTTATAGGAAAATAGAATGAATACTATGCAATAAATTATTCTAATAAAATAAAACTTTTAAATAAAATATAATATATATTATAAATTATATCTTATATATATTTAAACTTCGCGGGTCATTACTCCCGTGATACTCCCGTCCCCCACCTTTTAATCATCCTATATATATATATAATATACCAATTATATAATATATATTATCACATGTCAAGATATATATATATATATATATATATATATATATATATGTCCTTTATACAAAACTGAAAGTAGTATGCACACAAGCCAATCATGTTTGATGATAAAGCATATACTTTGTAACAATCTTATTCATTTATTAATAAAAAGTATTAATTTATTAAAGGCTTTTAATTATCTACATGATGTTTGTTTTATAATATGTGATAAACCCATAGTTTTAAGCAATGCTTTTAGAATAATGATGATGATCATTTTAATGAGATCTAAATTCTTAGAAAGCTTAAAACTAAAATAGTTCCCAATCATTGGATTACTAAATTGGGGATTAGTGAATCCTGGATAGATTGATACATACGTTGCTTGCTTTCATTGGATGGGGATGATTGATCTCATGATCATTTGTGTGGAGACACTAAAGCAAGTATGTAGGTGCTTATTAGAGAATAAGTTCATCGAACGTGGCTCGCTAAGGAATACCTAATGGAGTTTTATTTGCTGTCAATAGGAATTCTCAGTAGTGATAGTAGTACAAGTAATCCTTGGACTTGAGATCATCATAGTATCTTGTGTATGATGAGTTATACTTTGACTTATTCCTTAAGACCCTTAGGGTATATCAAAGGGTATGCTTGGGTATAATAAGTTGTATACGGAGATAATGTATGATCAATAAAGAATCTACCACTTCTAATAAAAGAAGAGAAATGTCCTATGTGATTCGATAAATGACAACCCAAAGAGTCCTTGGCGGTAAGCGAAATGAAATTAGAAAAGGAGTTTCTAATTTGCATTATTTGAGTTGTGCATTTAAGGATCGAAATACATATAATTAAATAAAATAAGACTTGACAGATAATTCCATGCCTTATATTTAATCGGGACATCATGGTGGAAGGATTGAATTGTACAGTAACTATTTACTCAAAGGTTCTTTTATGATTAATGTTGAAATCTATATTATCCGGAAAGTCGTTGATCGCTAGGAGGCTTATCCCTATTGTAGAATAAATATTATTTATTTAAATAAATTAATTGTTTAATTTATTTATTTAAATAAGATTAGAATTGTTCTAATTGATTTATTCACAACCTGTTTAATATGGAGAACCTAAAGGGTCACACCATAAAAGGAAGAATAATTATTTAAGAAGTTAATGGCATAATCGTAATAATATATTAAGTATATTTAATTTAATCTATGGTGATAGAATAAATTAAATAGCTTAATATTTATTATTTAATATTTTAGAAATATTAAATATAAATTAATAAGAGGAGTCTTATTAATATTATTACAATTATTATTATTTTAATTTCTAAAAGAGTTTAGGAATTAATTTAATATAAGTACTCTCATTTATTTCTAATTGGATTAGGAAGGAAAATTAGTTAAAGGAGTTTAATTAATTATCCCTAATTAGATTAGGGAGCTTAATTAATTAAAATAATTTAATTAATTAAATAAATCCCAATTCCTTAATTGTTAAGGTAGGTTGCCCACATCTATAAATAAGAGGAGTCTTATTATGGGTGATATGGGGTTGTTGACTTTTTCAACATACGACATAATTCCAATTGTTGGGAGAGTACACCCTTTCTATAGAGATAGAAAAACTAGGGTTTGAGCCACTACCCCTTTCTTGAATTCTTATTATTCCTTGGTGGATCACCTTTAGAGGCCAAACATATGGGTGGCTAACGTTGATCAAAGGAAGGAACAAAACCCCGATGGATTCAAGTTGAACGCGAAAGGATTTGGAGGTGAACTTGTACCTGAGGAAGCTCGATCTTCAAGGGTATGATTTTATTCTTTATCTTTTCGTTTAATTAATAATTATGCATAAAGGGTGATCCGGGTATATGGTTTGTAAATTTTTAAACTCTGATTTTTACACGCTTCCGCACTTAATTTTGCAATTTGATTGCGTTCTTGAATATTACATACCTAACAGTGGCATCAGAGCCAAACCTTTATGCGAATTATTAATTGTTTTAATTTAATATGTATATTGATATGTGTTTAGAACAATTTAATTGGGCATAATTTTATTGTATAAAATTTATTAAAAATAAAAATAAAAATAAATAAAGGACCGAATTTTTTTTTCAGCGCACGAAAATCATGCACACAATAAAAAATGTTAACAGGATGCACATTTTTTTTTTTTTAAACTTCCAAGGATCACGTGGGTATGTTTGTTGTGAATCTTCAAGAGGCACGGAAATCGAGAACAGGTTGTCTTGGAAAATAAGTGCACTTGTTTATTTTAATAAAAAAGGCAGTTATATATATATATATATATATATATATATATACGAATATATATATATATATATATATTCTTAATTATTATATAATTAAAATAAAAGTTTATTTTAATTTTAAAATAAAAGGTTTATTTTAATATTAAAATATAAAGTTTTATTTTAATTTTAAATAATTTTATAATTAAAATAAAAAGGTTTATTTTAATCTTAAAATAAAAGGTTTATTTTAATATTAAAATAAAAGATTTATTTTAATTTTAAAATTAGAATTTCATGCTAACTAATTAGAGTTGGAATTGGATTCCATGATAACTAATTGAAGTTGAAATTGGATTTTATTTTTCCTAAAATAAAGGAGTTTATTTGTGAATAGGGAAGTAAATCCATCTTTCCTTAAATAAAGGAGTTTGTTTAGATATGAAATTAGATTTCATATTATTCAAAATAAAAGAGTTTATTTGTGAATAGGAAAGAAAATCCGTGTTTCCTTAAATAAAGGAGTTTATTTAAATATGAAATAAGATTTCATATTATTCAAAATAAAGGAGTTTATTTGTGAATAGGAAAGAATATCCGTGTTTCCTTTAATAAAAGATTTTTTTTTTTTACATGGAATTGGATTCCATAATTAATTAAAATAAAAGAGTTTATTTTAATTAAAGATTTATATATATATATATATATATATATATAATTGATTCCATAATTAATTAAAATAAATGAGTTTATTTTGATTAAAATTTTGATTAAAATAAAATAGTTTATTTTATTCAAAATTGGATAAATTAAAATAAAATAGTTTTATTTTGATTTAAATTTGGATTAAAATAAAGGAGTTTATTTTGATTCAAAAATTAGATTTTATACTAACTAAATTTGCCCATTAAATGATATCAATATATATATTAAATGTTTATTATTCATAAGATGAATGTTATTTATTGATGCATATGTTGATGTGTATGATAATAAATGGGATTGATTATGACTATTGACCAATGTGATTGGATTTTATTTTAGTTGGATGCATGAATGTATGGATTTTATAAAATGGTCTCTGCGACTTCGCCTTCTCTAATTTTTCTTAATGTAAATTCTATCTCCTCCTATGTACTTCCCTCGATCACGATCAAGGTTTCTATTTATTTTAAATAGTTTTGTAATAGGAATAGTTAGAATTAATTTTGAAGAATTAGAGATCAAGAGCAAGGAGCGCTTGAAGACCCGTTTGTAATGGAGCCCGGGTTTAAATGTAATAGTTATATTTAAATATTATTTCTTGCACCCCTAGGTTTTGACCTTTTGGTTCACTTGGTGGCTCTAGTGAACCAAACTAGAATAAAAGTCCTTAATCAATCCGGGTAGAATATAGTATTCTATATGCATATAAGTATACTATATATATTATATATTATGCAAACATGCTTCGCATGTTCATTAATATGACGCGTATTTTATATATATATAATGCATGCGCGCTAAAACAAGATGAGACAAATTAATAACAAACCCCTCAATTTTTATATTAAGTCCTAAGCGTTCAAAGATATTTGGAATATCGAACGTCGCTTTCTAGCATGATAAAATTAATAGAGTATTAAATATTTAATATGAGTTTGTTGTGTCACCACAAGGCAAGTATTAAGTATTTAAGATGTTAATTTATCACATTTGATGCTTATAAAGAAAATTGAACAATATTGTTTTGTTGTGTCACCACAAGGATGATATTTTTCTTTTTGAATATATGGAGTGCTAGGTTGGACTTAACTTGGATAATTTTGATTCTGATGTGCCACCACTGATCAAAATAATCTAAGAGGCAAAATACAAGGAGTTGCATAGTTGATGTAATTGACAAAAGTTGTCTACCTATTTATTTATATATAGTTTGTTGTGTCACCACAAGGCTATATACATTTGAAATGGGATCCTTATTCTCACTAGCAAATCTTTAATTAGATTTTGCCGAACTATATAAGTGAGGTAATATAGTTTGAAGAAAATAGTGGGAGATACCAATTTAAAACAAGACCTAATTTATTTTGGTAATTAATAAAAGAATGTATGTTAAAATGTTGTTAATTACAAATTCATTTACTGAGAATTTTACAATGTCTAAAATTACTATCATCATGCGAAGCATATTAGATGCTAAATTAACTGCAATCAATTAAACGGATTGGTTAAGGAATTTGAGAATAGTTCTCATAGCTAAAAAGCTATCTTATGTCATAATCGCCTATCCTCACGCAATGGTTGCGCATAAATGCCTCTGAGGAAGACATTGCTACTTTTAGAAAGTGGCAAGATGATGCACAATTGGCTCAATGCATCATGCTCATATCTACGAGTAACGAGCTTGACACAAGATGAAACTATGGATGCTCCTACTATATTCCCGCACATCAAGTAGTTGATGGTGAGGAAAGTAGGATCCGATAGATATCGAGATATCTAAGGAGCTCTTCCGATCTAGAATGGCCAATGGCACTATAAATATGCATAAAAAAGTTCTTAACATAATCAATTTGATTGATCAATTAGACAACACGCTTTTGTCATGGATGGAGAGTTGAGCCAAGATTTGATCTTGCACTCACCCGGACTCCTTTCACAATTGTTGTGAATTTTTCATATGAACAAGCTAGATATCGCCTCATTGATTTGCTTAACATGTTGAAAAATGTTGAGAGTCACTTTCCAACCAAGAAAGACCATGTCTTACTAAGAGGGCCAAAGAATCTTCCGAAAAGAAGAACGATTCAAAGAAGGTAAATAGAAGGCATAAACAAAGGATAATAGAAACAAAATCGATCACGGATAAGCAAAGGAGCTTGCTTCCATTGCAATAAGCTCGACAATTGGAAAGAAAATGCGAGAAGCATCTTGCGAGGCTAACCAAAGAAGCTTAGTGAAGTTTTGGTTACAAATACAAATTTGTTCATGATTTAAAATAATTTTTTCTTTAAGTCAAGGTTCTACTTGGGTATTGGATACCGACTTTGGTTATCATAAATATAGATCTATGAAGGGACCAAGCAGAAGTAGAAAGTTAAACAAGATAAGTAATCCTATGTGTGGGAAATGAAGCAAAGGTTGCTGCATTAGCCATAGGAACTTATAGTTTAGCAATGCCTACGGGCAAATCTATTAAGTCAATAAGTTGTTATTGTATTCCAAAGACTTGTTAGAAACATTATTTCCATTTTATTGTTGAACAATGAAATCTTTGGTATTATATTTAAGAACAATTGTTGTTCTATTTATAATAATAATAATGTTTTGTATAGAACTTGAATATTACCTAATGGATTTTATATACTTGACTTACGTAAAAAATTATTTTGTAAATTGAACAAACTAGTATAAGAAAAGGAGATGATCATTCAAAGAGTTGAATGTGTGTATTTGCTAAAATACAAGTGTGAATTATTTGAAAGGTTCAAAGAATTCAGAAGTGAAACAAATTGGCAATGTATTAAGATTCTTTGATTAGATTAAGGAATAAATACTTGAGCAATAAGTTTCTAGATCATCTCAAATGGTTTTCTCATAATAGAAACATCCCGACACGCATAATTGATTGATGTATCTGAATGGAAAAGTCGTACCTTGTTGGACATGGTGTGGTCCATAATGATTTTACCGACATTCCAAAGATCCTTCAGGGTCATGTCCTAGAAATGGTATGATATCTCAAAAATGGTAACCTCAAAATCCATTTAAGACTCCATAAAAGTTATGGATGGGGAGGATTCCTAATCTTAAGTATGTTAAGATAAGGGTTGTCCAACTTATGTGAAAAGGTTTCAAAAGGATAAGCTTGGGACAAGATTTTATAAGTGTCGATTTGTGGGACATCCTAAAAGTAAGTTTAGGTATATGTTACTATAATCCTACTTAGCAAAAGGTGTTTGTTATAAAACACGCCGCTTCTAAGATAAAGGTGTTTATCATCCACAAAACACTAAATAAGTATGAAGATGATGATCGGGGAGTTACATCCCCGATGAGTAAAGTGTTGTAGACACTCGGAGAAATGGATTGAAGCAAGTTTCTCGATATGGGGCATTACGTTTTGATGAAGCGATCAAATCTTAAGAGGATATTGTCCAGAATCGAAGGAAGGAGCCAAACCGGTGGATTCAAATGAATTTTATTCTTTATCATTTAAGTTTAATTAATAATTATGTCGTTTAAAAAGATATACTGAATACGAAGATAAGATGGGAGGTATCTACCGCCTACGAAATGATATATGATGAGGTACGATCATGTAAGATGATCCTTGTTACATTAATGAGATAAATAAAGGAGGTTGTTGATCATATTTATGAGGAAGAGATAATAAATACGATCTTGAAGAGATATAAATATAAGGAGGTATGGATTCATCATGGATGATGATGATGAGGTACGCATCATCATAAAGATGATGATCGATTACACTGATACGATGAGGTAAGTGTTGTGAACACTCGGAGAAATGGATTGAAGCAAGTTTCTCAAATATGGAACATTCGTTTTGATGAAGCCCATCAAAAGAGTTTGATTTTATCAAAAATAAGAAGAATGAACCTAGTGTGTAAAAGGGTTGCATCGACATAATTCCAATTGTTGGGAGAGTACACCCTTTCTATAGAGATAGAAAAACTAGGGTTTGAGCCACTACCCTTTCTTGAATTCTTATTATTCCTTGGTGGATCACCTCTGAGAGCCAAACATATGGGTGGCTAACGTTGATCGAAGGAAGGAACCAAACCCGGTGGATTCAAGTTGAGCGCGAAAAGATTTGGAGGTGAACTTGTACACGAGGAAAGCTTCGATCTTGAAGGGTATGATTTTATTCTTTATCTTTTCGTTTAATTAATAATTATGCATAAAGGGTGATCCCATATATGGTTTGTAAATTTTTAAACTCGATTTTTACACGCTTAGCACTTAATTTTGCAATTTGATTACGTTCTTGAATATTACATACCTAACAAAAACTCCCTCCTGACACTATCAAAAGCTTACATGAGATCTTGCCTCCTTTTCAAATTCATTTTCCACACAGGGGCCCCACATGTGGCCCCACTTTTATTATATTAAAATTTTCTCTAGATATTTTTGAAAAATGGATAAATAAATCCATAAAATAAGCAAAATTTATAATAATTACTATAGTAATAATTGAACAAAATGAGTGACTTCTCACGTAAGCATCAATAATCAATCTGGTGTCTTATTGTGCAACTACTGGCGTCACTTTACTTTTAACACCGGGTGTTTCAACAGATTAACAGTAAAACTTCCACCGTTATTTTCATAAAGTATTTTTGTTGTTTTCTCAATCAAATAATAATTCCGTTGTAGGGTCCACTAATGATTATGCGGTTATACGAATATTTTCCTGTTAAAACGAATATTCCCAGACCAATCGAATATTATATAACAACTTTCGTACTTTTGCAAAATTTATAAATATTACCCACAACTATAATATTATATCAATTTTTTACTCCATAATATTCAAAAATAATATTTATAGAAAATTCATCTTTATTTAAAAAGTTGGGGTTTTACAGGATCCTGCTAAGACATATCTTAAATTACTTTTTTTTTCTTGTATTTTATTATGATTTTGTATCCAGCTACTGGGCATGCCTCTTTTTTATTATTATTATTAAACCGTTCAAAAGACTGAAATATATTAAAATTATGATTTGTTACAAAAGATGAAAGGATTACAAACAACGAACTCATATATTAATTCTTTTAATAAAATAATAAATAATAAAAAAAAATGTCAATCGTAACAACAACGCCAATGGATACCAAATAAACTCCTGAAATACAGTTATATTCTAAAAATAATAATAAATTATGCAGATTCAGACCGTTTTTAGCACGGACAACGAAGAACAAGTCGCCATGAAAGCGCCACATTCAAATTTAAATAATCTATCTTTAACAATTATGCACTGGGAAAAGTATCACGAACAAAAAAAATCTCCCAAGCGGCGGAGAAAGCCAATTCTCCCAAGTGATAAAAATGAAATATCCTCATAAAAGAAAAAGAAATCAGTCATCTCATGGGAAAAACATGTCCCACAAAAAGAGAAAACAAATCCTACAAGACGGGAAAATAATTTATTAGATTAAAATAAGAGAGATTTAGATTAAAACAATTTATTAGATTAAAATAAGAGAGATTCGGATACGGTAGTATCCATATCTGTTTATTTGCGAATACCTTTAAATCGAATACGGATAATATCTGTTATTTTCGAATACGATTAATATCCGCTTTTTTCCGAATACGGATGCGGACGGATACGAATTTTCCGGTTACCATTTACAGCCCTAACTATAACTAAAATAAAAAAATAATGAGTTTTAAAATATAGTTTATTAATGAATTAATGTTAATTTTTTTATTTTTAATAAATATTTAAATACAATAATCAATGTTCTAAATTACAATTCAAATAAGTTTTTATCATTTTTGAAATCCTAAATTTTAAAATGAATGTTCTACTTATTAATGTTTAGATGTCTATTTTATGTGTGTGAAAGCAATCTTTGTGGCGTGTATGCATATTTATAATTTATAATTAGATTCAAAAGTTTACATTGAATATTTAATTTTTTTTTTCAAATACTTGATTAAAACTTTAATAATATATTTATGGGAACTTTTATTTATAGTTTATCCTCAATACATAAATTATAATTTACATAGTTATAAAAAGTTTATTTTATTTCATTATATTTATGGAGACTGTGAGTTATAATGTACAATATATGTGACAACTGACAACTAGTTAATCCAACTTGATCCAAAATTTACTTCGGACTTACTTTAAATATTTGGACTTCTAATTTTTTTAATAATTGGGCAAATGAAAGTGATAAGTACTCTCTCCACCCGAAAATTCATAAATGTGAATTAATTATTCAACCCCCTTCTAAATTAATTCAGACTTAACACATTTTAACAATAAAATTATATTGTTCATTGTTCCCGCATCCCAATTGCAAGTAAGTTTTGAAAGTAAAAAACTTATAACAAACTAATAACTATAGTTTTGTTCTTCTAGTGTATAATTTTCTTGGTAAATAATACATTTTAAATAATTTAACTTTATAATAGTAAAAATATATTAACTATATTTAAATCAATTTATTTCAGGTTTATAAATATTAGAATAAAAGTGTTATTTTCTACTTTCTAGAAGTGAAATGATATATTTTAAAATAATTTTAGTATGATAGTGAAAACTAATTATTATATAAGGAATGTCACTTTAAAAAAATTATTTTGCTTATTATATAATAATTAATATATATAAATATATATATATATATATATATATATAAATTATTTGGATACGGATCCGGATATCCGCTATCTGCCGGATATATTTACGGTCGGATGTTAAACGAATACGAATACACCTATATCCGTATTTGTATCTGTTTATTTGCGGATACCTTTAAACCGAATACAAATATATTTATTTTTTTTTCGAATACGAATGCGGACGAATACAAATTTTTCGATTACCATTTACAACCCTATTTAAGATGGAGGTCTATTTGTGTTACATAAAGAAGGATTAATTAAACAATAAAGATAAGCAAAACCATCACTTTTTTTATGGGTTTAGTTAATCATGATGGCGTTTTATATAATGTTTATAGTAATTTTAATTTTATTCAATAGTTTTATTTGAGGAACGTATTACATTAAACTTATAAATAAACCATTGTTGACCATGCCAATTGTCACCAGTGATTCCATATCCAACTGCTAATTTTTCAGGTATTGACTAACACCAAATGTTGCACGATATACTTACAACCATAATCAAATGTTAGTTACCAGAAATAAGAGGCGCGGCAAGTTTTAGTCCCTAATTTAAAGTCTGAAAAAATATCGAGTGGATGGGTTGTTGGTTCAATCAGTGATCGAACCGTTATTAATTAAGAAGGTGTTTGATAAAAATTGAATGAATCTGAATCTGAATGAGCTGAATTTTAATCTGAATGAAAAAAGTTGTTTGATAATTAACATGTCTGAAACATCTGAATGACAAAATTTTATTATTTTACCTCTGAAAAAATTCAAAGTTGTTGTAAATTTATTTAATATTACTTAATATAATAGTTAATATTTTTTTTAATTTTTTTTACTCTATTCAAATTCTTTCATTCAACCAAAAAAAATAAAACTTACCATTCAAATTTCAATCCATTTGATCGATTCAAATGATTCAAATTTGATTTTTTCCAAAACAAACGCCTTTAATTACCGAATCGATTCAATCATTAAATCATTCAAATGTATTCAGTTCTAAACAAACAGTTTCTAAGTGACGTCATTAATATATAAATATATATTATTAATAATTAATAAAATTTTTAAAAATTTATTTTTTATAAATTAAAATATAATAAAATTAATTATAATATTACTAAAAGTGGTTATAACCATGGCTCTCGTTACCAAATGTCAATTCCATGTCAAGTCAATATCCATTGTCGATTATTGTTTTCTCTAGTGGATATGTATCGCACCGCTTTAACCTAAATATTACTATTGAGTTCAATAATTGCCTGAATTAATCAACAAAAACTTATTAATCCACTATACCACCTACTAATGACCTGCTTTAGAAATAAAAGAATTTATTTCATTAAGTCAGACTTGATTGATTGTATATTTTATCGATGATAAAGACTGTGTTAATATGATAAATCAATTTTTATTAAAAATAAACAAAAAAAATCAAAGTGTAGAATAAAGGGACCAAAAGATAAGATTAGCCCAAACAAAAGATTGTTGATAATATATATATATGGAGGAATTACATATATAGTGACATTTTAACACTTTCAGCTATGTTTTTAAACTTTTAACGACACTTATTATATAGTGTTATTGCTCGAATGACTAAATAAAAAAAATGATAACTATAAATCTTGATTGAATATAAGAAATATATACTCCTATATTCAAGGCAACTTTTCAGATTTTTACACAGATTTAAATATTTATAAATTATTTATATTTACGAATCTTGATTAAATCCGATACTTCAAGTAGACAATGTGCAAAACGATTTAGCTCTTTCCTTATTTCTTTTATTTTACGGTTCTTCTTTAGGTTATCAATTAAACGGGAGTGATTAGCATGAAATTCATTTTTAAGTAAGTTGGTCAATTGTTCATTGAGAAATTGACACGCATGCACAAGACTTTTATGTAGATCGTGATTCATTGTGGAATTAACCAAACATTATCAAAAATAATCTTCATGCTAACCGGATCCCAATTAAACATATGAGCAAGGAGTTTGGTGGGAGACGTCTCATCGCATGACAACTGCACTGTTCGAGAAACGACTATATGAGACCGAGAGTGCACTCTTGACTTTTCTAACACGCTTCACCCGAACGGGTTATAGTCGAACGGTTCTTGAGCTTGGATCTATTTGATGTGAGCCGGCCATTTGGGTCTATATCGTAACACAATTCATGCATTCAGAAAAAAAAAAATCGAAAAAAAATCAATAAAAGGTTGACCTCCCTAATTATACAATGCGAGTATAGTTCTTATCAAAAAGCTGGAATTTATTGAAAATGAGGATCATGCTGATCTCTTTTTGTTGTCGAGTTAATTATACTCGTTTGAGGATTGTTTAGTAGCAAATTAACTTTCTCTCTCTCTCTCTCTCTCTCTCTCTCTCTCTCTCTCTCTTTAATATTTGCACCACTTTAGCCTAAATTTAGCTGTTGAGTTCAATAATTGCATTAATTAATAGTGGAAATGTGGAATCCAGTTGTATCTTACCAACAAGTTTATTTTTTTGGGTCCTTTACATTAATATATAACAATTAAAAAAATATTACAAAAATAAAACATACACAACATAATTACAAAAATAAAACATACACAATATTACGTGCTCAAATCACGTGTCATTAACTACTATACGTCAGTTACCGAATTTCATATTTGCAATTAACCGCCCTTAAAATCATACAACTTTGAAATCGGAACAACAGATCAACGACAAATCTATCGGAGAAGACAAAAACTTCTGTCGCGACTCTCAGATCGGAGAAGACGAATCATTTTGTCACGACGCAACTCTGAAATCGGAAATAGCATACAGCATCAACAACTTCTTCAAGTTCAGTAACCGAAAACTTACGACAACTTAGTGATTGTTTATTACAAGATCAACAGCCCGTTCGATACAAATTTGAATATTGAGGTGTGTGAATTTAAAAGTTATATGCATTTACTACCTATGGATACTACGAATTCCTATATTGGTTACCTTTCTTACATTTTTCGCAGTAAAAAATGGTTACAAAGTAAGAATACGGAATGTTTTGATTCCAAAATGCATTTGAACATATGTTTTATATTATGGTTACTAAGTAGATATAAATTGGTTACTGTCTAATGCTTCCTTGGCTATTGTGTAGCATTTATGCTGTATTGGTTACTGCATAATATTACTGACTAATTATGAATTGGTTACGGACTAATGCTTAATTGGTTACTGCTTAACATTATATTGGTTACTGTCTAACGCTGGTTTGTATAGGTTACTGTCTAAACCCCTTATATTTTTCTGAATTGGTTACTCTTTAACATTATATTGGTTACTGACTAATGATGAATAAGTTATTGTCTAATGCTGGTTTGATTACTGCATAATGGTACTAACTAATCTTTGCATTAGTTCTTGACTAATAATGACTTGGTTAATGTGTATCATTATATTGATTCTTGACTAATGCGGACTTTATTCTTTGTGTAACATTATAATGGTTCTTGACTTGGTTCATTGCTTAAAATTATAATGGTAACCAAACAAATATTCTTGACTAATCTTGGACTTGGTTATTGAAAATATTGACTTGGTTCTTTGTCTAATCTTTGACTTAGTTCTTTATTTAACATTATATTGGTTACTGACTAGGTTACTATGTAAAATTATAATGGTTACTCATTAGTGATGACCTGGTTACTGTGTAATAGTATAATGTTATATTGTTTGATTATTGTTTCTTTTATATTAGAGGTTACTTAATGACTACATTGGTTACCATCATGTATTTAAAAATGGTCAGAAAGTAAGAATAAGGCATGTTCTGATTCCAAAATGTATTTGAACATATGTTTTATATTATGGTTTCTAAATAGAGATAAATTGGTTATTGTTTATTATAAATTTACTTGCTGAATAATGTTTATTTGATTTTTTCATATTTTTAATTGAGTTCTACTGATTATTTTTATATTAATGGTTACTCATCAAATACATTGGTTACCTTCATGCAATATGCTGGTTACTGTCTAATGTTTCACTGGTTATTGTGTAGCATTATGTTGTCTTGGTTAATGCATAATATTATTATGGTTAATGATGTATTGGTTATTGGTTATGCTGAATTGGTTACTGCTTAACATTACATTGGTTACTGTCTAACTATAACTAGGTTACTATCTAATGCTGGATTGGTTAATGCATAATGGTACTAACTAATGCTGCATTGGTTACTAACTAATAATGACTTGGTTATTGTGTACCATTATATTGATTCTTGACTAATCTTGACTTTATTCTTTGTGTAACATTATAATGAATTCTTGATGAAGACTTGGTTATTGACTAATCTTTGACTTGAGTTCTTGTTTAACATTATATTGGTTTCTTGGCTAACATTGATTTGGTTACTTACCAATACTTATTCATTGACGATGATGGAGATGATTCGGTTGTACTTTATTTCAACTTCAACACATGGGTTTGATAGTAACTAATACACCAAATTTGAAGTTACCAAAGCATACTAGTTCCATCAACTAGTTCGTTCGAAAGAAATGCTAAACAAAATATGCGATTGCATTACTGGCTGAACAAAATACGCCAACAACATTGTCAATCAAATTTCAGATTAGAAGCGTTATTCCACCGATCAATATATCAGATGAACCTTACAATTCTTTCTGAAAATGAGTAAAAAATCTGATGAACAAGGTAAATTCCCACTGATTATAGATATTGAACACAGAATGGGACGCACAACAATCTTGCATAACTTGACAAATGTAGAAGAATCTATAATTCACGATGTAATGCCAATCGAGATCAACACAAGGAAAGAATTGACACTAGTTCCACTAGCGAAGACAAGAATGCCAATTTAGAACGCAATATCTTTGATCGACTTTAAATGGAAATTATTGAACAATAACGAGACAGACAACATGACAAATCATACGCAGAAGAACGATATGATGATGTAATATCAGATCCGAATGAACGTGAAGTAAAATTACATCAAACCTATAAAGACAAAAATATCCTATCACAACCTATAAGGCTGCATTCAATCGTAGAAAAGAAACACAAAGTCCAACGAACAAGTTATAGAGACTTTGTGCTGGTGTCGATATCACGATGAAAATTGCAAATGGAAGATGAGAGCATCAAGTTTTGAAAAAACCAAGAGTATGTTCAAGGTGAGAGAATTGATGACATCCACACTTGTTCAATCAATGTATTGTTGGGAGACCACAGACAAGCAAATAGTGAGTTGGTCAGTGAATGCATAATGCAAAAAATAACAAATTTGAAGAAAATATACACACCAACCGATATTGTGGAAGACATGATGTCAGAATATAATGTGTCTATCTCTTACCAAAAAGCATGGAGATCGAAGGAGAAAGCGTTGGAAAAGGTGAGCGAAAATCCACACGACTACTCACTGATCCCATCATGGTTACACATGCTGAAGAAAACAAATCCAGGTAACACTTTAAAACATTTTATTGGTTTTACAGCATTAGACAATAACCAATATGATGTTACACAGTAACCAAGACATCATTACACAGTATAATGGTTAAACAGTCACCAACATGTTGCAAAAAGGTTACCAATGTAAATTGTTTACTGATTAATGTTGTCATGGTTACCTTCATGTAACATGCTGATTACTGTCTAATGCATTGGTTACCAAGCATGTGGTTACCAAGCATTAGTCAGTAATATTATGCAGTAACCAACACAACATTAGTCAGTAACCAATTAAGCATTATACAGTAATCAATATAATATTACACAGTAACCAATACACCTTTAGACAGTATAACGGTTAGTATGCATGTTTAGTTACTAAATCTTTAGACCATTTGTATACGGTTATTATACATGTTTGGCTACCTTAATATGCTTGTTTAGTTACTAAATGTAATATACAAGTTGTATACCATTAACCACATGAACGGTTACCGATTACTAGTGATTTGGATACTGTATACTACTTGTAATTCTAATGATAATGCTGATGTTTCGTATCAGGTTCCGTCACAGCCCTTGAGTTGGAAACAAATGGTTGTTTCAAGTATCTATTCTTTGCCATTGGAGCATCCATTCAAACATGACACCATTGTTTTCCAATCATTGTAATCGATGAGACGTTCATACAATCAACTTACGGGGGGACACTACTGATAGCAAGCAAACAAGATGCAAATCGAAACATTATTCCGATTGCTTTTTCAGTTGTTGACAGCGAAAATGAATTGTCTTGGAGATGGTTTTTCGTAAATTTGAGAATTACTTGTGGAGTTAGGGAATGTCAATGTATTATTTCAGACAGACATGAAGCAATTATACAAGGACTAAATTTTGTGTTTCCGGATATCATGTATGGTTCCTGCACATATCATATACTGAAAAATATAAAAAACATATTCAAAAAGAAAGGAAAATAAGTTAAACAGGCTTACAACGGGGCTTGTAGAGCTTACACTGTTGAACAATTAAACAAACACATGGCTGAACTTGATGCCACTGATCCTCGAATAAGAACATATCTGGAGGAAGAGGTCAAGTTGGATAGGTGCACCAGGCTCCATGGGACTATAAGCAGGTACTCAAAAATGACTTCAACAGCCGAATCTATTAACAATGCAATAAAATTTATCAGGGATCTTCCAGTGCGTCAATGGTTGAATGCCTACGTTGTCTGGTTCAAAGATGGTATTTCACAAACAAACAAGCAGCCATTTCAACATTCACAACACTTTCCATAACAGCTGAGATAAGGTTGCAATCTAATATCTTTAAATCAAAGATACTTAAGGTACTTAATACTTGATTTAAATTATTGCATCCTAATTTGCATTTGCATTTTATGGAGACCTATTTTTTCACTATTGGTTACCTATATATGATGATAATTTTAACAACATTAAAAATAGCAGTAATTATTACTGACTATTACTAACTTGGTTACTTACTAATGCTAACTTAGTTATTGTGCAACATTATATTGGTTACTGACTAATGCTGACTTGGTTACTGTGTAACAATATAATGGTTGCTGGCTATTGTAGAGTTGGTTACTGTGTAACATTATACTGACTAATAGTAACTTGGTTACTGGATAAAATTATAATCTTTATTGCATAATATTACTGACTTGGTTACTGACTAATGCTAACTTACTTAATGTGCAACATTATATTGCTTACTGTGTAATTATATAATGGTTACTGATTAATGCTGATTCGGTTACTGTGTAACAATATACTTGTTACTAATCAATACTGACTTAGTTACTATATAAAATTATAATGTTATTGAGATTTATAATTGTTTCTTTTATATTGGTGGTTACTTATTGACTAACATTGTGTACTAGTTAATTGGTTACTATATATTTGGCATTCAACTGTTAATCTGATTGTATACATTGGGTGTTGTGTACTAGTTAATTGGTTACTGTATATTTGGTTGATAAAGCATATTAATGTACACTTGTAGTGATGTTTTTTATATTCATGATTACATATAAGGTACAATGTGTAACTGTTCTGTAATATGTATGTACAAATGTGTTTTATGTTTTGGTTACTAACATTATGTATTTAGGTGACTGGTTAACATTGATTTGTTTACTTTACTATATTTATTCTATTTTCTGACAATGAACATGATTTCAATTGACACACTTAATTTGTGTTGTAGGCTGAGACATCAAACTTAGTGATTTTCACTGTTTACGATGTCTCTAAACAGTATATTATGGACATCGAACAAAAGACATGCACATGCCGTAAATTTCAGTACCATGAGATGCCTTGTCCGCACGCTGCTGCTGTTATGAGCAAGCGAAATTTGAGCTGTTATGATTTTTGCTCAAAAAATTACACTAAAGCAACTTTGGTCGAGATATATTCAGCTTCCATCATGTCGTTAGATGACAAAGAAAACTGGGATGTATCAGAAGAAGTAAGAAACATATGTATAAACCACCTAACACAAGAAGACCATCAGGAAGACCAAAAAAAGGGAAGTACAAACACGGATCTGAAATCAAAATTCAAAATAAATACAGCAGGTGCCAAGAAAAATAACACAACAGGAAAACATGCAATAATCCCCCGGTTTTAAGACCACTAAAAAGTGTCTGATATAGTGCAGTTAAATTAAGAGTGTAAATACATGAATGTATTATTGTTTACTTTGAGTAACCATTAACCACTTGGTTGGTAACATTTTTGATTGTGTATAATAACCAAATTTGTTATTCATTTATATATTGATTTCTGATTTCAATATAACATTAACTATAATAGTAACCAAATAAATACATAACAGTAACCATAACAGTTTTTAATGGTAACCATACAAGCTTGTAACTATCAAAATATTATCTGGTTACTATCAGTCTCATATCCCTCCAACAGTTTTTAATGGTAAACATGTATAATAAGCATCCATCTCAGACAAGCATTTATAGTAAACAAATAATTACATAACAATAACCATAACAGTTTATAATGGTAACAACATAATTACATAACAGTAACCATAACATTAACCACCTAATAACATAACAGTAACCATACCAGTTTTTAATGTTAACCAAATAATTACATAACAGTAACCATAACAATGTTTAATGGTAACCAAATAATTACATAACAGTAACCATCACAGCAACCACCTAATTTCATAACAGTAACCATACCAGTTTTTAATGGTAACCAAAACATAAACAACCTATATATCCAGCAACCTGTAATGAAAAGGGTATTGAAGTTTAGGAAACCCATGTATACTCACACATGTACATTTAACAGATGATATATGTCCTGATACAATCTTGTAACTCTCTGGTTACTATCAAATCATTATCTGGTTACCCCTTTATACATGATTGGTTACCAACTGTATATTTCAAAATAATTGAACAAACACAACTTAAAAGAAACAAAATACCAACCAACAAACAATATCTCTTTCATTAATGGTAATATAATCAAATATGTAATCCCATCAACATAAGATCCAATGAACATTACAAAATCATAAACCATACACAAATGTTGTGTATAACACTAAAACACAAAAAAAAATACACAACACAATTCATAAAGATAAAACAACAAAATCCGAACTAAACAAAATCTGGAACAAATCTTCTTGGAAATTCTCTATCAGTATCATAACCCTCCAACTGTTTGTTCCTTGCATGTATATATAGGTTTTTGCATAACTTCTTCCGAAATCTTTAGCATGAAAGGAAAGGAGGAATTTGATTAAACTTCTGATGAATGACATGCTCAGCAAAACAAATTGTGAACATCCCACAATCACTGTAACAACAAACAAAATATAACAAAAATCAAAAATAAAATCAACCTATATGTAATAATTAAAAAAATGTAAACAATTTAACTCTTACCCTCGACTTGTTAGGAGAACCGCCTCTTCAAATTCTAACTCAATTATATCATCTTCCTTCTTTGTTATTGCGATACGGTTCCTTTGCTAAAGTCAATGTCGACCTATCCTTCCAAAACCACTCTTACAAGCGATAAAGTGGGAAGAATGAAGATGTATGGCTCACACATCCATAATTTTTGTTTGCATGGATTTCCTTCTTGGTTGCAGAGAATTGTAAACAGTTAGATACCTACGATGCACATCAAATGTCAACAAGAACCAATGGTCCGATGATGACATATGAATGGGGAACAACACATAGTCTACATTTTTCCATGTTGTATTGACATCCATAAACAACCCATGTATGTATTCAGCAACATCACCCTCCCCAGACAGAACAATTTTGTCTGCATTTTTTTTGTATACTCCTCGTAAAGAGCGGTGATCTTGCTATGAAACCAACAATGCAATGGTCGTTACCCTTATAGAACACTTTACAATGTCTTGCCGCTGGAAATAATCTATTAACATTGATGTCTTTGAACCAAAAAAAAAAATTGGATATTAACATTGCTAAAAATGTAAGTATGTAATGAATGTAACTAAATAATGAAACCATAACTACAAAAAACATAATTTATTAAAAAAAACTCACATCATCGTCTAACCACTGCCCAGGAGTCCTTAATTTGTAAAACCACATTTTTGATGATATTGGGACAGATCTAAATACAAAAGAAGGCTCAATTATATCGTTCTTTCCGGGAAATTTGTCCGTCCTTCAATATAAAATCATATTAGTATACATGCTAACATTAATAATTACCATATTAGTATACACACTACCCAAAATCAGACTTGAACAATCAATAATTAATATACTAATCAACATCTGAATTGTAAACAATAACATGGCAACCAACAAATATTAAAATCATAACCATAATCAAGTATTAACCAATACATAACTAAAAGGTAACCAAGACATATAATAATAGTAACCAGAATATAAAATAATAGTAACCATAACATTTATTTAATATTAACCATATATTCTTTACCGATAAAAAGAAATTTATTTGTTTAATAAAAAACTATAGCATTGTTAACAACAAAAATACAAACCTTTTCCTGTTGTTTAGTCCAACTTTAAACCATTGTTCAAACAATGCCTCTTCAAATTTTGACGGCATATCCATGCATGATTTGGGGAATGCAAATAGGCATGCAAGTGTTTAACTAGCACCCACTGTAGTAGATAATGAACCAGCCGATCCAAACGCTGCTGTATATGAAGACCGCAAAATGGCACTTTTTGCAGGTTCACGGACAGGTCTACCACCAGCTTTGTGGACACTTTTCTCCAACTCATCACACTTAAGTATGTCCTGTGTGGTCAGAACCATATAATCAAGTGCATATCTGCTTGCTGCTTCATATTTATTCCCCTTTTTCAATTGACATAAAAGGTAATGTAAACAATTAGATTTTCTACCCAAAAAACATGTAATTAACTAATATATGTAATAACAAACTGACTGAACAATAACCAAATTACTAAAATAAACATATATTACTAGTAACCTAAACAACATAAAATAGAAACCAATTATTAAAATAATAGTAACCAATAAACAATGAAAATAGATATAATGGTAACCAAACCACAATATAATGGTAACCAAACACAAATATAATGGTAACCAAACCACAATATACGATTAGATGTTCTACCCAAAAACATGCGATTAACTAATATATGCAATAAAAAAATTGACTGGACAACAGCCAACAAAATAAAATGAACATATTCTACTAGTAACCTAAACAACATAAACTAGTAACCAAATGATAATATTATAGTAACCATAACATATATACTAGTAACCAAATTACAATATAATGATAACCAAATCACAATATAATGGTAACCAAACCATAAAGAGCAAGTAAAAAAATGATGTCATGTAATTATAACACTAACCTTGTCACCAACATACACAACAATCTCTTTCCCACTGTATTGGTTTAATATGTCAAAAGATGGCATGTTATTATTATTGCCAATCTGTACAAAATAAAGAACCAGTTAATCATTAAAACAAAAGACAAATATTACATAATAAAACAAACAAATATGTCTAACATTGACATTTTCTTCATCAACATTATTTTTTATTTAATGAGGTTCTACAACCATAACATCACGTTCAACTTCATTAACAATTTCAATTTCATTTACATCCTTCTTTTCAACGAAATTCAACACATCATCACCATCATTATTCTTAATCAGATTTGAACCATCATCAACAACTTCATCAACACCTTCAACTTCATTACCAATTTCAATTTCATTCCCATCATTCTTCTCAACGTCATTCAACACATCATCACCATCATCATTCTTATTCACTTTTGAACCATCATCAACATCCTCATCAGGATGGAGCTCCTCCACCATAACATCAGCATCCTCATCAGCAGCTTCATCACCTTCATCATCATTATCATCATCATCATCATCATCATCATCATAATCATCACCAGCATTGTCAGAATCAAAGTCAGAATCATCATCAGAATCACCATCAACCTTTTTGTCCCCAACGCCTTTAATCGCGCGTATCTCATCTCTAATAATGGACCTAAGGTCCCTGCATAACTGAGCATGTAAAAGCTGCATTTCATCTTTAATATCAGTTCACAACTATCCAACTTCTTTCTTCAATTCAGAAACTTTCTTTTCCAATGGCCTAAACCGTGCATCAATTGCCTCTTTAACAACAGATAAATCAACACCAATGTTGTCAGCCTTCACTTTTTTTTTCTACTTTCTTGTCACCATTCTTCCCATTAAAAAAGTGAAACCTGCCCAAATCAAGCCGATCCTTCTCCTCGACCGTGGGAATCAAACTTTTTATCCTCAGCTGAAAAATAATAAATACACTTTAGTATATCATCTAACAAACAATGTACAATTACAGAGAAATAAATAGTAAATAAAGAATCATAAAACATAATCAGTAACCAAATACATATATACAGGTAACCAAATGTATAATAAGTAGTAACCAAATAAATGTATAAAGGTAACCAAATATGTATATTCGGGTAACCAACAACATTGTTATCGATGAATCGAATGTAATCTAATCGATGAACCAGTATGTGAATATTCAAGTAACCAAAAACATTTTTATTATTAACATGCATATAAAATAATCAGTAACCAAATGTGTATATAAAGGTAACTAACTACTTTATTGATAGTAAACTTCACATAATATTTTCAGTAACCAATTATATAACTAAAGGTAACCAAATTACATTCTTAGTAGTAAAACAGCATACCTGTCCGGAACGAAAAAACTAAATCATTCAACTTGTCATTTGAAAGGGGCTTCATTAGCTCCTTCCATCTAAATAAACGGACATCTGACGGATGCTCGTCATTGCATATACCCCGAGTTTTGAATGTCGAAATAGTTTCAAACATAAAAACTTGGAATACATAAGGAATCCCAACTTGTACAATTTGGTGTAATGATCCATGTAAAAATTATATGTTGAAGCACCATTCCTTCCTTTCTTCAAACGCCCCTTCAAAGCATTGTACAAAGAGTACTTTGTCATCTCAAACGCGATTTCCCCAAGGAAAACTACTAACATCACCATAACACAAAAATTAACCATTGCCCCATCCACGTAATTTTGAAAAGCTGTGGACATAATGAAATTAAAGACCAAAAAATCATTGACATCTTAATAGCCTCGTCATCATCATCAAAAGCGCCTTCCTATATACCCTACCTATACTACTACGTGTCGCTCACGTTTCCGTCCCCAAAAACTTACCAATAAGCATATTCTCCATACCTTTATATGCAGTTATATCATCCTCACCTTGCCATCTCAACCCAGAGATCAGACAAAACTCAGGCAAACCAAACCTGACCCTTTTCTCCCCGAACAAAAACCACATTTCACTGTCATCCCTCTGGTGAACCTCCCTTACAAGAGCGTGGTGAATAATCTGGGAATACATTTGGTGCTCCCCAAACTCCAGAAAATTCCCAAAACATGTTGCCTTAAACTTATCCAGTTGACTCTGATTTAATTTATTGGCAATAATGCTGGGGACTTCCATGTCGCACCAATATATAACTTTTCCAGTGAATTTTCTGTTGCATTCCTCATAGTACAGATCCCATAACTGCAAGTAAACAAAATCAGATTTACAAAGTTAACCAACCAATCATATGATAGTAACCAAAACAACATAGACAAGTAACCAAAATAGCATTAGTCAGTAACTAAGACAACATTAATCAATAACCAATTCAGCATTAGACAGTAACCAAGACAACATTACACAATATAAGGGTTAGACAGAAACCAAGACGGCATTAGACAGTAACCAAGATAGCATTATACAGTAAACAACATGTTGAAAGAAGGTTACCAATGTAAATTGTTTACTGATTAATGTTATCTTGGTTACCTTCATACAACATGCTGGTTACTGTCTAATGCATTGGTTACCAAGCATGTGGTTACCAAGTATTAGTCAGTAATATTATGCAGTAACCAAAACAACATTAGTCAGTAACCCATTCAGCATTATACAGTAACCAATACAATGTTACACAGTAACCAATACAGCTTTAGACAATATAATTGTTACACAAAGAATTCAAGACATCATTAGACGAAGAACTAATACAACATTAGGCGAAGAATCAAAGATGTTTGCGTGAAGGTAACCAATGTAAATTAGTTACTGATTAATGCTATTTTGGTTACCTTCATGCAACATGTTGGTTACTGTCTAATGCATTGGTTACCAAGCATGTGGTTACCAAGCATTAATCATTAATATTATGCAGTAACCAAAACAGTAATTAGTCAGTAACCAATTAAGTATTATACAGTAACCAATATAATGTTGCACAGTAACCAATACAACCTTAGACAGTAACCAATACAACATTAGACAGTAACCAAAACATCATTAGACAGTAACCAAAACAGTATTAAACATTATAATGTTACCCAAAAACCAATACATCATACCAAAATCTAACACCAAACATTTATATGATCGTAACAATAACAAAATTTAAATTAACACACCTTTAAAATTCTTTGAGTTGGAATTATCTTCTGGATAAGCACTTGACCTTCATTCTTAACAGGGACATCAAAATCAGAATCTAATTGCACTTCGAAATGTTTGATATCACTATGTATCACCAAACTATTCTCATTCTTTCTCGATTTATTACCTACATCCTTCCCCTTTCCCTTTCCCTTGCTCTCTCACAACAAACTTCTTCAAGTCCTTAACAGAATCACCCTCCATGATTCTTTTCCTCTTTCCATCCTTCTTCATTGTATCAACCATTCTATACAAAACATAAAAACAACACAAACCCAAACAATGAATACTCCATTCTGTTAATAAACTACTTTAATATATAATACATTAAACTATTAAAAAAAATACTCACTTGAAGCAATAATAAACACCAGAGTCGATCAATGGAGAAAAATAGCCCAATCGAACGGAATCGCAATGAAATGACGATAACAACGATGATGATTTAACAACTAAACGAATATGATAACGAGTAAAGATCACGAACGAGCAGAGGAGATGAAGAACGAACAAATTAAATCACCGAAAACAATCGATAGAGATGAAGAACGAACGAACAGAGGAGAGAAACAAGGGTTTCAGAATGCAGAAGGGTTTGGTAACTGAAGAGTCCCAAACAAATGATAGATGATGATTATCACGCGTTTCAAAAAAAATAACATTTTGCCATGTCAGCCCATTAATATTAATCTCTTAAATTAAGGACTTCTAATTATATTAGTATTGTAAATATATATGATGAAGTGTCATATTTTTGTAATTATTTTATGAATGTATGATTTTTGTAATTACTTTTATAAATGTACTATAATATGTAATTGTTCCTATTTTTTTTTTTTGGGCCTAAATATAGATTAATACCCTAAACTTTTAATGTTTTTTCACTTTATGAGTTGTCTTCTCAATTTTTTCAATTAGTGAATTAAACTTTTAATTTTTTTTCCAATTTGAGAATTGTCTTCTCAAAATTTTCAATTAGGGGGTTAAACATTTAATCTTTTTCCACTTTGGAGATTGTCTTCACAATTTTTTTTATTAGGGGATTAAAATTTTTTTCTATTACGTCTAAATTGATAGTGTCACATCTGAAAATTGATGACATGGCAGCGCCACGTGACTAAAAATACTTATGTGTAATGTTAAGTCTTATTTTAACATTTATTCAATTAATTTTTTGTATCAAAAAGGATGAATATAAGACCATTAGTATTCTCTATTTATCCTTTTTGGTATAAAAAATTAATTGAATAAATATTAAAATAAGACTCAATATTACAAGTAGTTTTTAGTCACGTGTCGTTGCTATGTCATCAATTTTCTGATGAGGAACTATCAATTTAGACATAATTAGAAAAATTTAAAAGTTTAATCCTCTACTCGAAAAAATTGAGAAGACAATCTCGAAAGTGGAAAAAATTAAAATTTTAATTCCCTAATTGAAAGAATTGAGAAGACAATATCCAAAATGAAAAATAAAAATAAAAGTTTAATCCCCTAATTAAAAAAATTGAGAAGACAATCTTCAAAGTAGAAAAATATTAAAAGTTCAAAGTATTAATCTATATTTAGGATTTTTTTGAATCCCCATATTATTAGCAAATATAATATAATATAATCAAGTAAAGTATCACTATTATAATATAAAACACACTTAATATTATTAAAAAAACTCATATAAGTGAAAATTAACTTGAGACATAAAATTCACAAGGTCTCAATCTTAGCGGTTAGATTAATACCTCATTGACATTATCAAACTTTTTAATTGACTATATATATACTAGATATCAATAACTACGTCGTTGATAGGGGGTGTAAGTCGAGTCGAGTAGTTCAGTGCTCAACTCGAGATCAATTCAAATATATGATCCAAAGCTCGAATTCGAAATTGATTCGAGTCGAATCTGATCCATACTAGCTCGTTTTCTGTTTAATGATATACGAGTCGAATTTGAGCATATCAGTGTTCGCTCAGATTAGGATTCGAGTATTTCATTTTTTCTTGAACCATATATTCGATACTTACTCGATGGATCATATTCGAATACTAATCTGATCCATACTAACAAGCTAAATATATGATATTTGTATCAATCTTTATAATTTATAGAGTGTAGTATGAAATTGTATAAGCTTGCACTTGAATAAATTAATAAATTGATTTTCAATTTCTATTACATTCTTTGTAATTTCTTTACATGAATAAAAGTGAAAAACTTTTATATATAAACATTAGTTCATTAATCAATTTAGTATGTAGTGGTTCAATTTTAAATGAAATAGTTCATATTCAAAACTCTATTTGAAAGCTCATGAGTAGCTCGCTATGTAAGCGAGCCAAGTACTTACGAGCCGAGTATGTCCGAGTAATGATCAGAGTCGAATATGACACAAAATTAAAAATTCCTTATCGAATTCGAGCTCAATTTTTTGAGTCTAGTCGAATCTGAGCATTAGGGTGTTCACTGATATTCGACTCGTTTACACCCCTAATTGTTAATAATGTCAGGATAATATTTTTATTATTTTAACAAATATACGTATATATTTAACAACACTTATACATGTTTTAATAACAATTTAAATTTTCAGTAAAACTTATATGCTCCATCAACATAATTTAGGTCTAATTATACTCCTATGTGCAAACTAGCTAAAATTGTTCGAGACCTAATAATATCAAGTATGATTTAATTAATTTATCATATAATTTTATTATCTTAAAACATTATGTTCACTAGTAGACTTTACTGAAGCCATCTTTCCCAAATCTCTATCTTTTCTTGTTTTTTCTTTTCTCACAAGTAACCTTACGTCACCCACTTCCTGCTTTTTTCCTTGGTTCTTCATCTTTCACGTATCTTTATTTCACTATTATTAAACTCAGACCAGATCAGAGCAGACCGTCACTTTAATCGATAAAAATTAGAACCGGTCTGATTTAACTCAGTTTTAATAATCTGATCAAAAATCAATTGACCCACTAGTAAAACCGGTTAATTAACCCAATGACCCATTTTTTTTTGTATCAAAATTTTTTAATATTAAAATAAACTATTTTAGTAATATTGTAACTCATTTTTATTATGTTTTAGTTAATAAAAGATGAGATTTTTAAAAAAATTTATTAATTACTAATAATATATAGTAATGACGTCACTGGATCAATAACGGTCCGACCACTGGTTGAACCAGCGATCCATCCACCTAATATTTTTTCATGTTTGATGATGGGTCCAAATATGAAAACCTTACTTTATTTATCACAGGGTTTATCTTTCTTAAATACGTGCAATTTATGTTATTAAAATTATTGTTTTTAGTTTTTGTACTTATTAAATTTATGAGAAAAATAAGAAAGGTGAAAATATCAGAACCCCTTGATAAATATACTAGCCTATAATAGATTATTACTCGAGTTTAGTTTCAGAGGGATAACTAAAAACTTTAGGCTATGTTTGTCAGCAAGGATAATATTTGAGATTTGACTATTAATTTTAAGTTTTTTTTTGTTTTAAAAATTAGATTTTGGACTATTAGTTTAGGGATAATAAAATAACTTGAAATACGGGACTATTTAATATCATGTCTACCTAGGTATTATAATATTTATCATTTGGAATTAAATATTTGTTGACAAAATTAGCATTTACATTTTTTTAAATGACCAAATTATCTGGGATCGTTCACCTAGATGAATTAACCGGACCGCAATCAGGTCGTCACCGTCATCGAACCTAAAACCAAATTCGGTCGAATTGGATACCGATATAATTAACGCATGCTGCTGAATTAGTTAGCGGTCCGGAATCGATCGCATCTTGGTTCGAACTTACTTGTGTCTGCAATTGCTTCTCATACCCTGTTTCCATTAACAGTTTTAAAAATCCTAAATTACAAACACATTCTCAACTGATCCAAGCACATTCAACTGAACATCCAAGCACATTCATGATTCAACTACAGAACTATTAAGTCAGCGACACATTCAACTGAACATCCAAACACATTCAACTACAGAACTACTAAGTCTACTAGCATATTACAATTTACAATTACAAGTATATCCAACTGAACATCAACCGCAAAAATATCCACCAATTGAACATCAACTGCGTAATGACAAAGAAGGCACAACAACAGGACTAGCAACTACAAGTCTACAATCTAAAATATTAACTTGACTTAAAAAGCCATAACAAATGATTAAGAAAAGCGTGAGAAGTCGGCCAGACTAAATAAAGGCAAGCAACGGTCGACCTGACAATGACGATGTACTTTGAACCAAGCATGTAAATTAAGAACACGAGTTGAACAATAATATATAAAAAGGCCTTATCATTAGTATCATGAATATCATTTGAATGAACTATCTGGTACATGAATGTCAGAAAATTATGTTCATTATCCCATCATAAAAATGAACATGTGCATAAGAGTTGGAGAACATGCATGCCCAAAACTTTTAAGTCATATCTCCATAAAATTCCACTAAAGCATACTACTAAAACTGAATTCATATTAAGCCAGTTTACTTAACAGTTATGTACCCGAGTACTTCTACATATTACTGCCAAGTGTCATATCTGATATCTCCATTAAACTCCACCATCCATATCCAAAACTTCCGCAAATTCTAAGAATATCAAAAGAAAATAAAAATAGTTTAAGAAAGTCATTAACATATAAACAATTAAACTTTATAAATGAAAGCTATATAATTTAAAATGAAGTATTACTTTTCTCAATTGTTTTAAGTGAATCTAAGTTCTCCTCCACAGACATTGGTTGTTTGCTTGAACGAAGCCAATCTTGAGCACAATTAAGAGCTTGTACCATTCTAGGAGTTAAAGAACTCTTAAATGAATCAAGTACACGACCACCTGTGCTAAATGCCGACTCGGAAGCAACGGTTGATATAGGAACCGCCAATACATCCTTAGCCATTTGAGAAAGAATGGGAAATCTAGGAGAATTGTTTTTCCACCAACCCAAAACATTATATTTTGAAGTCGTTTGATCAACATGCTCACTCAAATACTTATCTAATTCGGTATTATCACCTCCTAGAACATCTGGAATGTGTTTTACAAATTTTTCACTCATCCTTCTCCTTGACTTGTCTCGACCATACACATCAAAACTTTTACTAGACACATTAGATTGTGCACTTTAGGATGATTGTGCACCTTGTGATGCATATTTGAGACTATACCATTTAAACAATTCCTCCATGGCATCACACACCGATTTTATCATTTTGTTTGCCATTTCAGTCCCACTCCCATACATTGCATTGAAAGCAAATTCCACAAATGCTAATTTATGTCTAGGATCTAGAACAACCGCAATGTACAATAATTTATTCATTTTATCCACATTCCCCCAATATTTATCTAGTTTTGCTCTCATCCTCATCGCCATTTCTCTCATGCCATATTCATGCTCATTATATAACAAGTCATTCAAAACATCATCAAGCTCTATAAATTCATGAAAAAAAGTATTTGATGTCACATAAGATGTACCCGAAACCTTCACTGTAATGTCAAAGAAACACTTCAAGAATACCACCAATTGTTTCACAACATCCCAATTTTCTATGGTAGGCCACCCATCACTCGATTCCATTTCCAATTTGAATAAAGGGTCTTTGCTTGCAAGCTTATTAAAAGCACGTTCAAAATCTATGGCCACATTCAACATAGAATAAGTGGAGTTCCATCTAGTGGACACATCTAGGATCAATGAAGTATTTTTCTCAACACATTCTTTGAATTTTTTAATCCTAGATGGAGATTGTCGCACCCACCTAACCATAGATCGAACACGAGATATCGAAGGAGTCGCATCTTTCAACCCATCACATACAACCAAATTAAGTATATGAGCAACACACCTCACATGGAGAAATTTATTATCACAAATGCTATGACCCCAAACTTTCAATTGAGTTTTCATATAGGAAATTGCAACATCATTGGAACTAGCATTATCAACTGTGATTGTGAAAATTTTATCAATCCCCCATTCCCTCAAACAGTTTTCAACCGACATACCAATGTCTTCCCCTTTATGACTAGTAATTGGGACAAAGCTAATAATTTTCTTTTGCATATTCCACTTATCATCAACATAATGAGCATTCAACACCATGTAATTAATTCGTTGTATGGAAGTCCATGTATCGGTAGTAAGACAAACCCTTTGAGATGTATTTTTGAAGTAACCTTTCAATTTTAATTTCTCCTCTAAAAAGCGCTTCAAACAATCTCTAATTATGGTGGTACGTGAAGGCACATTGAATTTTGGACATGCAACCGACATCTAGTATTTAAAGCCCATATTCTCCATATGGCTAAAAGGAAGTTCATCTACAATTATCATATATAAAATTGCCATCCTAATTAACTCTTTATCAAATTTCCATAAACAAACACTAGTGCTTGATTCCCCTTCCAACTCTTGACCCCATTCATTAATACTTGATTGTGGAAAATTGAGTAGTGATTGTTTTCTTTCCCTTAATTGAATATTAGGAGGGTACAATTTACATCTTGCATTATGGTTTTTTAAACCACTTGTCCCATTCTTTCCCGAGTCGGCTTTTAAAACTTGACCACAATATTTACACTTTGCCTTTATTTCATCATTTTGCTTAAATCTTACATAATGTTCCCATATAGGAGCACGAGTCTTACCAATTATTTCCTCGACCGCTTCAACTTCATTTTGCATTTGTGTGTCACCTCCTTCGCGTGTCTTGCCTCCTCCATTGTCTCCTTGATTGCTTGGGACTTGGATTGGATTTGCAGTTTCTGATATTGGTATATTATTGTCCATATTCTCCATCACTGCACAAAAAAACACAAAAAAAATCACTATAAACATAGATAATAACTAATCATTCATCAACACCATCATAATCATTTACTCCACCATGATCAAGCTCAACATAGCCTTTTCATTTACTACAAAGCTAATGGCATACAAATAACTGATTCCCATAAATAATTAAATATCATTAGAAGTATGAGAATAGTAATTATAACCATAGAATATTGATTGAATTTTAACATGAAAACAGAGTGACAAAAGTTGACTAGCAAATTCAAAAAAAATGTTAACATAGGTTCATATAAAATCTGAAACGGAACCAAAGTTTAAAACCCTAAAATTGAAGTTAAAACATGAAAACAGAGTGACATAAATTGAAGTTTGTAGCGGAACTAAAATTAAAGTTTGTAACCCTAAAATTGAAGTTCAGATCTTAAATCAAACGAATAGAAAGTAAAATTACATAAACCTAGCTGAAGAATGCATATTAGAAGATAATAGAGTGCGGATATAGAAAATTACCTACCTAAAAGCTAGCCTGAGGCCGGAGCTCGGAGGGAGAGTCGGAGAGCCGGAGAGAAGATAGCCAGAGCTCGGAAGGAGAGGCGGAGATCCGATAGCCTGAGGCTGAGAATGAGAGACTGAGAGGATCGTAGATGGAGTTAGGCGATGTGGCACTAGCGAAAAACCACTGAAGTAAATGAAGTAAATGTAATGAAGAAACACGAAGTAGCTAAGACTGAAGTAGCGAAAACCAAAGAGTGACTGAGAGACTGTGTGTGAGACCCCATATTTTATCAATAAAGATTTAAATTTTGTCGAAATAATTTTTAATATTATGGTGTGAATTTGAGATAATATTATAGTTGTGGGTAGTATTTATAAATTTTGCAAAGTATGCAAGTTGTTATAAAATATTAGTTTGGTGGGGAATATTCTTTTGTTAGGGAATATTAAATATAACTACTCAATCATTGGTGGACCCCACAGCGAAATTATTTTCTTGATTGAAAAGCGAAAAAATATTTTATAAAAATAACTTGGCGGAGGTGTTACTGCAGAAAAGCTGTTGAACTACCCGGTGGTAAAAAATGCGATGTCTGGCGTGGTTGCATAGTAGCACACTATATTGATTATTGATGCTTACGTGAGAAGTCACTCAATTTATGCTCGATTATTACTTCTGATAATTCTTGCATCATATCTCTTATATTATTGATTCAATTATTATCACAATATCATCCATATAATATGTTATATTATTAATTGAGGCGACAAGTTATAAATGATTAATAATTGTTGAAAGATTAAAAATGTGTTGATTAAAAATAAAATGATTTGTGGTAATATTTATTCGATCCTTAATGTATATAAAGAGTGCATTATGAGACGTTTGTAGGTAAGTTTGATTATTTTATAGGGGCCCATATGTCATCTATCTAAGAGTCTCTTAAATCGATAGTAATTACCTTTGTGAATAGTAATTACCTTCGTCGATAATAATTACCTTTGTGAATAGTAATTATCTTCGTCGATAGTAATTACCTTTGTGAATAGTAATTATCTTCGTCAATAGTAATTACCTTCGTCGATAGTAATTACCTTTACCATTCGTGATCGAACCACTTGTCGTTTCACATTACTGGTTTTCAAGTCCGAACCATTTGTCGTTTCACATTACACAGCGTCGAACCACTTTTCTTTTCACATCACCACCACTCGTCGAGCCACTTGCCTTTTCACATGGCGGGTCTTAAGCTAGAAATCTTCTATAAATAGAGGCCTAGTGCTTCATTATTTTCATGAATTCATTGAAACTCTAGAGAGAAAACTATAGAGAGAAAGAAGAAAAGTATACGCTACTTCACCTTGCCAATATTCAGTTCTTCTAAGTTAGGGAATATTATTTGTTGTAATTAAAGTAAGGTGTTATTCTTTCTTATTCATGAAGAAGAACTGTTGTTATTCCATTGCTTATTATTACATTGGAATAACTTTTGTAAAAATGGTATACCTATACATAACTTTGTATCTGGGCGTACCTATACTTGGTGAAATCCTTATATTATTCCATTCTTATTTATTACATTTGGAATAACTTTTGTATCTGTGAATCCCCCATACTTGGTGATCTCCTTACATTATTCCATTCTTTATTATTACATTGGAATATCACATGCATGTGTTTTACAGGACACAGTTCCATTGTTTATTATTCGCATTTATTATTACATTGGAATATCTTGTGCATGTGTTTCTGCAGGACACAGTTCCATTGTTTATTATTCAAATTTATTATTACATTGGATCATCACTGTTGTGAATTTCACGACTGGTTCCGTTATTATTATTACATTGGAATAACTTTTCTACATCTGAATCTGCGCGTGCACGGTGATTTCTTTTGTTATTCCATTCTTTATTATACTCGAGTTGGTTAAATCTTTGACTTATACTCCATGAAATTAGTGGAATATCCTTGATATTTGCGCTTCATCCGATATCTTTTCATGGAAATATTCTTACGATCATTCTTGAATTTTACTCTACAAAAAGCGATATCATTTTGACAATTTGGGCGTTAATAATTCTGGATAAAATAATTCTTGAACTTGTTTTATTGAATTATTATGTCATTGTCATCATCCTCATGTTATATTATGTTATCTTGACTTACGTGTATAGATGAACTTAGTATGATTATGACGAGGATCATTCGGTATAATCATGGCTTGTTATAAATGATGTGATAAAAGTCCTCGATGGGCACATAATGCGATGATGGATAATTTTTGGTATGATTATGACCGGGGTGATTCGGTATAGTCATGACCATTGATAATTTGATGAATATCCTTGGCAGTAGTAGTGCGGGGTGATTCGATGATGTGGATTATTTATTAAAGTTTGAGTCTCGGCTATAACTTGATGATGAAAACCTTTTAAAACCTAAAAGATAGTAGACTTTATTCTCTACTTGACTCTTTTAATGGATTGCTTATTCATTGCGAGTTAAACTTGTTGTCTATTGTATTTTATCGGTTTAACAACTTTGTTGAAGGCTAATGATAAATTATTACGCATTATCTTAGTCATAATATTTCTTCTTTGGGCTAGTTGAGCTCACCCTTTCTTTCATTGTTCTCTCTTGAAATGAGAACATAAATTTGAGACGAGTCGGGGAGCGGAGTAATGGTCCAGAGGATAGCATTAGTAGTCCTCACTATTACGTGAAATAGTGTGATAATAGTAGTAATGAGGACTCCTTTTGAGTTTGTATAATATCTAGTAGACAATATTTGTATTCAAACTCACGGTTTATATCGTATTATACCACACAGACAGCTTATATTAGTAAGTTGTATTTGAATTTATGTACCATGTAAGTGGCGACCCAAGATGGGTGGCGTATACCTAATTTTGGGGGCGTCACAATTGGTATCGAGCTTAGGGATATGATCCTGGTTAAGATGTGAGAATAGTACTAGGAGGGAGAGCAGGGAATACCTTCGCTAGTATGACCTACTAAGTTTATTTGGTATTTGATTGGTCGGTCGAGTATAGTGATAATATGTTGCATGTCAATTAACCCTTATTTTGTGGCGGTGTTTGAAAATGGCATCAAGAATGTTGAGAATAGCAATGGAGCACATGAGGCTGTTGATTCTCCACGGATCAATAATCGAGACAAATGTCAGACGGGATGGCGATAATCCTCCGTAAACAACAACACCGATCAATTGATTGACGACGATGCGTTTAAGAAGTTTTAGAATTCATGCAACATCGGTAAAGCGCGATCACATCCAAAAGCGTGGGTGGAAACACGGAAAACTCTCGGCGGTCACCGCTAAACAATTCAAGGAGCCGGGACCACCGGAGTTTAAGGGAGAGCAAACCACTTACGGCGGAAGCATGGATAAAGCAGATTACCAAGATATTTGATGTTTTGGGATGCTCAGGAAGCAAAGGTTCCTTTTCACGCCTTTATGTTATGCGGAGAGAGCGATTCTTTGGTGGAATCGGTAAACGTACTCAACTTCTTTGTCTTGAAGATATCTTGGGAGAAGTTCGAGTACATTCAACGACAAATACTTTCTGAAAGTATTAAGCCACATGAAGGAGGTGGAGTTTATCAAGTTGGAACAAAACAATATGGCCAGTGTCGTCATGATACGAGGCAAAATTTGCGGAGTTATCACGGTTTCATGGTCCCACTGGTGGATAATGAAGAGAAATGGGCGCGAATGTTTTAAGAGGTTTGAAGCGAGAGATACGTCAACATCTTATTTCTCATAAAGCTGCGTTTTATTCAGGATGTTGTAAATAGGGCTCGATTAGTGGAGTGCGATAACGAGTCAGCCTTGACTAAAAGAGAAGCGGTAAGCAAAATTATAATACCGGCGAGAGTAGTCATCGAAGCGGTGACAACAAGCGTGGAGGAAATCAACGGGCCAAATATGGTAACCACTTGGTGGTAATCGGGGCCAAAACAATAAGAATGGACATTTCAAGAAAAGGAGATTCAACAATGATGGAAAGACGTTAGCAAAGACCACGACCAGTTGTTAAGGAAGGAGAAAGACCACCAATCATATGCTTCAAATGCGGAGGAGAGGACACATCGATCCGAATGCGCCATGCCGTCAAAAGCGTGTTATAATTGTGGAAGAGAAGGTCACTTAGCTCGATTTTATGGTTTCTCAAGACAAATTCAACTAGGATGGAGGCACCAAAGGTCATCCCGGACAAACCAAAAGCCGAGTTTAAGAGAGAGTGTTTTTTTTTCTGCGTGACGAGGAACTGAATAAAGTTATCACGGGTAAGTTAATCATAAGCTCTTGCGAAGTCTATACTGTGTGTTAGATACCAATTCTACCCACTCTTTTATTTCACCTAGTTGTGTTCAACGTTTAAATTTGACTCAGAAGAAGTTAAACTTTGACTTATTGGTTGAAACTTCGTTAGTAGGAGCCTTACGTTCTTATTCTTATTTTAAATCTTGTTTGATTCAAATAAACGTTTTCACGTTACTGTCGATCTTATCTTTTGAAAATATTTGCCTTTGATGTGATTTTAGGAATCAATTGGTTAACTACTCATCATGCTTTTAAATAAGGTTGTTAGCTTTTATATTCATAACCAACTTGTTGTGCGAATTCAAAGTAACCAAACCACTAAAAGTCAATCATTGTCATATCGAGCCATAAGTAAAGAGCCCCGATCCTTTCGTTGTTGACTTCCTTGTGTGAAATGCAAAAAGCCGGACTTTATGTAGGCGATGTCGTGGATGAAGATGGCAAGTTGATAGGTATCATTGTGAGGTCTTATCCGGGTTAAGGGATAGAAGTCACAGTTGGTATTAATGTGACGTCTTATCCAAGTCTTGGATGAAGTATGATTTTGAATGATATTTCTATCATTAATAAATTTCTTGGCGTATTCTTGAAGACTTCCTAGCCTACCCTAGAACGTGAAATCGAATTTTGTATTGACCCCAGTACAAAAACCCATTTCTTAAACCCTCAAATATTTCTTCAACTAAAAGGATCTGTTTACGAGGATTATGATGAAAGTCATAATAAAAGCATTGGACTAATGAAAATCATGGGTATATGAAGTATTAGTAAGTGTTATGATGAGTTATGTTGGTTATTATGTGAAAACATGAAAGTTCTTAGAAATCACAAAGAGTTGAAAATCAGATTTTGGTGAAAAACGTAAAATGAAATTCAATTGACCATATCTCCTATTATATTTTGAATTTTTGAGTGTGGTCAAGTCCTAGAGTTAGATCTATGAGTTACCTAACTAATCCAAGTGGAATTACTGGAAAAGGTGTTGTAGATTTTTGTGTGGACTGATTTTAGCAAAGGAGTGCAAAGCTGCAAAAAAAAACCTAAAAAAGCTGCTGCCATGATTTTAGATGGGCTGTTTTGGCCACTTAAATTATGAGAAAAATTCTGGCCTTTTGGGACTTGAAGGTATATGGTATAAAGTACCTCCTGTCCAAAATGAGCTCATTACGACTTAAAATGAGCAAGTTATGACTATTTTAATATTTAGGTTTTTAAATGAAAATGCTATAACCGGAGTTCTATAACTCAGATGACCATGAAATTTAAACTGGAAGCTCATGTTAACATGTGTAAGGTCCTGCCAAGATTTGGGAATTTTGGAGTTAAACTTGAGGTAGCTAATTTCTTAAGGAATTAATTAGAAATTGATTTTTGAAAAATAGTAAATGAATTTTAAAATTTTAGAAAAAAATATATTTTCATTATGGGACTATATTATGCTAAATCCCAGAAAAGAAATATTTTTGGGACTGATTTGGTATTTTTCATGAAAATAGTTTAATTCTGAACATATGAGTTAAATATGTTATGTGAAGTAACAAAGTTGAAAATAGGATTTTATGGCTAGAGAATCCTATATAGAGTATATGCATATTTTTTGATGAGGATTTGATAATTGGTGATGATATCTTATGAGTATGGCATTTTGAATGATTAAATGCATTATATGGTAAAAGCGTAAACAATTGAAATAAATTGTTTATAAATTTAAGAAGTGATTAAAATATTAAGGATATTAGATTATGAGATTATTAAGTGATTGATAACATGGGGATATTCTTGAATCTGGATAAATTATATTATAAATGTTTAATATTTATCCTTTATCTCATTTGATTGATTCTTTATATCATTATCCTCATGCTTATATTATGTTGAAAGTAAATACATGGCTTTTGATAGTGCATAGATGGACTTGGTATGATTATGACCGAGGATTGTTGGTATAATCATAGTAATTGAAAACACGATTATCTTTGGCCGTAGTGCATGGATAATTTGTGGTCGTGATACTAATGAATACGATTATCTTTGGTACGTAGTGCATGGATAATTTATGGTGGTGATACTAATGAATACACGATTATCTTTGGCACGTAGTGCATGGATATGGATAATTCATGAATCGTGATACTAATGAATATCCTTGGCTTAATGAATATCCTTGGCACGTAGTGCGGGATGATTCGATGATATGGATTAATTATTGAAATGAGTCTCAACAATGAAATATTAATTCATGGATGTGGTAAAAAGTCGTCTTTGGTAGTAGTGCATTGATAGACTTGGTATGATTATGACCGAGGATCATTCGGTATAATCATGATAGTAATTGAAAACACGAATATCCTTGGCCCGATGGTGCATGGATAATTAATGGTCGTGATACTATTAAGGCTGCGTCTCGGCATTATTGGTTTTACTGATTTGTATATCTTTGGCTGTAGTGCAAAGATGAATTGTGAATAAATATCTTTGGTAGTATTGCAAAGATGAATTTAATGTTTTCAACGATAAAAGGTATTCAAGGTATCCTCACCTCTTTATCATACAGTGCGTACCACTAATTTAGGTGAAAATTCCATAAGGAGGGAGATTGTGAGACCCCATTTTTTATCGATAAAGATTTAAATTTTGTCGAAATAATTTTTAATATTATGGTGTGAATTTGAGATAATATTATAGTTGGGTAGTATTTATAAATTTTGCAAAGTATGCAAGTTGTTATAAAATATTAGTTTGGTGGGGAATATTCTTTTTGTTAGGGAATATTAAATGACAACTCAATCATTGGTGGACCCCACAATGAAATTATTGTCGGATTGAGAAAATGACAAAAATATTTTATAAAAATAACGGGCGAGGTGTTACCGTTAAAAGCGTTGAACTACCCGGTGGTAAAAGTACGATGTCTGGCGTGGTTGCATAGTAGCACTCGGTATTGATTATTGATGCTTACGTGAGAAGTCACTCGGTATATGCTCAATTATTGCTTTCTGATAATTCTTGCATCATATCTCTTATATTATTGATTCAATTATTGTCACAATATCATCATCATATAATATGTTATATTATTAATTGAGGCGACAAGTTATAAATGATTAATAATTGTTGAAAGATTAAAAAATGTGTTGATTAAAAATAAAATGATTTGTGGTAATATTTATTCAATCCTTAATGTATATAAAGAGTCTGTTATGAGACGTTTGTGGTAAGTTTGATTATTTTATAGGGGGCCCATATGTCATCATCTAAGAGTCTCTTCGTCAATAGTAATTACCTTTGTGAATAATAATTACCTTCGTCAATAGTAATTACCTTTGTGAATAGTAATTATCTTCGTCAATAGTAATTACCTTTGTGAATAGTAATTATCTTAAATCGTCAATAGTAATTACCTTTGTGAATAGTAATTACCTTCGTCAATAGTAATTACCTTTACCAAAGTCGAACCACTTGTCGTTTCACATTCTGAAAGTCCGAACCACTTGTCGTTTCATTTCAACCATTGTCGTTTCACATTACGGTGTCAAACCACTTTTCTTTTCACATCACCGATCGTCGAGCCGCCACTTGCCTTTTCACATGGCGGTCTTTAAGCTAGAAATCTTCTATAAATAGAGGCTAGTGCTTCTTATTTTTCACGAATTCTTTGAAACTCTAGAGAGAAACTATAGAGAGAAAGAAGAAAAGTATTCTTTACTTCACTTTGCGAATATTCAGTTCTTCTAAGGTAGGGAATATTATTTGTTGTACCGTAAAGTGTGTTATTCTTTCTTATTCATGAAGAGAACTGTTGTTATTCCATTGCTTATTATTTTGTTGGAATAACTTTTGTAAAAGTGGTATACCCTATACATAACTTTATCTGCGGCATACCTATACTTGGTAAAATCCTTATATTATTCCATTCTTATTTATTACATTGGAATAACACTTTATATCTGTGAATCCCCTATACTTGGTGATCTCCTTACATTATTCCATTCTTTATTATTACATTGGAATATCACATGCGTGTGTTTTACACCGACTGGTTCCATTGTTTATTATTCCGTATTTATTATTACATTTGGAATATCACATGCGTGTGTTTTTACACCTGGACACAGTTCCATTGTTTATTATTCAAATTTATTATTACATTGGATCATCACATGCCGGGTGTGAATTTCACGACACGGTTTCCGTTATTATTATTACATTGGAATAACTTTTGCTGTCTGAAATCTGCATGCATGGTGATTTCTTTTGTTATTCCATTCTTTATTATACTCAGTTGGTTAAATCTTTGACTTCTATACTCCATGAAATTAGTGGAATATCCTTGATATTTGCGCTTCATCCAGTATCTTTTCATGGAAATATTCTTCTGATCATTCTTGAATTTTACTCTACAAAACAGTATCATTTTGACAATTGGACGTTAATAATTACTGGATAAAATAATTCTTGAACTTGTTTTATTGAATTATTATGTCATTGTCATCATCCTCATGTTATATTATGTTATCTTCGGCTTACGTGTATAGATGAACTTAGTATGATTATGACCAGGGATCATTCGGTATAATCATGGCTTGTTATAAATGATGTGATAAAAGTCCTCAGTGGCCTGTAATGCAGTGATGGATAATTTTTGGTATGATTATGACCAGGGGTGATTCGGTATAGTCATGACCATTGATAATTTGATGAATATCCTTGGCCGTAGTGCAGGGGTGATTCGATGATGTGGATTATTTATTAAAACTGAGTCTCAGCTATAACAGTGATGAAAAACCTTTTAAAACCTAAAAGATAGTAGACTTTATTCTCTACTTGACTCTTTTAATGGATTGCTTATTCCGCTGCAGTTAAACTTGTTGTCTATTGTATTTTATCAGTTTAACACTGTTGAAGGCTAATGATAAATTATTCTGCATTATCTTAGTCATAATATTTCTTACTGGGCTAGTTGAGCTCACCCTTTCTTTCAACGTATTCTCTTGAGAAATGAGAACATAAATTGGGACGAGTCGAGGGATAGCGGAGTAATGGTCGAGAGGATAGCATTAGTTCCTGAGACCCTAGATTTTATCAATAAAGATTTAAATTTTGTCAAAATAATTTTAATATTATTGTGAATTTGATAATATTATAGTTGTGGGTAGATATTTATAAATTTTATAAAGTATGCAAAGTAGTAGTTATATTATATTCGATTTGGGGAATATTAGGTTTAGCGGGGAATATTAAATGCACAACTCGATCATTGGTGGACCCCACGGATATTATTATTATTATCGGATTGAAAAACGACAAAAATATTTTATTGAAATAACGGCCGGAAGTTTTACGAGTTGATCTTTGTTGAACTACTCGGTAGTAAAAGTACAATAATAATGTGGTTGCATAGTAGCACACGGTATTGATTATTGATGCTTATGTGAGAAGTCACCGGTTTGATTCCATTATTGTCGATTAATAATATGAATTATTATAGCGATAATGAGGTTTTGTTTTATTATATTATTAACGTAATAAAAGCGAAACATCTTTATATAAAATAGAATACTTTATTAAAGTTATTACATAAATAGAATATATTATATTTTATTATGCATAGTGTTGCATAGTGTTTTTGCATAGTGTTTTGCATAGTATTGCATAGTGTTTGCATAGTAAAATGTTTTTATATAAATAGAATATATTATATTTTATTTAAAAGATTTTTCTTTAAATATGGACCATCAGTTAAAGTAAATCAATACAGACCGTTCATGGATTAATTCTTATGCATTCCATTTTCCTATAAATAGAAGCTCATTCCATCATTATTTTCTTACGAATTCATTGAAACTACAGAGAGAAATTATAGAGAGAAGCTATAGAGAAAAATTATAGAAAGAAGAAGAGTATTACTTCTTCACTTCACTACTTCTATATTCAGTTTCTTTTTACGGTAAGGGTGTTATTCTTTCTTCTTGAAGAGAACTTACATTATTCCATTCATTATTATTACATTTGGAATAACTTTTAAAAAAGTGGCATACCTATACATAACTTTGTATCGTGGCATACCCTATACTTGGTGAAATCCTTATGTTATTCCATTGCTTATTATTACATTGGAATAACTTTTGTATCTGTGATTTACCCTATACTTGGTGACATTCTTCTATTATTACATTTGGAACATCACATGCATGTGTTTTACAGGACTGGTTCCGATTTTATTATTACATTGGAACATCACATGCATGTGTTTTTACAGGACTGGTTAAAATCTTTATCATTCTGTTGGAATATCCTATCATGTGTTTTACACTTGGGATCTGGTTCCATCTTTATTATTACATTGGAACATCCTCGTGGTTGTGAATTTCACACGACTTTGGTTCCGTTATTATTATTCTGTTGGAATAACTTTGTCATCTGCAAATCTGCGTGCGTGGTGATTTCTTTTGTTATTCCATTCTTTATTATACCCAGTTGGTTAAAACTTTGACTTCTATACTCCATGAAATTAGTAGAATATCCTTGATATTTGCGTTTCATCTAGTATCTTTTCATGGAAATATTCTTACGATCATTATTGAATTTTACTCTACGAAAGCAGATTATTATGTTGACAATTTGGGCGTTAATAATTCATGGATTAAATAATTCTTGAACTTGTTTTATTGAATTATTATGTCATTGTCATCATCCTCATGTTATATTATGTTATCTTTGGCTTACGTGCATAGATGAACTTAGTATGATTATGACCGAGGATCATTCGGTATAATCATGACTTGATATAAATGATGTGACAAAAGTCCTCGATGGCACATAATGCGATGATGGATAGTTTTTGGTATGATTATGACCGGGGTGATTCGGTATAGTCATGACCATTGATAATTTGATGAAAATCCTTGGCCGTGGTAGATGCGGGGATGATTAGATGTGGTGGTTTATTTATTAAAATTGAGTCTCGTGATAAAATTGATGAAAACCTTTTAAAACCTAAAAGATAGTAGACTTTATTCTCTACTTGACTCTTTTAATGGATTGTTTATTCATTGCAATTAAACTGGTTGTCTATTGTATTTTATCGGTTTAACATTTTGTTGAAGGCTAATGATAATTTATTACGCATTATCTTAGTCGTAATATTTCTTCTTGGGCTAGTTGAGCTCACCCTTTCTTTCCTTTGTTCTCTTGAGAAATGAGAACATAGGCGAGACGAGTCGGGGAGCAAGTAATGGTCGAGAGGATAGCATTAGTAGTCCTCACTATTACGTGAAATAGTGTGATAATAGTTGTAATGAGGACTCCTTTTGAGTTTGTATAATATCTAGTAGACAAAATTTGTATTCAAACTCACAGTTTATGTCGTATTGTACCACAATGTTATATTAGTAAGTTGTATTTGAATTTATGTACCATGTAAGTGGCGACCCAAGATGGGTGACGTATACCTAATTTTGGGGCGTCATGGTTTGGTATCGAGCTTAGGGATATGATCCTGGCTAAGATGTGAGAATAAGTACTAGGAGGAGAGAGCGGGGAATTCCTTATTTAGTATGACCTACCTAAATTTATTTGGTATTTAATTGGTCGGTCAGTGAGTATAGGGATAATATGTGATATGTTAATTAACCCTTGTTTTGTGGCGGTGTTTGAGAATGACATCTGAAAATCTTTGAGATAAGCAATGAAGCACATGAGAGTGTTGATTCACTCAAACAAAAGGTAACGACCAATAATACGATAATAATCATCTTGGTGGCAACAATTTATCGAGAAATGATGATAACCATCGTGGGGAAAATTATCATGCTAAGAATGGTAACCACTTGTGGTAATCATGGCAAAGATAATAGAAGTGAAAATTTCAAGAAGAGAAGGTCATTTAGCTCGATTTTGTGTATATAGTGAAGTCAAGTCCAATTTTGGATAGTGGCACCAAAGCGGATCTGGACAAAACAAAGTCGGTGGTTTCGGGAGAGCGCGTTTTTGTGACTTCTCAAAAGTGGGTAACCTTAACGAAGTTAGCACAGGTTAGTTAATTATAAATTCTTAAGAAGTCTATACCTTATTAGATCTGGGTTCTACCCATTCTTTTATCTCTCTTGCTTGTGTTCAACGTTTAAATTTGACTCAGGAGAAATTAGACTTTGATTTATCTATTGAAACTTCGTTGGGAGAAACCTTCGTTACCTCCACTTTGTTTATTAATCTTGTTGTTTCAAATAAACACTTTCACGTTACTGTCGATCTTATCTCTTTGAAAATACTTGCCTTTGAGGTAATTTTTGAAAAGCGATTGATTAACTACTCATTATTCTTTTCGTAAGGTTGTTAGCTTTTATATTCATAACCAACTTTGTTATACTGAATTCAAAGTAACCAAACCTAAAGTTAATCATTTGTTATATCAAGCCATAAGAAAAGAGCTCCGAACCTTTCGTTGTTGACTTCCTTGTGTGGAATGCACCGGACTTTTACTACTTTCAGACAAGCGAATGAAGATGGCAAGTTTATAGGTATCATTGTGAGGTCTTATCTAGGTTAAGGGATAGAAGTCACGAGTTAGTATCGATGTGACGTACTATCCAAGTCTTGGATGAGAATAGTGATTTTGAATGATATTTCTATCATTAATAAATTTCTTGGCGTATTCTTGAAGATTTCCTAGCCTACCCTAGGCGTGAAATCGAATTTTGTATTGACCCGATCTGAAAACCCATTTCTTAAACCCTCAAATATTTCTTCAATTAAAAGGATGCATTTTACGTGGATTATGATGAAAGTCATAATAAAAGTATAGAACTAATAAAAATCATGGTATATGAAGTATTAGTAAGTTTTATGATGAGTTATGTTGGTTAGTATGTAAAAACATGAAAGTTTCTTAGAAATCACAAAGAGTTGAAAATCGAGTTTTTAGTGAAAAAGCGTAACATGAAATTCAATTGACCATATCTCCTATTATATTTTGAATTTTGAATGTGGTCAAGTTCTAGAGTTAGATCTATGAGTTACCTAACTAATCCAAGTGGAATTACTGGAAAAGGTGTTGTAGATTTTTGTGTGGACTGATTTTAGCAAAGGAGTTTAAAGCTGCAAAAAACCTAAAAAGCTTCTGCCATGATTTTAGAGAGGTTGTTTCGGCCACTTAAATTATGAGAAAAATTCTGGCCTTTTGGGACATGAAAGTATATGGTATAAAGTACCTCCTGTCCAAAAATGAGCTCATTACGACTTAAAATGAGCAAGTTATGACTATTTCAATATTTAGGTTTTTCCAAATGAAAAAGTATAACCGAGTTCTATAACTCAGATGACCATGAAATTTAAACTGGAAGCTCACGTTAACATGTGTAAGGTCCTGCCAAGATTTGGGAATTTTGGAGTTAAACTTGAGGTAGCTAATTTCTTAAGGAATTAATTGGAAATTGATTTTTAAAAATAGTAAATGAATTTTAAAATTCCGAGAAAAATATATTTTCATTATGGGACTATATTATGCTAAATCCCAGAAAAGAAATATTTTTGGGGCTGATTTGGTATTTTCATGAAAATAGTTTAATTCTGAACATATGAGTTAAATATGTTATGTGAAGTAACAAAGTTGAAAATAGGATTTTATGGCTAGAGAATCCTATATAGAGTATATGCATATTTTTTGAGAGATTTGATAATTGGTGATGATATCTTATGAGTATGACATTTTGAATGATTAAATGCATTATATGGTAAAGCGTAAACAATTAAGATAAATTGTTTATAAATTTAAGAAGTGGTTAAAATATTGTTATAATATTAATGATATTAGATTATGAGATTATTAAGTGATTGATAACATGGGGATATTCTTGAATCTGGATAAATTATATTATAAATGTTTAATATTTATCCTTTATCTCATTTGATTGATTCTTTATATCATTATCCTCATGTTTATATTATGTTGAAAGTCATACGTGGCTTACGTGCATAGATGGACTTGGTATGATTATGACGAGGGATTGTTCGGTATAATCATAATCAGTAATTAAAAAACAATTATCTTTGGCGTAGTGCATGGATAATTTGTGGTCGTGATACTAATGAATATCCTTGGCACGTAGTGCGGGGATGATTCGATGATATGGATTAATTATTGAAATGAGTCTCGGCAATGAAATATTAATTCATGGATGCGTTCAAAGTCATCTCGCATTACGTGCATAGATGGACTTGGTATGATTATGACCGAGGATTGTTCGGTATAATCATAACTTAGTAATTGAAAACACAATTATCTTTGGCCGTAGTAGTGCATGGATAATTTGTGGTCGTGATAATCTTAATGAATATCCTTGGCACATAGTGCGGGGATGATTCGATGATATGGATTAATTATTGAAATGAGTCTCAAAGAATGAAATATTAATTCATGGATGCGTTCAAAGTCATCTGTGGCTTACGTGCATAGATGGACTTGGTATGATTATGACCGAGGATTGTTCGGTATAATCATAACTTAATTGAAAACACAATTATCTTTGGTAGTAGTGCGTATGGATAATTTGTGGTCGTGATACTTAATGATGAATATCCTTGGCACGTAGTGCGGGGATGATTCGATGATATGGATTAATTATTGAAATGAGTCTCGATGAATGAAATATTAATTCATGGATGTGTTCAAAGTCATCCGTGGCTTACGTGCATAGATGGACTTGGTATGATTATGATGACGAGGATTGTTGGTATAATCATAATAATAATTGAAAACACAATTATCTTTGGTAGTAGTGCATGGATAATTTGTGGTGCGTGATACTAATGAATATCCTTGGCTTTTGTAGTGCAGGGATGATTCGATGATGTGGATTAATTATTGAGCTGAGTCTCAGCAATGAAATATTAATTCATGGATGCGTTCAAAGTCATCTGTGGCTTACGTATGCATGCAGATGGACTTGGTATGATTATGACCAAGATTGTTCGGTATAATCATAATCAGTAATTGAAAACTCGAATATCCTTGGCGATGGTGCATGGATAATTCGTGGTCGTGATACTTATTAAAATGCGTCTTAGCATTATTGGTTTTACTGATTTGTATATCTTTGGCTTTTATGTAGTGAAGATGAATTGTTAATGAATATCTTTGGCGATTTCAAAGATGAATTTAATATTTTTAAACGATAAAGGTATTCTAGGTATCCTCACCTCTTTATCATATCAGTGCGTACCCTAATTTCGAGGAAAAATTCCATAAGGAGGAGATTGTGAGACCCCGATTTTATCAATAAAGATTTAAATTTTGTCAAAATAATTTTTAATATTATGGTGTGAATTTGAGATAATATTATAGTTGTGGGTAGTATTTATAAATTTTGCAAAGTATCTGCAAGTAGTTATATTATATTAGATTGGTGGGAATATTAGGTTTAGCGAGGAATATATTAAATGCAACTCAATCATCATTGGTGGACCCTACAAAATTATTATCGGATTGAGAAAACGACAAAATATTTTATTGAAATAACGGCGGAAGTTTTACTGTTGATCTTGTTGAACTACTCGGTAGTAAAAAATACAATAATCGTGTGGTTGCATAGTAGCACACGGTATTGATTATTGATGCTTATGTGAGAAGTCACTCGGTTTGATTCCATTATTGTCGATTAATAATATGAATTATTATAGCGATAATGAGGTTTTGTTTTATTAAGTATTATTAGCGTAATAAAAGCGAAACATCTTTTATATAAAATAGAATACTTTATTAAAGTTATTACATAAATAGAATATATTATATTTTATTATGCATAGTGTTGCATAGTGTTTTGCATAGTGTTTTGCATAGTATTGCATAGTGTTTGCATAGTAAAATGTTTTTATATAAATAGAATATATTATATTTTATTTAAAAGATTTTTCTTTAAATATGGACCATCGATTAAAGTAAATCAATCTGGACCGTTCATGGATTAATTCTTATGCATTCCATTTTCTATAAATAGAAGCTCATTCCATCATTATTTTCTTACGAATTCATTGAAACTAGAGAGAAAATTATAGAGAAGCTATAGAGAAAAATTATAGAAAGAAGAAGAGTATTACTTCTTCACTACTTCATATTCAGGTTCTTTTACGGTAAGGGGTGTTATTCTTTCTTCTTGAAGAGAACTTACATTATTCCATTCATTATTATTCATTGGAATAACTTTTGTAAAAAGTGGCATACCTATACATAACTTTGTATACGGCATACCTATACTTGGTGAAATCCTTATGTTATTCCATTGCTTATTATTACATTGGAATAACTTTGTATCTGTGATTTACCCTATACTTGGTGACATTCTTCTATTATTACATTGGAACATCCTGTGCATGTGTTTTTACTTTAGGACTGGTTCCGCTTTTATTATTATTACATTGGAACATCCTGTGCATGTGTTTTACACAGGACTGGTTCCGTCTTTATCATTCATTTGGAATATCCTATCTCGTGTGTTTTACACCGGATCTGGTTCCATCTTTATTATTCATTTGGAACATCCCATTAGGTTGTGAATTTCACGACGACTGTTTCCGTTATTATTATTATTATTGGAATAACTTTACTATCTTGCAATCGCATGCGTGGTGATTTCTTTTGTTATTCCATTCTTTATTATACCCAGTTGGTTAAAACTTTGACTTCTATACTCCATGAAATTAGTAGAATATCCTTGATATTTGCGTTTCATCTCAAATATCTTTTCATGGAAATATTCTTCCGATCATTATTGAATTTTACTCTGAAAACGATATATCATGTTGACAATTTGGACGTTAATAATTCATGGATTAAATAATTCTTGAACTTGTTTTATTGAATTATTATGTCATTGTCATCATCCTCATGTTATATTATGTTATCTTTGGCTTACGTGCGTAGATGAACTTAGTATGATTATGACCGAGGATCATTCGGTATAATCATGACTTGATATAAATGATGTGACAAAAAGTCCTCGATGGCTTTATAATGCGATGATGGATAGTTTTGGTATGATTATGACCGGGGTGATTCGGTATAGTCATGACCATTGATAATTTGATGAAAATCCTTGGCCAGGTAATGCAGGATGATTAGATGTGGTGGTTTATTTATTAAAATTTGAGTCTCGTGATAAAATTGATGAAAACCTTTTAAAACCTAAAAGATAGTAGACTTTATTCTCTACTTGACTCTTTTAATGGATTGCTTATTCCGCTGCAGTTAAACTGGTTGTCTATTGTATTTTATCAGTTTAACACTGTTGAAGGCTAATGATAATTTATTCTGCATTATCTTAGTCATAATATTTCTTACTGGGCTAGTTGAGCTCACCCTTTCTTTCATTATTCTCTTGGGAAATGAGAACATAGCCGGGACGAAGTCGAGGGAGCAGAGTAATGGTCGGAAGGATAGCATTAGTAGTCCTCACTATTCTGTGAAATAGTGTGATAATAGTTGTAATGAGGACTCCTTTTGAGTTTGTATAATATCTAGTAGACAATATTTGTATTCAAACTCACAGTTTATGTCGTATTGTACACGACAGTTATATTAGTAAGTCGTATTTGAATTTATGTACCATGTAAGTGGCGACCCAAGATGGGTGACGTATACCTAATTTTGGGCGTCACATTAGTAGTCCCTCTATTACGTGAAATAGTGTGATAATAATAGTAGTAATGAGGACTCCTTTTGAGTTTGTATAATATCTAGTAGACAATATTTGTATTCAAACTCACGATTTATATCGTATTGTATACCCATGCTTATATTAATAAGTTGTATTTGAATTTATGTACCATGTAAGTGGCGACCCAAGATGGGTGACGTATACCTAATTTTGGGGGCGTCACAGTTGGTATCAGAGCTTAGGGATATGATCCCTGGTTAAGATGTGAGAATAGTACTAGAAGGGGAGAGACGAATACCTTCGCTAGTATGACCTACCTAAGTTTATTTGGTATTTGATTGGTCTCATCGATATAGTGATAATATGTTGCATGTCAATTAACCCTTATTTTGTGGCGATGTTGAAAATGGCATCCGAGAATGTTGAGAATAGCAATGGAGCACATGAGGATCATTGATTCTCCATGATCAATAATCGAGACAATGTGCAACAGGATGGCGATAATCCTCCTGTAAACAACAACACCGATCAATCGACGAATGACAGTACGTTTAAGAAGTTTTAGAATTCATGCGACATCGGTAAAGCGATCATTGCCCAAAACGTAGGTGGAAACACGGAAAACTCTCGAGGCGGTCACCGCTAAACAATTCAAGGAGCTGGGACCACCGGAGTTTAAGGGAGAGCCAAAACCACTTCGGCGGAAGCATGGATAAAGCGATTACCAAGATATTTGATGTTTTGGGATGTTCAGGAGCAAAAGGTTCCTTTTGCCGCCTTTTATGTTGCGTGGAGAGGCGATTCTTCGGTGGGAATCGGTAAAACGTACTCAACTTCTTTGTCTTGAAGATATCTTGGGAGAAGTTCCAGAGTCGTTCAACGACAAATACTTTCCTCGAAAGTATTCGCCATATGAAGGAGGTGGAGTTTATCAAGTTGGAACAAAACAATATGGACCGTGTCGCAATACGAGGCAAAATTTGCGGAGTTATCACGGTTTATATCCCCACTTTGGTGGATAATGAAGAGAGAATGGCGCGAATGTTTTTAAGAGGTTTGAAGCGAGATACGTCAACATCTTATTTCTCATAAACCGCATTTTTATTCAGATGTTGTAAATAGGGCTCGATTAGTGGAGCGCGATAACGAGTCAACGAACTAAAAGAGAGCAAAACGAAAATTATAATACCAATGAGAGTAGTCATCAAGCTAAGTGACAACAAGCGTGGAGGAAATCAACAAAGCCAAATATGGTAACCACTTCTATGGTAATCGTACCAAAACAATAAGAATGGACATTTCAAGAAAAGGAGATTCAACAATGATGGAAAGACGTTAAGACCAAGATTGTTGTTAAGGAAGGAGAAAGACCACCAATCATATGCTTCAAATGCGGAGGAGAGGGACACATCAGTCCGAATTGCGCCATGCCGTCCAAAGCATGTTATAATTGTGGAAGAGAAGGTCACTTAGCTCGATTTTGTCGTTTACCGAAGACAAATTCAACTAGGATGGAGGCACCAAAGGCTGTCCCAGACAAACCAAAGCCGGTAGTTTAAGAGAGAGTGTTTTTTTTCTCGTGACGAGGAACCTGAATAAAGTTATCACGGGTAAGTTAATCATAAGCTCTTGCGAAGTCTATACCGTGTTAGATACCAATTCTACCCACTCTTTTATTTCACCTAGTTGTGTTCAACGTTTAAATTTGACTCAGAAGAAGTTAAACTTTGACTTATTGGTTGAAACTTCGTTAGTAGGAGCCTTCATTCGCTTACTATTTTTAAATCTTGTTTGATTCAAATAAACGCTTTTCACGTTACTGTCGATCTTATCTTTTGAAAATATTTGCCTTTGATGTGATTTTAGGAATCAATTGGTTAACTACTCATCATGCTTTTCGTAAGGTTGTTAGCTTTTATATTCATAACCAACTTGTTGTGCGAATTCAAAGTAACCAAACCACTAAAGTCAATCATTGTCATATCAAGCCATAAGTAAAAGAGCCCCGATCCTTTCGTTGTTGACTTCCTTGTGTGAAATGCAAAAGGCCGGACTTTATGTAGGCGATGTCGTCGGATGAAGATGGCAAGTTGATAGGTATCATTGTGAGGTCTTATCTGAGGTTAAGGGATAGAAGTCACAGTTGGTATTAATGTGACGTACTATCCAAGTCTTGGACGAGAGTAACAGTTTTGAATGATATTTCTATCATTAATAAATTTCTTGGCGTATTCTTGAAGACTTCCTAGCCTACCCTAGAACGTGAAATCGAATTTTGTATTGACCCTAGTACAAAACCCATTTCTTAAACCCTCAAATATTTCTTCAACTAAAAGGATCTGTTTACGAGGATTATGATGAAAGTCATAATAAAAGCATTGGACTAATGAAAATCATGGGTATATGAAGTATTAGTAAGTGTTATGATGAGTTATGTTGGTTATTATGTGAAAACATGAAAGTTCTTAGAAATCACAAAGAGTTGAAAATCAGATTTTGGTGAAAAACGTAAAATGAAATTCAATTGACCATATCTCCTATTATATTTTGAATTTCTGAGTGTGGTCAAGTCCTAGAGTTAGATCTATGAGTTAACTAACTAATCCAAGTGGAATTACTGGAAAAGGTGTTGTAGATTTTTGTGTGGACTGATTTTAGCAAAGGAGTGCAAAGCTGCAAAAAAAACCTAAAAAAGCTGCTGCCATGATTTTAGATGGGCTGTTTTGGCCACTTAAATTATGAGAAAAATTCTGGCCTTTTGGGACTTGAAGGTATATGGTATAAAGTACCTCCTGTCCAAAAATGAGCTCATTCTGACTTAAAATGAGCAAGTTATGACTATTTTAATATTTAGGTTTTTTCGACAAAAAATGCTATAACCGGAGTTCTATAACTCCGATGACCATGAAATTTAAACTGGAAGCTCATGTTAACATGTGTAAGGTCCTGCCAAGATTTGGGAATTTTTGGAGTTAAACTTGAGGTAGCTAATTTCTTAAGGAATTAATTAGAAATTGATTTTTGAAAAATAGTAAATGAATTTTAAAAATTTCGAGAAAAATATATTTTCATTATGGGACTATATTATGCTAAATCCCAGAAAAGAAATATTTTTGGGACTGATTTGGTATTTTTCATGAAAATAGTTTAGTTACGAACATATGAGTTAAATATGTTATGTGAAGTAACAAAGTTGAAAATAGGATTTTATGGCTAGAGAATCCTATATAGAGTATATGCATATTTTTTGATGAGGGATTTGATAATTGGTGATGATATCTTATGAGTATGGCATTTTTGAATGATTAAATGCATTATATGGTAAAGCGTAAACAATTGAAATAAATTGTTTATAAATTTAAGAAGTGATTAAAATATTAAGGATATTAGATTATGAGATTATTAAGTGATTGATAACATGGGGATATTCTTGAATCCTGGATAAATTATATTATAAATGTTTAATATTTATCCTTTATCTCATTTGATTGATTCTTTATATCATTATCCTCACGCTTATATTATGTTGAAAGTCATCTCGTGGCTCAGAAGTGCATAGATGGACTTGGTATGATTATGACTGAGGATTGTTATAAGGTATAATCATAACCGTAATTGAAAACACGATTATCTTTGGCCGTAGTGCATGGATAATTTGTGGTCGTGATACTAATGAATACACGATTATCTTTGGCACGTGAGTGGTCGTATATGGATAATTTATCTGGTCGTGATACTAATGAATACACGATTATCTTTGGCGGTGTAGTGCATGGATAATTCATGGTCGTGATACTAATGAATATCCTCGGCCCGTAGTGCGTGGATGATTCGATGATATGGATTAATTATTGAAATTTGAGTCTCAACAATGAAATATTAATTCATGGATGTGGTAAAAGTCATCTTTGGGTCGTAGAAGTATTTGATAGACTTGGTATGATTATGACCGAGGATCATACGGTATAATCATGGTTATCAGATTGAAAACACGAATATCCTTGGCCAAATGTGCATGGATAATTCGTGGTCGTGATACTATTAAGTCGCGGCCTCTCGGCATTATTGGTTTTATAATTGTATATCTTTGGCCAGTAGTGCAAAGATGAATTGTGAATAAATATCTTTGGTAGTATTGCAAAAAGATGAATTTAATGTTTTCAACGATAAAGGTATTCAAGGTATCCTCACCTCTTTATCATACCAGTATCGTGCATTCTAATTTCGAGGGCTAAATTCCATAAGGAGGGGAGATTGTGAGACCCATTTTTATCAATAAAGATTTAAATTTTGTCAAAATAATTTTTAATATTATGGTGTGAATTTGAGATAATATTATAGTTGTGGGTAGTATTTATAAATTTTGCAAAAGTATGCAAGTTGTTATAAAATATTCGTTTTGGTGGGGAATATTCTTTTTTTAGGAATATTCGCACAACGGCTCAATCATTGGTGGACCCCACAAATGTAATTATTGTTTGATTGAGAAAATGACAAAATATTTTATAAAAATAACGGCGGGAGGTGTTACCGTTAAAACTGTTGAACTACCCTATGGTAAAAGTATGTCTGGCGTGGTCGTTATAAGAGTAGCACACTCAGTATTGATTATTGATGCTTACGTGAGAAGTCACTCAAATATGCTTTCAATTATTGCTACAAATTTCTTGCATCATATCTCTTATATTATTGATTCAATTATTGTCACAAGATTATCATAGATAATATGTTATATTATTAATTGAGACGAGAAGTTATAAATGATTAATAATTGTTGAAAGATTAAAAATGTGTTGATTAAAAAATAAAATGATTTGTGGTAATATTTATTCAATCCTTAATGTATATAAAGAGTCTGGCATGAGACGCGTTTGTGGTAAGTTTGATTATTTTATAGGGGCCCATATGTCATCATCTAAGAGTCTCTTCACAATAGTAATTACCTTTGTGAATAATAATTACCTTCGTCAATAGTAATTACCTTTGTGAATAGTAATTATCTTCAATAGATAGTAATTACCTTTGTGAATAGTAATTATCTTCGCCAATAGTAATTACCTTCGTCAATAGTAATTACCTTTACCAAAGGCGTCGAACCACTTGTCGTTTCACATTACAAAAGCCGAACCACTTGTCATTTCACATTACATGCGTCAAACCACTTTTCTTTTCACATCACTACCGTCGTGCCACTTGCTTTTTCACATGGCGGTGCTTAAAGCTAGAAATCTTCTATAAATAGAGGCCTAGTGCTTCTTATTTTTTCACGAATTCAATGAAACTCTAGAGAGAGAAACTATAGAGAGAAAGAAGAAAAAAAGTATTCTCGCTACTTCACTTTGCCAATATTCATTTCTTCTAAGGTAGGGAATATTATTTGTTGTATTCTGTAGGGGTGTTATTCTTTCTTATTCATGAAGAGAAGAACTGTTGTTATTCCATCGCTTATTATTTTGTTGGAATAACTTTTAAAAGTGGTATACCCTATACATAACTCAGATATCGCTGACCCCCTATACTTGGTAAAATCCTTATATTATTCCATTCTTATTTATTCATTGGAATAACTCAGTATACGCTTAATCCCCTATACTTGGTGATCTCCTTCATTATTCCATTCTTTATTATTCATTGGAATATCTCGTCTGTGTTTTACACCTGACCAGGTTCCATTGTTTATTATTCAGTATTTATTATTCGTGGGAATATCCTCGTTTGTGTGTTTCACACCTTGACCTTGTTCCATTGTTTATTATTCAAATTTATTATTCGTTGGATCATCCCGCTTGCAGTGAATTTCACCGACCGGTTCCGTTATTATTATTACTGTTGGAATAACCCGCTCTGTCGCAATCACCGCATGCATGGTGATTTCTTTTGTTATTCCATTCTTTATTATACTCAGTTGGTTAAATCTTTGACTTCTATACTCCATGAAATTAGTGGAATATCCTTGATATTTGCGCTTCATCCAAAGATCTTTTCATGGAAATATTCTTCCGATCATTCTTGAATTTTACTCTACAAAAGCAAGATCATTTTGACAATTTGGGCGTTAATAATTCCCGGATAAAATAATTCTTGAACTTGTTTTATTGAATTATTATGTCATTGTCATCATCCTCATGTTATATTATGTTATCTTCTACTTACGTATATAGATGAACTTAGTATGATTATGACCAGGGATCATTCTTTATAATCATGGCTTGTTATAAATGATGTGATAAAAGTCCTCGATTGGCACCGTAATGCGTTGATGGATAATTTTGGTATGATTATGACCGGGGTGATTCGGTATAGTCATGACCATTGATAATTTGATGAATATCCTCGGCAGTAGTGCGTAAGTGATTCGATGATGTGGATTATTTATTAAAGTGAGTCTCAAATATAAACAAAGATGATGAAAACCTTTTAAAACCTAAAAGATAGTAGACTTTATTCTCTACTTGACTCTTTTAATGGATTGCTTATTTCACCGCTGCAGCTAAACTTGTTGTCTATTGTATTTTATCGGTTTAACAATCAAGAAGGCTAATGATAAATTATTCGCATTATCTTAGTCATAATATTTCTTCTTTGGGCTAGTTGAGCTCACCTTTCTTTCACCGTTTTCTCTTGAAATGAGAACATAGTTGGGACGAGTCTGGGAACGGAGTAATGGTCCGAGGATAGCATTAGTAGTCCTCACTATTCGTGAAATAGTGTGATAATAGTAGTAATGAGGACTCTTTTGAGTTTGTATAATATCTAGTAGACAATATTTGTATTCAAACTCACAGCTTTATGTCGTATTGTATACTGGCAGCTTATATTAGTAAGTTGTATTTGAATTTATGTACCATGTAAGTGGCGACCCAAGATGGGTGACGTATACCTAATTTTGGGGGCGTCACACTGTGAGTGTGAGAGAGCGAAGTAGCGAATGAAGAAACCCTAGATCTATTTGGAAAGTGGTAAGTGAAGAAGAGTGAGTGAAGAGAAGTAGAGATACGTCATAAGAGAACAGAGAACTGATCTGGAAAAATTAAAAATAGTAAGTTAGTAAATAACCGGTATATTTGGTCCGGTCCGGTTATTACCGATCCATGCAAACCACGAACCAAAACCGTTTAGCCGGTATATACCGAATTATTTTACCGAAATCGAACCGTTTAAGATTTATCCCGAACCGGCCGGTTCGCCCAAAAATTGAAAAAACTGATTTTTTTTGCCAACCCCTAGGTGTATCTATTCTCTATTCATCTATACTCACACTACCAAGTATATTAAGAATATGATCTCTTTGTTATTACTCGTAAGGATATATTGTACTTTTTATCTAATATTTTAAATAATCATGAAAAAAATAAACATAATATGAGATTTTTGTAAATTATTGTTAGGTTTGTAATATTCAAGAACGCAATCAAATTGCATAAAAGTGCGGAAGCGTGTAAAAATCAGAGTTTAAAAATTTACAAACCATATACCCGGATCACCCTTTATGCATAATTATTAATTAAACGAAAAGATAAAGAATAAAATCATACCCTTGAAGATCGAGCTTCCTCAGGTACAAGTTTACCTCCAAATCCTTTCGCGTTCAACTTGAATCCACCGGGTTTGGTTCCTTCCTTTGATCAACGTTAGCCACCCATATGTTTGGCCTCTAGAGGTGATCCACCAAGGAAAAATAAAGATTCAAGAAGAAGGGGTATTGGCTCAACCCTAGTTTTCTATCTCTATAGAAAAGGCGTACTCTCCAACAAATTGGAATTATTGTAAAAGTCGACAACCCCCACACCCATAATAAGACTCCTCTTATTTATAGATGTGGGCAACCCACCTTAACAATTAAGGAATTGGGATTTATTTAATTAATTAAATTCTTTTAATTAATTAAGCTCCCTAATCTTATTAGGGACAATTAATTAAACTCTTTTAACTAATTTTCCTTCCTAATCCTATTAGGAATAAATGAGAGTACTTATATTAAATTAATTCCTAAACTCTTTTAGAAATTAAAATAATAATAATTGTAATAATATTAATAAGACTCCTCTTATTAATTTATATTTAATATTTCTAAAATATTAAATAATAAATATTAAGCTATTTAATTTATTCTATCACCATAGATTAAATTAAATATACTTAACATATTATTACGATTATGCCATTAACTTCTTAAATAATTATTCTTCCTTTTATGGTGTGACCCTTTAGGTTCTCCATATTAAACCCAGGTTGTGAATAAATCAATTAGAACAATTCTAATCTTATTTAAATAAATAAATTAAATAATTAATTTATTTAAATAAATAATATTTATTCTACAATAGGATAAGCCTCCCTAGCGATCAACGACTTTCCGTAGATAATATAGATTTCAACATTAATCATTAAAGAACCTTTGAGTAAATAGTTACCGCATAATTCAATCCTTCCACCATACAACGTCCCAATTAAATATAAGACATGGAATTACCACAAGTCTTATTTTATTTAATTATATGTATTTCTATCCTTAAATGCATTAACTCAAATAATGCAAATTAGAAACTCCTTTCTAATTTCATTCTCGCCGCCAAGGACTCTTTGGGTTGTCATTTATCGAATCACATAGACATTTCTCTTCTTTTATTAGAAGTGGTAGATTCTTTATTGATCATACATTATCTCCATGTACAACTTATTATACCCAAGCATACCTTTGATATACCCTAAGGGTCTTAAGGAATAAGTCAAAGTATAACTCATCATACACAAGATACTATGATGATCTCAAGTCCAAGGATTACTTGTACTACTATCACTGCAGAATTTTCTATTGACAGCAAATAAAACTCCATTAGGTATTCCTTAGCGAGCCACGCTTAGTGAACTTATTCTCTAATAAGCACCTACATACTTGCTTTAGTGTCTCCACACAAATGATCATGAGATCAATCATCCTCATCCAATGAAAGCAAAGCAACGATATACCAATCTATCCCATTCACTAATCCCCAATTTAGTAATCCAATGAAGTAAAATAGGTCCATTCCATCCAACCCATTCTCGAAATCGCCAAATATATGGTAATATATAGTCTTAAAAAACAACTACAACTTTATTACAACAATTGTCGTATTATAGTTACAAAATACAACAACATATATTTTATAGTGAGTTTTGATACCAATATATACCAAATGTAACTCGACACCAACTCGATAACACGTCACCATGACACCTTACATAAAGGTACAAATAAAACCTGCTTTTAGAAATTAGAATCTTTGGGAAGTGCTCAAGAAAACCTTCGTATACGGGAGGCCATGCTTTTAGGTTACGGTAGATATCATATGGCCACGTAATTATCCTTGGTCAATCTAATAGACCCCAAAGAAAAACGAGAAGATTACTATCATATTCTTCCCAATGGCGTAGTCTTCTCGATCTATCATTATCTCCACCGCCTCAAATTGAGAATTATACTTCAAACAAACACCAAGATCATATAGTAGTGGCTCAGAAATATACTCAAAGAAGTGGATGAGCACAACCATGTCTTATGATAACACGAAGCTCAGTATGTCATTAGACATCTTGTATGATAGTGACAAAACACCTTCCAAAGTCAGGTTCACCCTATTTAATTCACCAAAATAACTATTAAATGATGTATAAAATACAACACACTAAAGCCCTCAATAAAATTATTTTCATACTCTTTGGAGAACCTCAACAACTATAGACCACCGCTCTATTCCCTTGTTATCTCCGGCCAACCCAAATGCCTACACTTTTATTACCGAAAGGAATTGTGAACAACAAAAGGGTGAGCACAACTAGCTCAAGAAAGAGAATATTATGACTAAAGATAAATAAATTATCAATAGTCTTCATCAAGAATAAATCGTAGATTTAGAACATATGGTAGATGATAAAACTTTTCAACCATAGTCATAAATGAACGAAAGCAATCCATTAAAAGAGTCAAATAGACTATAAAGTCTATTGTCTTCCCACGTTAAAAGTCCACCAACAATGTTTTATCCTCGTAACATCAATCAACAGCCTTTTCCACAATCATATGAATAACTCATAATCATAATTGTGATTCTAAATTCTCTTCTCATCCAGACGAAGATAATTTTCATCACCGCCTTTACCTCAAAACATCAAATATCATGGTTATACCAAATCACAGCCTCGCTCATAATCATACTAATAAATTCATCTTTGCACCACGGGTCAAAGATATTCATCAACAGCTCATCTTTACACTACAAAGCAAAGATATTCAACAACAAAATCATCTTCAGATTACGAGCCAAAGATATTCATCAATAATTCATCTTGCCCTACAAAGCAAAGATATTCAACAACAAAATCATCTTCAGATTACGAGCCAAAGATATTCATCAATAATTCATCTTTGCACTACAAAGCAAAGATATTCAACAACAGTCATCTTCTTTGCACACGAGCCAAAGATATTCATCAATAATTCATCTTTGCACTACAAAGCAAAAGATATTCAATAATGTGTCATCTTCAGACACGAGCCAAAAAGATATTCATCAATAATTCATCTTTGCACTACAAAGCAAAGATATTCATCAATAATTCATCTTTGCACTACAAAGCAAAGATATTCAACAACAAAGTCATCTTTGCATTACGAGCCAAAGATATTCATATATCAAAGAAATACATAATCATTTCGTGGTTATATAACAATAATTATAACCATGTCGATCAATTCACCTTTCAGCACTTAAGCTAAAAATATTCAATTGAAATTCAATGGTCATGATCATACCAAATACAATTCAACTTTTTCCCCATCGCCAAAGAGAACCTATAGTCACGATCATACCAATAATCTACCCATCTTTACACTCAAGTCAAAGAGAAATATCATCATTAGGGTTATAAGAATGTTATATAAAAAACAATATAATCAAAACATGGTTTTAATTTCAAGAGTAAGATTCATAAATCAACGATAATTTGGTCGAAGAAGAAACCAATTTGTCGTGAATAAGACTCAGTATTCATACATAAGTACCGTATAATGCGCATAGAAACCTCTCGATACATTTAAAAGATAAAGTTTCATAATAAAATTCATATCCATATTTATAACACCTTAATCCAAATGTTATAAATCACTTAGAAATCTCATAATCTAATATTATTAATATTACAATAATATTTTAATCATTTCTAAAACTTATAAACAATTTAATTAAATTGTTTACACTTTACTAATTAATGCATTTAATCATCATAAAATGCCAAACTCATAAAATTTCATCACCAATAACCAAAACCCTCATTAAAAATCTGCATATACCTCATATATGATTCTCAAACCATAAAATCATATTTTCCAATTTTCTTAGTTCACATAACATATTTAATTCATTTACTCATAACTAGAATATTTTTATGAAAAATACCAAATCAGTTCCAAAAATATTTCTTTTCTGGGATTTAGCATAACATAGTCCCATATTGAATATATATTTTCTCAAAATTTTAAAAATTCATTTACTATTTTTCATATGGCCAAAAACCACCGAATATTTAAACATTTATCATAAATTATACTTTTATCCAAAAATTCTGAAATTAATACGGTATACTGATATTATATAGATGTACTCCCAATAAAAATTTCATCAATTTTGGAGTTAATCACAAGGAGTTATAAGCGCTTACTTTTAAAATAGTCTTTTCTCATAAAATCCATAACTCCTATCTATACATCCAAAAATCGCCATTTTTGGACACACTCTACAAAACTCATCAAAATATCATTTCAAATTTTTCCAGAATTTTTGAAGGTCCAGAAAAATTTCAAACTAAACATAATAACCCTTAAAATCCCTTACTATCCCTTACCTCAAAAGAGCAAAGATTTCCGACCGAATAACGCCGAATCTAACTTGCACCGTATAGAAATACTCAAAGTATACTCAAAATACTCACAAGAATACGCCGATAATATAGAGAGAGAAAACTTCAGCTTCGTGTGATTTTCAATTCTAACCCAAGACCCTATTTATAGAAAAATGCTAGAATACCAAAGCGTAAAATTTAATAAAATATTAATATAATATATATTAAATTCCTAAGCCCACTCTGACCATCTGACCATCTGAATTCAGCCACTAATAATGACAAAAACAAAAAACGTTTTTGTTATTAAAATTAATTAAAACTTTCAAAAATCAATTATTTCTAACTTCTAACTTCAATAATTCATAATAAATAGCTCTTTTATCAGAAAATTCGAATCTCATGAGTTTTTATAGGAAATTCAATTCTCTACAACTTTGCAGAAGAAAGTTTTTCCAAATTCCAAACAAAAATTGACCGAAATCCACAAACGCATTTATTTTACAAAGCTATAATCAAATTTCAACCAAGAAATGGGGTCCACCAACATGTTTAAACATGTTTTAAACATTTATTGTAACAAAAATATTCTTCCTCCTCATATACTCATATATTCCACATTCATCGTAAAAAATATCACCATTAATATATTATTAAAATAATATATTTAAATGAATTATTTTATCGTAAAAAGATAAAATATTAATTTTCAACAATTGTCACTTTAAAAATTTTCTCCATCTATATCCACATAAAATAAATATTTTTCTCATCATAAAAATCAATAATTAATTATTCACAAATAATATTACATAATCACAATATTAACAACCGTGCAGCTCCTGTGAAAGAGGGGCTTTCCAATAAGAATTTCTCCTTATCAACAAGCAATTAGTGACCAAACCTCTCCTTAGACAGTAACTTTCTAGACATCGCCAATAATGTTATCCAATAATATTATTCAGATAATATGAATTATTGTCGATAATGGAAAATATCATGTACGTGATAATTATCAAACAACAATAATATAAAATATCAACGTAGCAATTATCAATCAATAAAATATAATATCGAATAAAGAATTACCGTAATAATTATCGAGTAATGCCTTCACGAAAAAAAAATTATCATGCTTCATGAATAGTACTCGTGAATAAGAATCTCGTGAATAAGAATTCTCGTGAATAAGAAACTCGTGAATAAGAACTCATGAATAAGAACTCGTGAATAAGAACTCTGCTAATAAGAATCATAATAAGAATCTCGTGAATAAGAACTCATGAATAAGAACTCATGAATAAACTATAATAAATTATAAAAAATTGAATACTTTTATTTCATAAAATTCGGTCTTACAATCTCCTCCTTATGAAATTTCGTCCCCGAATTTACGCACTGGTATTTCAAAGAGTCGAGAATACCTTGTTTTCATTTCGCATTCTATCTCCCCACCATCATGATTTCTCCATTGCTCATCTCCCCGATTTCGATATCATTCTAGAATACAAACCTTCAAAACAAGGGTTAATTTAACAAATTAATATATCACATAATATCCCGATATTACGACCGACCAACAAATAAGCTTAGTAGACACACACTAAAGGATTTTACTCATCTCCCTCCTAGTTCTAATCCCGATCTCCGCCAGTAGATCATATCCCCAAGCTCGATACTTAAAATGTAACGAATTCCCAAAATAGGTCCATTCCATCCAACCCATTCTCGAGTCGCCAAATATATGGTACGAAAAAACAACTACAACTTTATTACAACAATTGTCGTAAAAAAATACAACAACACATATTTTGTGAGTTTTGATACCAATATATACCAAATGTAACTCGACACCAACTTGGATAACACGCCACCATGACACCTTACATAAAGGTATACCAAAAAAACTGCTTTTAGAAATTAGAATCTTTGGGAAGTGCTCAAGAAACCTTCGTATACGGGAGGCCATGCTTTTAGGTTACGGTAGATATCATATGGCCACGTAATTATCCTTGGTCAATCTAATAGACCCCAAAGAAAAACGAGAAGATTACTATCATATTCTTCCCAATGGCGAGTCTTCTTCGATCTATCATTATCTCCACTGCCTCAAATTGAGAATTATACTCAAACAAAAACACCAAGATCATATAGTAGTGCTCAGAAATATACTCAAAGAAGTGGATGAGCACAACCATGTCTTATGATAACACGAGTTTCAGTATGTCATTAGACATCTCAGATGATAGTGACAAAACACCCTTCCAAAGTCAGGGTTCGCCACCCTATTTAATTCACCAAAATAACTATTAAATGATGTATAAAATACAACACACTAAAGCCCTCAATAAAATTATTTTCATACTCTTTAGTGAGAACCTCAACAACTATAGACCACCGCTCTATTCCCTTGTTATCTCCGCCAACCCAAATACACACTTTTATTACCCCGAAAGGAATCAGAAACAAAAGGGTGAGCACAACTAGCTCAAGAAAGAATATTATGACTAAAGATAAATAAATTATCAATAGTCTTCATCAAGAATAAATCGTAGATTTAGAACATACGGTAGATGATAAAACTTTTCAACCATAGTTGCAAATGAACGAGCAATCCATTAAAAGAGTCAAATAGACTATAAAGTCTATTGTCTTCCACGCTAAAAGTCCACCAACAATGTTTTATCCTCGTAACATCAATCAACAGCCTTTTCCACAATCATATGAATAACTCATAATCATAATTGTGATTCTAAATTCTCTTCTCATCCAGATCGAAGATAATTTTCATCACCGCCTTTACCCAAAACATCAAATATCATGGTTATACCAAATCACGCCTCGCTCATAATCATACTAATAAATTCATCTTTGCACCACTCAGTCAAAGATATTCATCAACAGCTCATCTTTACACTACAAAGCAAAAGATATTCAACAACAAAAGTCATCTTCAGATTACGGCCAAAGATATTCATCAATAATTCATCTTGCACTACCTACAAAGCAAAGATATTCAACAACAGTCATCTTCAGACACGAGCCAAAGATATTCATCAATAATTCATCTTTGCACTACAAAGCAAAGATATTCAACAACAGTCATCTTTGACACGAGCCAAAGATATTCATCAATAATTCATCTTTGCACTACAAAGCAAAGATATTCAACAACAAAATCATCTTCATCAATCAATAATTCATCTTCAGACTACAAAGCAAAGATATTCAACAATGTCATCTTCATCTTTGCATTACGAGCCAAAGATATTCATATATCAAAGAAATACATAATCATTTCGTGGTTATATAACAATAATTATAACCATGTCGATCAATTCACCTTTGCACTTAAGCTAAAAATATTCAATTGTAAATTCAATGGTCATGATCATACCAAATAACAATTCAACTTTTTCACCATCGCCAAAGAGAACCTATAGTCACGATCATACCAATAATCTACCCATCTTTACACTCAAGTCAAAGAGAAATATCATCATTAGGTTTATAAGAATGTTATATAAAAAATATATAATCAAAACATGGTTTTAATTTCAAGAGTAAGATTCATAAATCAACGATAATTTGGTCGAGAAGAAACCAATTTGTCGTGAATAAGACTCGTCGATTCATACATAAGACCGTGATACGCATAAGAACTCCCGATACCTAAAAGATAAAGTTTCATAATAAAATTCATATCCATATTTATAACACCTTAATCCAAATGTTATAAATCACTTAGAAATCTCATAATCTAATATTATTAATATTACAATAATATTTTAATCATTTCTAAAACTTATAAACAATTTAATTAAATTGTTTACACTTTACTAATTAATGCATTTAATCATCATAAAATGCCAAACTCATAAGATTTCATCACCAATAACCAAAACCCTCATCAAAAATCTGCATATACCTCATATATGATTCTCAAACCATAAAATCATATTTTCCAATTTTCTTACTTCACATAACATATTTAATTCATTTACTCATAACTAGAATATTTTCATGAAAATACCAAATCAGTTCCAAAAATATTTCTTTTCTGGGATTTAGCATAACATAGTCCCATATTGAATATATATTTTTCTCAAAATTTTAAAAATTCATTTACTATTTTTCATATGGCCAAAACCACCGAATATTTAAACATTTATCATAAATTATACTTTTATCCAAAAATTCTGAAATTAATACGGTATACTGATATTATATAGATGTACTCCCAATAAAAATTTCATCAATTTTGGAGTTAATCACAAGGAGTTATAAATAGTTACTTTTAAAATAGTCTTTTTCTCATAAAATCCATAACTCCTATCTATACATCCAAAAATCGCCATTTTTGGACACAATCTACAAAACTCATCAAAATATCATTTCAAATTTTTCCAGAATTTTTGAAGGTCCGGAAAAATTTCAAACTAAAACATAATAACCCTTAAAATCTCTTTTACTATCCCTTACCTCAAAAGAGCAAAGATTTCGACCGAATAACGCCGAATCTAACTTGCACCGTAGATAGAAATACTCAAAGTATACTCAAAATACTCACAAGAATACGCCGATAATATAGAGAGAGAAAACTTCAGCTTACAGTGTGATTTTCAATTCTAACCTAAGACCCTATTTATAGAAAAAACGCTAGAACACCAAAGCGTAAAAATTTAATAAAATATTAATATAATATATATTAAATTCCTAAGCCCACTCTGACCATCTGACCATCTGAATTCAGCCACTAATAATGACAAAAAAAAAAAAACGTTTTTGTTATTAAAATTAATTAAAACTTTCAAAATCAATTATTTTTTCAACTTCTAACTTCAATAATTCATAATAAATAGCTCTTTTATCAGAAAATTCGAATCTCATGAGTTTTTATAGGAAATTCAATTCTCTACAACTTTTCAGAAGAAAGTTTTTCCAAATTCCAAACAAAAATTGACCGAAATCACACAAACGGACGATTTTACAAAGCTATAATCAAATTTCACCAAGAAATGGGGTCCACCGACACACAAAACATGTTTTAAACATTTATTGTAACAAAATATATTTCTTCCTCCTCATATACTCATATATTCCACATTCATCGTAAAAATATCACCATTAATATATTATTAAAATAATATATTTAAATGAATTATTTTATCGTAAAAAGATAAAATATTAATTTTCAACAATTGTCACTTTTTAAAATTTTTCCATCTATATCCACATAAAATAAATATTTTCTCATCATAAAAATCAATAATTAATTATTCACAAATAATATTACATAATCACAATATTGACAACCAGTGCGCTCCTGTGAAAGAGGGGCTTCCAATAAGAATTTCTCCTCATCAAGCGCAAGCAATTAGTGACCAAACCTCTCCTTAGATGTAACTTTCTAGACATCGCCAATAATGTTATCCAATAATATTATTCAGATAATATGAATTATTGTCTGATAATGGAAAATATCGTACGTGATAATTATCAAACAACAATAATATAAAATATCAACGTAGCAATTATCAATCAATAAAATATAATATCGAATAAAGAATTACCGTAATAATTATCGAGTAATGCCTTCACGAAAAAAAAAAATTATCATGCTTCATGAATAGTACTCGTGAATAAGAACTCGTGAATAAGAACTCGTCGTGAATAAGAACTCATGAATAAGAATCTCGTGAATAAGAATCTCGTGAATAAGAACTCGTGAATAAGAACTCATGAATAAGAACTCATGAATAGTAACTCATGAATAGTAATATGAATAGTAATTATAAAAAATTGAATACTTTTATTTCATAAAATTCGGGTCTTACAATCTCCTCCTTATGAAATTTCGTCCCCGAAATTTACGCACTTCGTATTTCAAAGAGTCGAGAATACCTTGTTTTCATTTCGCATTCTATCTCCCCGCCATCATGATTTCTCCATTGCTCATCTCCTCGATTTCGTATATCATTCTAGAATACAAATTTTCAAAACAAGGGTTAATTTAACAAATTAATATATCACATAATATCCCGATATTACGACCGACCAACAAATAAGCTTAGGTAGTAGACACACTAAATAAGGATTTACTCATCTCTCCTCCTAGTTCTAATCCCGATCTCCGCCAGAGATCATATCCCCAAGCTCGATACTAAATGTAACGACCCCAAATAGGTCCATTCCATCCAACCCATTCTCGAGTCGCCAAATATATGGTACGAAAAACAACTACAACTTTATTACAACAATTGTCGTGGCAAAATACAACAACACATATTTTGTGAGTTTTGATACCAATATATACCAAATGTAACTCGACACCAACTTGATAACACGCCACCATGACACCTTACATAAAGGTACAAATAAAAACTGCTTTTAGAAATTAGAATCTTTGGGAAGTGCTCAAGAAACCTTCGTATACGGGAGGCCATGCTTTAGGTTATGGTAGATATCATATGGCCACGTAATTATCCTCGGTCAATCTAATAGACCCCAAAGAAAAACGAAAGATTACTATCATATTCTTCCCAACGGCGAGTCTTCTTCGATCTATCATTATTATCTCCACTCGCCTCAAATTGAGAATTATACTTCAAACAAACACCAAGATCATATATAGTAGTGCTCAGAATATACTCAAAGAAGTGGATGAGCACAACCATGTCTTATGATAACACGAAGTTCAGATGTCATTAGACATCTTGATGATAGTGACAAAACACCCTTCCAAAGTCAGTTCTCGCCACACCCTATTTAATTCACCAAAATAACTATTAAATGATGTATAAAATACAACACACTAAAGCCCTCAATAAAATTATTTTCATACTTTTTAGGAGAACCTCAACAACTATAGACCACCGCTCTATTCCCTTGTTATCTCCGGCCAACCCAAATACACTTTTTATTACCCGAAAGGAATTGTGAAACAAAAGGGTGAGCACAACTAGCTCAAGAAGAATATTATGACTAAAGATAAATAAATTATCAATAGTCTTCATCAAGAATAAATCGTAGATTTAGAACATATGGTAGATGATAAAACTTTTCAACCATAGTCAGCAAATGAACGAGCAATCCATTAAAAGAGTCAAATAGACTATAAAGTCTATTGTCTTCTCACGCTAAAAGTCCACCAACAATGTTTTATCCTCGTAACATCAATCAACAGCCTTTTCCACAATCATATGAATAACTCATAATCATAATTGTGATTCTAAATTCTCTTCTCATCCGTGACGTAAGATAATTTTCATCACCGCCTTTACCAACATCAAATATCATGGTTATACCAAATCACGCCTCGCTCATAATCATACTAATAAATTCATCTTTGCACCACGGGTCAAAGATATTCATCAACAGCTCATCTTTACACTACAAAGCAAAGATATTCAACAACAAAGTCATCTTTGATTACGAGCCAAAGATATTCATCAATAATTCATCTTTGCCCACAAAGCAAAGATATTCAACAACAGTCATCTTCAGCATTACACGCCAAAGATATTCATCAATAATTCATCTTTGCACTACAAAGCAAAGATATTCAACAACAGTCATCTTCAGATTACGAGCCAAAGATATTCATCAATAATTCATCTTTGCACTACAAAGCAAAGATATTCAACAATGTCATCTTCAGCATTACGAGCCAAAGATATTCATCATAATTCATCTTGCACTACACAAAGCCAAAGATATTCATCAATATTCATCAATTCATCTTTGCACTACAAAGCAAAGATATTCAACAACAAAATCATCTTTGCATTACGAGCCAAAGATATTCATATATCAAAGAAATACATAATCATTTCGTGGTTATATAACAATAATTATAACCATGTCGATCAATTCACCTTTGCACTTAAGCTAAAAATATTCAATTGTAAATTCAATGGTCATGATCATACCACCAACAATTCAACTTTTTCACCATCGCCAAAGAGAACCCATGGTCACGATCATACCAATAATCTACCCATCTTTACACTCAAGTCAAAGAGAAATATCATCATTAGGGTTATAAGAATGTTATATAAAAAAACAATATAATCAAAACATGGTTTTTAATTTCAAGAGTAAGATTCATAAATCAACGATAATTTGGTCGAGAAGAAACCAATTTGTCGTGAATAAGACTCAGATTCATACATAATACCGTGATACGCATAAAGAACTCCTCGATACCTAAAAGATAAAGTTTCATAATAAAATTCATATCCATATTTATAACACCTTAATCCAAATGTTATAAATCACTTAGAAATCTCATAATCTAATATTATTAATATTACAATAATATTTTAATCATTTCTAAAACTTATAAACAATTTAATTAAATTGTTTACACTTTACTAATTAATGCATTTAATCATCATAAAATGCCAAACTCATAAAATTTCATCACCAATAACCAAAACCTCATCAAAAATCTGTATATACCTCATATATGATTCTCAAACCATAAAATCATATTTTCCAATTTTCTTACTTCACATAACATATTTAATTCATTTACTCATAACTAGAATATTTTCATGAAAAATACCAAATCAGTTCCAAAAATATTTCTTTTCTGGGATTTAGTATAACATAGTCCCATATTGAATATATATTTTTCTCAAAATTTTAAAATTCATTTACTATTTTTCATATGGCCAAAACCACCGAATATTTAAACATTTATCATAAATTATACTTTTATCCAAAAATTCTGAAATTAATACGGTATACTGATATTATATAGATGTACTCCCAATAAAAATTTCATCAATTTTGGAGTTAATCACAAGGAGTTATAAGCTAGTTACTTTTAAAATAGTCTTTTCTCATAAAATCCATAACTCCTAATCTATACATCCAAAATCGCCATTTTGGACACAATCTACAAAACTCATCAAAATATCATTTCAAATTTTTCCAGAATTTTTGAAGGTCCAGAAAAATACAAAACTAAAAACATAATCACCCTTAAAATCTCTTTACTATCCCTTACCTCAAAAGAGCAAAGATTTCGACCGAATAACGCCGAATCTAATCTTGCACCGTATAGAGAAATACTCAAAGTATACTCAAAATACTCACAAGAATACGCTCGATAATATAGAGAGAGAAAACTCAGCTTCGTGTGATTTTCAATTCTAACCTAAGACCCTATTTATAGAAAACGCTAGAACACAAAAGTTATAAAATTTAATAAAATATTAATATAATATATATTAAATTCCTAAGCCCACTCTGACCATCTGACCATCTGAATTCAGCCACTAATAATGACAAAAACAAAAAAACGTTTTTGTTATTAAAATTAATTAAAACTTTCAAAAATCAATTATTTTAAACTTCTAACTTCAATAATTCATAATAAATAGCCCTTTTATCAGAAAATTCAATCTCATGAGTTTTTTATAGGAAATTCAATTCTCTACAACTTTGCAGAAGAAAGTTTTTCCAAATTCCAAACAAAAATTGACCGAATCCACAAACGGATTTATTTTACAAAAGCTATAATCAAATTTCAACCAAGAAATGGGGTCCACCGACACACATTAACATGTTTTAAAACATTTATTGTAACAAAAATATTCTTCCTCCTCATATACTCATATATTCCACATTCATCGTAAAAATATCACCATTAATATATTATTAAAATAATATATTTAAATGAATTATTTTATCGTAAAAGATAAAATATTAATTTTCAACAATTGTCACTTTAAAATTTTTCCATCTATATCCACATAAAATAAATATTTTCTCTCATCATAAAAATCAATAATTAATTATTCACAAATAATATTACATAATCACAATATTGACAACCGTGCGCTTCCTCAGAAAGTTAGGGGCTTTCCAATAAGAATTTCTCCTCATCACAAGCCATTAAAAGTGACCAAACCTCTCCTTAGACAGAACTTTCTAGACATCGCCAATAATGTTATCCAATAATATTATTCAGATAATATGAATTATTGTCTCGATAATGGAAAATATCGTACGTGATAATTATCAAACAACAATAATATAAAATATCAACGTAGCAATTATCAATCAATAAAATATAATATCAATAAAGAATTACCGTAATGCTTATCGAGTAATGCCTTCACGAAAAAAAAAAAATTATCATGCTTCATGAATAATAGTACTCGTGAATAAGAATCGTGAATAAGAATCATGAATAAGAACTCGTGAATAAGAACTCATGAATAAGAATCGTGAATAAGAACTCATGAATAAGAACTCATGAATAAGAACTCATGAATAGTACTCGCACTAACAATCAGCCCCGCGTATGTGGCGGTTTTAGGTGGGTTGAATAACCAAATTTACTGATTCCGTTTTGGTTACTAGCCAAAATTGCACGCATAAAACCGAAATTGCACCATGCGTGTGTATGTATGTATTATCTCTAGTAAATTCTAAAGTTACTTTTCACTTGAACACGCTTAGAGAAAACCCCAGTCTTATATTGTCATTTTTTCACCAATTGAAAGAAGATTTTAGAGGTTATAGTGTCAGAAATTAAGCAAATGGGTTTTGAAATTTTGAATTTGTTTGATGCGTTATTGGAGGGGCTTATAGCTGAGGGGCCAAATTCGTTAGTCGAGCACTTGATGCATTGGTTAAGGTCAATGCTATAATAGTAATAGTCTAATAGATTATTTTTCAAATTAGGTATAGTTATGATTATATTCTATAAGTCCTCCCACAATATATATGATTGAATTTCATTCTATCTAACCTTCTTGCTTGTTATCGAATATATGGTCTCCATTGTTTTATATAGCGTATGTTTTTATTTTAAATCATCATTCCTTTATTATAAACTAAAACTATTTTATGTGTCTCATTGTTCTATGATTTGATGGTGAATTTGACATATTTGGCAGAAGGAACTTTAGTTCTATGCTTGATATTATTCTCATTGCCAACTATGTCACTAAGTTAATTGATCGATGTAAGTTATATGTTAAATTTTATTGAAGGCTTAGACTTTTTTATTATTTCAATTGGTTTTGTAACCAAAACCGCACCAATTAAAACCGCATCTCACACTTTAAAATCGCTTCGCACCAAGCACAAGCGATTTCGTGTGTGATTTTTAATTTTTTCAAACCGCACCTAAGTGGTTTCGGGTGCGGGTTGGACTTCAAACCGCACCAAACCGCACCATGCTTACCCCTAATAGCAATTGGATCGATCTTTGGTGATTCCTAGTAGGATTTGAATGCTTTTAAACCTAACTTTGAGAGAGGATCTTCAAGTATAAAAGGAAGAAAGTTGAGACTAACAAGATATAAATTTTGACGCAATCTTTGAGACAGAGTTGGAGATTTTGATTGGGAGATTTCAGCAGAAGCACTTGAAGATTACAATTGGGGATTGGTGTAAGACCCTAACTTTTTAAATAAAGATTAAATTTTCTAGAAATATATTTTTGAATATTATGGTGTGGATTTGATATAATGTTATAGTTGTGGGTAACATTTACAAATTTTGCAAAGTACGCAAGTTGTTATATAATATTCGATTGGTCGGGGAATATTCGTTTTAACAGGGAATATTCGTACAACAAAACAATCATTGGTGGACCCCCACAATAGAATTATTGTCGAATTGAGAAAACGACAAAAATACTTTATGAAAATAATGGCGGAAGTTTTACCGTTAACTGTTCAACTACCCGGTAGTAAAAGTACAGTAATACGCGTGTGGTTGCATAGTAGCACACGGTATTGATTATTGATTTTTACGTGAGAAGTCACTCAGTTATACTCAATTATTGCTACAGTAATTGCTGCATCATATCTCTCATATTATTGATTCGATAATTGTCATAGTATCATCTGCATAATATGTTATTTTATTAAATGAATAATTGAAACGACAAAGTTATTTATATCATTAAATTGCAATATTTACAATGTCTAAAAGTTCTGTCAAGGAGAGGTTTGGTCACCTAATTGCGCTACGCACTAATAGGGAGAAATCCTTATTGAAAGCCCCTCTTTCTCACAGAACGAACTTCGGTTGATAAATATTGTGAGTTATAATATTAATGATGATTGTTATTAAAATTGAAGTTGTGTTCGAGTTGAATTTGGAGACGCGGACGTGATATTTGAGTCCTAACGATGAAATTAGTAAAATAGTCTATAAACACAAAATTTTCCTAATTCACTATTTGTCAAAAAGTCAACAATTGACTTTTTCTAAAAAGTCAAACTTCGAAATTTCAAAATTTATATTTTGATAAAATGGTTTCATTGTGTTGGAATTATTTGTGTTAGTGAAAATCGACAATTATTTTGATAATAATTGATGTCTGGAGGTTATATTGACCAATTGGGTATTTAACAGGATAAATGAGCAATTGATTGCTATTATTTAACATGATTATAACTATTTGTTCACATGTGTATACTATTGTTTCACATTCTTGTTACTATTAGGGGAGTTGGTGCAAGATTGATAATACTTGCATGACTAAGTTAAAAATGGAGGTATAGATGGAGGTACTATACTGTAATTCGTATTTTCACATGTCTAGAACTATTGATTCACATAATTTACTATTGAATCACATTATTTACTATTAGGGGAGGTGGTGCAAGTTTGATAATACTTTCATGACTAAATTAAAAATAAAGGAAAAGTTAAAGGTATTGTACTGTAATTTTTCGAGCCCCAAAACGTGCAATTATCGAAACTATATTTTTCTATAAATAGAAGCTCATTCTTCCTTCATTTATCACCAATTCACAAAAGCTTTAGAGCGATTATTATAGAGAGAAATTATAGAAAGAAGAAGAGAAGTCTGCTACGTCACTATTCCAGTATCCAGTTTTTCTAAGGTAGTGAGTATTATTTCTTTCTTATCCATGAAGAGAACTTTTGTTATTCCATTCTTTATTATTCTGTTGGAAAAACCTGTATATGCGGGCTACCCTATACTTGGTGAAATTCTTCTGTTGTTCAATTCTTTATCATTCTGTTGGAACATCCTATCTGTGCGTTCTGCGCCGGACCTGGTTCTGTCTTTATTATTCTGATGGATTATCATGTCTGTGCTTTTTACGTTGGACCTGATTTCGTCTTTATTATTCTGTTGGAATATCCCGTCTGTGCATTTTACGCCAGACCTGATTTCGTCTTTATTATTTTGTTGGAATATCCTGTCAAGGCGCTTAACGGCGGACTGATTCGATTCCGTTATTTATTTTCTCTCGTTGAATAACTCGTGTGGTCTATCGCATGCCTGGTGATTTCTTTTGTTATTCCATTCCTTATTATACTCGGTTGGTTAAAGTTTTGACTTCTATACTCTATGAAATTAGTGGAATATCCTTGATATTTGCGCTTCATCCAAAGATATCTTTTCATGGAAATATTCTTCCGAGCATTCTTGAATTTTACTCTACAAAGAAGTATCATGTTGACAATTTGGACGTTATTAGTTCCGGATAAATTAATTCTTGAACTTCTTTTATTGAATTCTTATATTATTGTCATCATCCTCATGTTTATATTTTGTTGAAAGTCATCATGGCCTATAAAGGCATAGATGGACTTGGTATGATTATGACTAAGGATTATTCGGTGTAATCATGGCCAAAATGTTACAAATGATGTGGAAAAAGTCCTCATTGGCACGTAGAGCATTGATGGACAATTGTTGGCATGATCGTGACTATTATTCAATACACAAATATTCTTGGCCCAGTAAAGGTATGGATAATTGTGGTCGTGATACTAAAGAATATCCTCGTCAGAAAGTGCAGGGGTGATTCGATGATGTGGATTATTTATTAAGTTGAGTCCCAGCGATAAAAGTGATGAAAAACCTTCTAACTCATAAAAGATAGTAGATTTTATTCTCTACTTGACTCTTTTAATGGATTTCTTGTTTCGCTGCAGTTAAACTTGATGGTTGTTATATTGTATCAGTTTAACACTGTTGAAGTCTAACGATAATATATTCTGCATTATCTTAGTCATAATATTTCCTACTGGGCTAGTTGAGCTCACCCTTTTACTTTTATTGTTCTCTTCAGGAAATGAGAACGTAGCAGGGACTAGTCGGGGAACGGAGTGACGAATTAGATGATAGCATTAGTAGTCCTCACTATTCAGTGAAATAGTGGAAAATAAATGTAATAATATTGAATTTGAGTTTGTATATTGTCTAGACGACAATATTTGTATTAAAACTCACAGCTTATATTTTGTCGTTCTTTACACGACAGTTGTATAATTAAGTTGTATTTGTATTCTGTACCATGTATTTGACGACTCAGAATAGGTGATGTATACCTATTTTGGGGGCGTCACAATTGGAGTCCACTATTTAGTTTTATTCTTCTTCTTCTTCTTTATTTGTAATCTAATTGAGATGATTTCTATGGGATTGCTAGTTTTAATTTCCAATATGAACTAACTTTTTAATTAAGGCTACAATGGAACCTTTTATGCTTATAATTTGATTATCCAGATTAATTCAGTTATTGAGTCAATTTGATTTGTCTATCATATTTTGCTTTAATTGTTTAATTATTTGGCCAATAATTACCATGTTACACAAGATGAATTCGGGAGATGAAATCTAGAGTTAGAACTGAATGTGATAGTGTGTATTCTTAATAATTTGCAAGAGACAAATAATTAAGGTTGTGAATTGAATAAGAATATCTCTTTTCACTACATGTAACAATTGGGAATTGGAACTTAATGAATTTAATTCTTTTGTTTCGCATAGAAATATCGCAAAATTAATTGGGTTAAATAATTTTATCTGATCACTTAGGAAAGAGCTTTTAAATACCTTAAATTCCTGTTAACAACTCATATGGATTTAATAATTGGAGAAGTTGGATAGTTGATTTATATTGCATAATTGGGGATATTGTAGTCTTAAACCTTTATCATCTGAATCAATCTTTGTGTTAAAATTAGTTAGTTAATTTAATTTAGTTTTCATAAAAAAATCAGAAATTTGGGTTGTTTAAATAAATTTTGAATTGATAAAAAAACTACTAGTTGGGATTTATTCAATTGGATTCCTCGTGGGAACGATACTTTTCTTATCACTTTATTACTTGTTGATCGTGTATTCTTGCACATAATTGTTGATTGCGAAATTTGACAACAAAAAGAGATTGCAGATTTGATGACTAAGGTTGAAGAGGCTGTTGAAAAGAATTTTTCTGATGTAGCTCACCTATTTGAGTATTCTAAATTGGTTGAAGAGATTGTTATTGCATTCACAATAGTTTTTTTATCTATATCCCTATTTTGTAGTGATATTGACTCATTCTGCAGGATATAGATTCAATCTTTTCACTATGTACCCAACAGATTCCTTATATTTATTCCCTAAATAATGAAATTTGAAATTTAAAAGTTAAAATTTGAAAGTTCCAACAGTCAAAAAACAGTCAAAGCATGTTTTGACCGTTGTAACTACATCTTGTTTTTAATTATAAAATCGCTATTGATTTATTAATCTTTTTTAAAGTATGTGATATTTTAAATTTAAAATTAATATAAATTTAATCAACACATATGGTAACTTATTTAGGAAAAAAATACTACTAATAAAATTTATTCTTTTACAATTCCTAGCAAAATTATTAAGTTTGAGAATACATCAAATTGACTTATACAAATTAATAATAATCTTATAATTTATAAAAGAGAGTGTAATTTATCAATTGTATTCCACTATAAAATAATTTTTATTTTATTTTAAATTTTAAGTAATTTATGGAGTGTGTATTGAATGGATTGTAGCTGCAAATGTGACGCCCCAAAAATAGATATACATCACCTATTCTAAGTCGCCAAATACATGGTACAGAACATAAATACAATCTTTGTGACGCCCCCAAAATAGGTATACAACACTCATTCTGAGTCGTCAAATACATGGTACAGAAAGCAAACTACAACTTCAATAATACAATTGTCGTGCAAAATACGACAACACATACTGTGAGTTTAAATACAAATATTGTCTTCTAGACAATATCCATACTCAAATAAGTCCTCATTACAATTATTCAAACACAATTTTATAGAAATAGTGAGAACTGCTAAAACATCTTTCTAGAACCATCACTCCATACCCCGACTAGATCCTGCTATGTTCTCACCTCCTGAGAAGAAAATGGAACAAAAAGGAAAAGGGTGAGCTCAACTAGCCTAGTAAAGAATATTATGACTAAGATAATATACAATAAATTACGCTCAATAATATAGAGAGAGAAAGAGAGAAAGCTTATGTTTCGTGTGATTTTCAATTCTAACTTAGCCTCTATTTATAGGAAAGTGTTAAGACGTCAAGGCGACTTGACCACTGCAACTCCGATGGCTTTATCTGCTACTATAGCCACCCACCACATTTAAAATAAAATTCAGCACATTTCTTCACCAACCACAAGTGGGGCCCACTCAATTCTAGAATTTTCCACCAAAATCATTTATAAACCTAATTTCCTAATCACCACCTCTTAAAATTCATAACAAATCATACGCTCATTTTAACGGTTCCCAAATTTGTGGACATATACTCAACTTATATATGTATAACATATCCAAAAATCACAACGATCCAACGGTCGGATTAAAAATTATAACTCACGCAATATATCTCAAAAATATCTGGTTTAATTTTTAATACCTCCATTCCGACAAAAATACTGATAAAACACCTCAACATTAACTCCTTCATTTTTAACCACAATGAATATATCCAACATTTATATCCACATAAAATAAATATTTCCTTGTTATATGAATCAATAATTAATTATTCACAAATAATATTACGTAATCACATTCACGCATAACCAGTAGCCCCCGCAAAAGAGGGGCTTTCCAATAACAATTTCTCCTTCATCATGCGCTTGCAATTAGGTGAGCAAACCTCTCCTTGTAAACTTTCTAGACATTGCTAATAATGCTATCTAATAATATTATTCAAATAATATGAATTATTGATCTGATAATAGGAAATACTGTGCAGTGACAATTATTGAAACAACAATAATATAAATATCAACGTAGCAATTATTGAATCAATAAAATAAAATATTGAACAGTAACTACTGTGACAATTATTGAGTAGTGCCTTCTTACGTAAGGATCAATAATTCAACAATACTGCAATAATACCGTAATACTTTCTTGTGCAACAACAACGTACATCAGTATTTTAACCACCGGGTATTCCAACAGTGTTAACGGTAACAACTACGCCGTTATTTATAAAAACTCAAACTTGTCGTTTTCTTCATCCGACAGTTATTCGTTATGGGGCCCACAAATGGCTGCGCCGTCGTACGAATATTCCCCGACAACAAGAATATTCCACGACCAAACGAATATTCCCCGACAACAATGATTATTTTATAACCACTTGCATATTTTGCAAAATTTGCACATTTCACCCATAACCAGAGAATTATATCAAATTAATACCTTATTATTCACAATAATAATTAGAGGAAATTCGATTTTATTTATAATAAGTTGGGGTCTTACAACCTCCCCTCCTTATGAAATTTCGTCCTCAAAATTGACATATACGCACAGTGTTTCAAAAGGTCGATACCTCGCTTTCATTTCGATTCCAACTACTGTGTCATTTCTTCCATAGGATGGTTTCTCCATAAAACCTTAACTTGTGGTATAACCTTGCAATGCGTAGGACATGCTCTTTCCTATCCAAGATCTTAACAGGTACTTCTTCGTACGTTAAATCTTCGACTATCTCGTCTGGTTCTAACGCAATAATATGGTTCGGGTCTTTCACATATTTACGAAGCATGGATATGTGAAAAACATTATGAACACGAAACATACTTAGAGGTAATGCGAGTCTATAGGCCACATTTCCTATTCGGTTAAGAATCTCAAATGGACCAACAAATCGTGGATTGAGCTTTCCTCTCTTTCTAAATCTTGTAACTCCCTTCCATTTAGTAATACGTAATAATACATGATCTCCAATATTAAACTCCACGTCCTTTCAATGAAGATCAACATAACTCTTTTGTCGATCTTGTGAGGTTTGAATACGTTGTCGAATCATTTGGATCTTTTCTGTAGTCATGCGTACTAATTCTAGTCCCAACAACGTTGCTTCTCCCACCTCGTCCCAACATACTGGAGAACGACACTTTCATCCATACAACGCCTCAAATGGAGCCATGCCTATACTTGCTTGATAATTGTTGTTGTAGGAGAATTCCACCAGTGGCAAGTACTTATCCCAACTTCCTTTAAAATCTTGGACACAAAGTCTTAATAGATCTTCAAGGGTTTGAATAGTCCTCTCTGATTGTCCGTCCGTTTGAGGATGGTATCTCAATGTAATCGTAAACTGCGTGCTCATAGCTTTCATAAAGCTAACCCAAAATCGTGAAGTGAATCTTGGGTCACGATCCAAACTATGGATCTTGGCGTGCCATATAATCTCACAATCTCATTCACGATATGCGAAAGCAAGACGTTCAAGGAATAAGTCTCACGATTTCGTAAGAAATGGGCGGACTTGGTTAATCTATCAACAATAACCCAAATCGCATCTATGCCTTGAGAAACTTTGGGAAGACCTGTAACGAAATCCATAGTAATGTGTTCCCACTTCCATTTCAGAATATCAAGTGGTTGTAATGGACCCTTTAGCACTTGATGTTCCGCCTTTACAAGTTGACAAGTTAAACACCTCGAGATAAACTCCGCGATCTCTCTCTTTTCATATTATTCCACCAAAATGTATGTCGAATATCATGATACATTTTGGTACTCCCAGGATGGATTGCAAACGGGGTGTTGTGTGCCTCCATCATGATTCTATGCTTCAAGTCTGAATCGTTAAGAACACGAAGTCTGGAGTTGAATCTAAGTATTCCTTCTTCATTAATTCTCGCTTCTGGAATAGCTCCTTCTTGCACTTTCTTCTTCATACGTATCAGCTCCAGGTCCGTAGCTTGAGCAGCTTTAACTTTATCGATTAAAGTCGGTTCTACTCGTATATTCGCCATCATCATATGGGTCCCTAGAGTCTTTAATTCTACCTCCATCCTTTGCAAGTCATACAGAATGGACCTTTGCATTGACAATATCGCACTCGTACTCGCATATGATCTTCTACTCAATAAATCACGACTACTACGTTCGCTTTTCGAGGATGATATTGAATAATGTGATCGTAATCTTTCAATAGTTCAAGCCAACGTCGTTGCCGCATATTGAGTTCTTTTTGGGTGAAGAAATATTTGATGCTTTTATGGTCCGTATAAATCTCCACTTTCTCCCCATACAAGTAGTGTCTCCAAATTTTCAACGCGAATACGACGGCTACCAACTCTAGATCATGAGTAGGATAATTCCTCTCATATTCTTTGAGTTGTCGTGAGGCATAGGCTATGACTTTCTCATGTTGCATGAGAATGCATCCTAACCCTTTGCATGAAGCATCGCTGTATATAACAAATCCATCCGTACCAGATGGTATTGCCAGAACAGGTGCCGAAATGAGTCTCCTCTTGAGCTCTTGGAAACTCTTCTTGCATTCCTCGCTCCATACGAATTTTGTATCTTTCCTAGTCAGCTGAGTTAACGGAGTAGCGATTCGAAAAAATCCTTCCACGAATCTCCGATAATAACCAGCTAAGCCCAGAAAGCTACACACTTCAGTCACCAACTTTGGTTGCTCCCAACTTTGTACTGCTTCAATCTTCGCCAGGTCAACAGATACTCCATGTTTTGACACCACGTGCCCAAGGAATGCTACTTCCTCAAGCCAGAACTCACATTTCTTTAGCTTGGCATAAAGCTTGTTTTCACGAAGCCTTTCAAGTATCAGCTTCAAATGGTACTCATGATCCTCACGGCTTTTGGAATAGATGAGGATGTCATCAATAAAGACAACAACAAACTGATCCAAATATTCCTTGAATACATGGTTCATCATATCCATGAAAGCAGCAGGAGCATTAGTCAATCCAAAAGACATGACTAAGAATTCATAATGCTCGTACTGAGTTCTGAAGGCAGTCTTTGGAATATCCTCAATTTTAATCTTCAGTTGATGATATCTAGAACGAAGATCGATCTTTGAAAAGAATTGTGCTCCTTGCAACTGGTTGAACAGGTCATCAATGCGAGGTAGCTGTGACGCCCCCAAAATTAGGTATACATCACCCATCTTGAGTCGCCAGATACATGGTACAAAATTCAAATACAACTTAATAATACAGCTGTCGTGTACAATACGACAAAACATAAACTGTGAGTTTGAATACAAATATTATCTACTAGAGAGTATACAAACTCAAAACGAGTCCTCATTACATTTATTGTCACACTATTTAACAGAATAGTGAGGACTACTAGCTAATACTATCATCCAGACGATCATTCCGGTGGGTATGTTGGACTTGGAGCATAAAATTGATCTTGATGAGTATGGCTCCATGATAAATTTGGGTGATACCCCCAATATTTGATGATAGTTGTTGGGATAGACATAATTGTTGGGGTAATCACCGCCATACTGTATCGGCTCAAAACTAATGGCGCATTGATGACTCAGATGATTTCCAGCATAATAATCACAAGTAACCTCCACACTTTGATGACGTTGTGCTGCAAAAGCGTCTAACCTCCTCGAAAATGTCTCAATCTATGCTGACAATACAGAAAGTGTCGCGAGTCCATCAATCTCCGCTCCCCTTGGTTGAGTCATTCTCGTATATGACCATTGATAATTAAATTCCGCCATGGTACCTGAAAAAAGAAAGAAAGAAGAGAATTAAAGAAAATAAAAAAAAATTAATTTAAAACTAATTTGATTAAAATTAATATTGGCAAAAATTATTAAACTAATTCCTCGGCAATGACGCCAAAATCTTGTTGGATGATTTCGCAATCAATGAATACGTGCAAGTATACACAGTCAACAAGTAATAAAGTTAAAGTACAGTATCATTCCCACGAAGAATTATTTAATAAAAAGTACCAAATACTAACTCGTAACCAAATTAATTTTATCTAAACAAATGATTTAGGATTGTGAATTAAAATAATTAATAAAACTACTATTAAATACCACTAGCTTAAAATCAAGTTATGGAGAATTAAGATCACAACTTCACTTATTTCTCACTTATATCAATACACTTCATATCAATTATGCTCACTATTCTGGATTGTTAATCAGGAATTTATTAGTATTTATAACCACCTTCTGATACATCACAAACGTATTAATTCAAATCCAAAGTTGATAGATGTGACACCCCCAAAATAGGTATACATCACATATTCTGAGTTGCCAAATATATGGTACAGAATATAAATACAATCTTAATTATACAATAAGAGAGCTGTGAGTTTAAATACAAATACTGTCTTTTAGACAATATCCACTCTCAGAATAAGTCCTCATTACATTTATTGTCACAATATTTAACAGAATAGTGAGGAGTACTAGCTAATACTATCATCCGGACCATCACTCCATTCCCAGACTGCGTCCCATTACGTTTTCATTTCAAGAAGAGAAACGGTGAAAGAAAGGGTGAGCTCAACTAGCCCAAGAAGAAATATTATGACTAAGATAATGCGTAATAAATTATCATTAGCCTTCAACAAGTTAAAGCCGATAAAATATAACAAACATCAAGTTTAATCTAGCAATGAACAAGTAATCCATTAGAAGAGTCAAGTAGAGAATAAAATCTACTATCTTCTATGATTTAAAAGATTTTTCATCACTTTTATCGCTGGGACTCAGCTTAATAAATAATTCACATCATCTAATCACCCCTACACTACGGCTAAGGATATTCTTTAGTATCACGACCACAATTATCCATGCACTACGGGCCAAGAATATTTGTGTATTCATTAATGGTCATGATCATGCCAACAACTGTCCATCAATGCACTACGGGCCAATGAGAACTTTTACCACATCATTTGTAACATTACTACCATGATTACAATCGAATAATCCCTGGTCATAATCATACCAAGTCCATCTATGCACTACAGGCCACAGATGACTTTCAAAAAATATAAATATGAGGATGATGACAATGATATAAGAATTCAATAAAACAAGTTCAAGAATTAATTTGTCCAAGAACCAATAACGTCCAAATTGTCAACATGATATTGCTTTGTAGAGTAAAATTCAAGAATGCTCGTAATAATATTTCCATGAAAAGATCTTTGGATAAAGCGCAATTATCAAGGATATTCCACTAATTTCATGGAGTATAGAAGTCAAAACTTTAACCAACCGAGTATAATAAAGAATGGAATAACAAAAGAAATCACCATGCATGTGGTACTTAGCATGTATGCGAGTTATTCCAATGTAATACTAAATAACGAAACCGTGTCGGTGCGAAATTAACCGCAAGCGATGATGTTCCAACAAAATAATAAAGAATGGAATAACAACAAAAATCACCATACATGCGGTGCCAGATATGACAAAGTTATTCCAATGTAATACTAATAAGGACTAATCAGTCCCCAGGCGTAAATGCATGATGTGATATTCCAACGAATAATAATAAAAAGATGGAACCAGTCCGACATAAAATGCATGATGTGATATTCCAATGTAATAATAATAAAGATTTTAACCAGTCCGGCGTAAACGCACGCACGTGGATGTTCCAACAGTAATAATAAAGACGGAATCGGTCCGGCGTAAAAAGCCATGTGCAGGATATTCCAATGAGAATAGAAAGACGGAATAATAGAAAAATGTCACCAAGTATAGGGTAGCCCACGTATACAGGTTATTCCAACAGAATAATAAAGAATGGAATAACATAAGTTCTCTTCATGAATACAAAAGAATAACATCCCTTACGAATACAACAAATAATATTCCCTACCTTAAGAAGAAGAGTACTGGATATATAAGTAGTGAAGTAGCAGAATACTTTCTTCTTTCTCTCTATAGTTTATCTCTCTAGAGTTTCAGTGAATTCGTAAGAAAATAATGAAGGAATGAGCTTCTATTTATAGAAAAATGGTCTGCATAGTAACTAACTCATGAATGGTCCAGATTGATTTAGTTTAATCTGACGGTCCATATTTAAAGCAAAATCTTTTAAATAAAATAAAATATATTCTATTTATAATCTAATAAAATGAATAACTTTATTAAAGATTTTACTATGCAAACACTATGCAGCAAAGGTCTGAACACTATGCATAATAAAATATAATATATTCTAATTATTGTCTAATAAAACATATTACTTTATAAAAGTATTACATTTTATATAAAAAGATTTTACTATGCAAAACACTATATGTATACTTATGCAACACTATGCATAATACAATATAATATATTCTATTTATAGAATAACTTTACAAAAGTATTTTGTTTTATATAAAAAGATTTTCTGTATTATTACATTAATAATACCAATAAAATTGAGTGACTTATCACGTAAGCATCAATAATTAATACCGTGCTACTATGCAACGACCCAGACATCGCATTTTTTAACACCGGGTGTTTCAACAGCTAATCAGTAAAACTTCCGCCGTTATTTTCATAAAAGTATTTTGTCGCTTTCTCAATCGACAATAATTCCGCTAGGGTCCACCAATGATTGTCTTGTTGTCACGAATATTCCTCGTTAAAATGAATATTCTCCTACCAATCGAATATTATATAACAACTTATGTACTTTTGCAAAATTTATAAATATTACCCACAATTATAACATTATATCAATTTACTCCATAATATTCAAAAATAATATTTACAGAAAATTCATCTTTATTCAAAAAGTTGGGGTTTTACAGTAGCGGATACCTATTCTTGATGGTGACATGTAGGGGTGGGCAATCGGTAAAAATCGATCCGAATCGGATCGATGCATCGAATCAATCTCATACAAAATTACTCAAATTTTGATGCTAATCGATACGTAACCTATTGATCTGATATACCTGGTTTCTGCTCTTAGGTTTTTACCGAAAATTAATATAATTATTATTTTTATTATTATTTTATTATTTTTATTTTTATTATTAATATTTTTATTATTTTTTATTAATATTATTATTATTTTTATTGATATTATTATTATTTTTATTATTATAATCAATATTTTATTATTATTATTATTATTAAATTATTAATAATAATAAAAAATTAGAAAATCGGTAGATATATTTAGAATTAGGTTAGGTTTATCTTAAACCATAAAAGTCTTGGGAATAGAAACGATCTTAAAAATCAAGATATACTAGTTTTTTGTCTTAGAACCAAACATATTCGGATAGAAGTCCTGTTCATTCAAAACTGAAAAAACCGAACCATTTGCCCACCCCTAGTGACATGATTCAATTCTCGGTAGTCAATACAAAGTCGCATACTCCCATCTTTCTTCTTACGAATAAAACAGGAGCACCCCAAGGAGATATACTAGGACGAATGAAACCGATGTCTAATAACTCCTGTAGTTGGACTTTTAACTCCTGAAGTTCAATAGGAGCCATTTGATATGGGGTTTTAGAAATGGATTTTGTACCCGGTTCAAGGTCAATAAAGAATTCAACATCACGTTCTGGGGGTAGACCGGGAAGTTCTTCAGGAAATACATCAGGAAATTCTCTAACAACAGAAATATTATTCAAATATGACTTGTCTTTGTTCAAATCTATAACATGGGCTAAGAAAGCTTGACATCTGTTTTTCAATAAACGAATAGCTTTATGGCTTGATATGATAGTGACTGATTTTAGTGGTTTAGTTGTTTGAATTCGTATGACAGGTTGGTTAGCAATATGAAAACTAACAATCTTACGAAAACAATCAATTTTGGCATGATGAGTGGTTAACCAATCAATTCCTAAAATCACATCAAAAACAAGTATCTTTAAAGAGATAAGATCAACAAGTAATGTGATAGTGCCAACTTGGATTAAGCAAGACTTATAAAAAGTGGATGTAACGAAAGTTTCACCCAACGGAGTCTCCACTGATAAATCAAAGTCTAATTTCTCCGGAGTCAAGTTTAAACGTTGAGCACAAGCAGGAGAGATAAAAGAATGGGTAGAACCCCATCTAGTAAGGTATAAACTTCGCAAGAGTTCAAGATTAGCTTACCCGTAATCACCTCGTTCGGGTTCCTCGTGTTTTGGCGAGTCACAACAAACGCTCTTCCAGAACCGTGATTTTGACTTATCCCGATGACCCTTGAGTCACCATCCCGTTGAACTTGGTTTTACAAAAACAATCCCGAGCTATGTGGCCTTCCTTTTCACAAATGTAACATACCTTGGATTGTTGTGGGCAGTTTGGTGATATGTCCCTCTTTCCCGCATTTGTAACATTTAACGGCGGTGCGTTCTCCTCCCCTAGAATTTGTTGTTGGTCTTTGGTGCTACTCTTCGATGTCTTCCCGCTATTGTTTGAATCTCCTCTTTCTGAAATTTGCACTTGACTCACCTCTCCTATTATAATGGCCACGATGACCACCCGAGTGGTTACCGCCTTTGTTCGTATTTTTCCTTCTTCGTTGGTTATCATCGCTCTGATGACTGTTGTCACCAGTATGACCCTGGTTGTGGTCCCTCGGTTGCACATACTCATTATCTCGCTCTAATAATTGAGCCCTGTTTACAACATCTGAATATAAAGAAAATTTATGAGATATAAGATATTGCCTAATCTCGGGCTTTAGACCTCTCAGAAACATCCTCGTCATTCGTTCCTAATTTTCGACCAAATGAGGTACAAACCTGGATAACTCTGCAAACTTCGCCTCGTACTGGGACACCGTCATGTTATTTTGTTCCAGTCTGATAAACTCTACCTCCTTCATATGACGAATACTTTCAAGAAAGTACTTGTCATTGAATACTTTCTGAAACGTTTCCCAAGACATGTTGAGTGCAAAGAAGTCAGTACGCTTCACAGACTCCCACCAGTAGTCTGCCTCACCGCGGAACATAAAGGTGGCGAATGGAACCTTCTGTTCCTCCATGCATCCCAAGACATCGAATATCTTGGTAATTTGCTTGACCCATATTTTCGCCTTGATCGGATTCGGCTTTCCAATAAATTCTGGTGGTCCCAACTCCTTGAACTGCTTGGTTATGACCGACCGCACGTTAGTATCACTTCCACCCGTATTTTGTACACGAGTCTCCCTCGTCTGATTTTGCATGAACTGCAAAAAGCTTCTAAACATTCCATCATTCATCGTTTGCTCGGTAGTGTTGTTTACAGGAGGATTATTGCCTTCCTGTTGCACGTTCTCCTGGTTTGTAACTAAAGGTTGTTCCACAGTCTCATACACTCCATTGTTAACGTTCTCAGTAGCCATTCTTAAATACTGCCATAAAACAAGGGTTAATTAAACTAATTAAAATATCACATAATATCCCTATATTATGACTGACCAACAAATAAGCTTAGATACGGCACACTAGCGAAGGATTTACTCATCTCTCCCCTCCTAGTTCTATTCCCCATCTCCACCGTAGACCATATCCCTAAGCTTTGATACCAACTCCGGCGCCCCCAATAGGGTATACAACACCCATTCTCGAGTCGCCAAATACATGGTACGTAAAAGCAAACTACAACTTCAATAATACAATTATCGTGCAAAATACGACAACACATACTGTGAGTTTAAATACAAATAATATTTTCTAGACAATATCCACACTCAAATAAGTCCTCATTACAATTATTCAAATACTATTTTACAGAAATAGTGAGGACAGTTAAAACATCTTTCTAGAACCATCACGCCATACCCCGACTAGATCCTGCTATGTTCTCACCTCCTGAGAAGAAAATGGAACAAAAAGGAAAAGGGTGAGCTCAACTAGCCCAGTAAAGAATATTATGACTAAGATAATATACAACAAATTATCATTAGTCTTCAACCGGGAAAAATTTGATAAAATATAATAGACAACAAGTTTTAGATCAACAATCGCAATGAAATGTTGAGAATCCATTAGAAGAAGTCAGAGAAGAAATTTCACTATCTTCTAAGATTTAAAAGTACAACATCAATATTTTATCCCTGTAACATCAATCAATATACATCTTGAATCAAATATTCATCTTTGCACTACATGCCAAAGATATTCATTTGTATCACCAGTTGGTCATGTTCATCTCAACACCTGTTCATCTTTGCACTACGGGCCAAAGATATTCATCAGTTAATCATTTATCTTTTACTACGTGCCAAAGATATTTAGTAATATCATCATTTAGGACTGAGGATGATGAAAAATATTTTAAAGAAAACTAATCCAGTGAGACAGAAGGACAAATAGTAGGGATTCGTATAACAGTTTATCCAAGATCAATAATACTCCATAATAACCAATTTTGAAGCAAAATTCAAGAATAATGATCAAAACATGGATACAATCAAATATAGTAACCATAATAGACATCTTGGACAAAAAGAAGAAAATTTCATTTTTTGGTTAATAGTGCCGTATACGTGAATAGTGTCGTATACGTGAATAGTAACCCCGACACAAAAAGTTCCAAATTTGATAAAAAGTTCAGATCAATACTTCGGTATAATGATATTGAAGAAATAATATCATATATGAAGAAAATAACATCCCTTACCTCAAAATAACCGTACTTCTGACTGAATTTCGGATATAGTGCTGACAGAAACTTGTACTGAAAAATATAAACTTACAAAGTATCTAAATACTCACAAAATACGCTCAATAATATAGAGAGAGAAAGAGAGAAAGCTTATGTTTCTGGTGTTATTTTCAATTCTAACTTAGCCCTCTATTTATAGGAAAGTGTTAGCACGCCGAAGCAGACTTGACCTACAACCTGATGGCTTTACCTGCTACTATTGCCACCCACCACATTTGAAATAAAATTCAGCACATTTCTTCACCAATCACAAGTGGAGCCCACTCAATTCTAGAATTTTCCACCAAAATCATTTATAAACCTAATTTCCGAATCAGTCACCTCTTAAAATTCATAACAAATCATACGTTCATTTTTAACGGTTCCAAATTTGTAGACATATACTCAACTTATATATGTATAACATATCCAAAAATCACAACGATCCAACGATTTTACTTAAAAATTATAACTCATGCAATATATCTCAAAACACCGGTTTAATTTTTAATACCTCCATTCCAACAAAAATACCGATAAAACACCTCAACATTAACTCCTTCATTTTAACCACAATGAATATATCCAACAATTATATCCACATAAAATAAATATTTCCTTATCATATGAATCAATAATTAATTATTCACAAATAATATTACGTAATTACATTTACGATAACCACGACTCGCTCCCGTGAAAGAGAGGCTTTCCAATAACAATTTCTCCTTCTCAGCGCGCAATTAGGTGACCAAACCTCTCCTCGATGTAACTTTCTAGACATTGCCAATAATGCTATCTAATAATATTATTCAAATAATATGAATTATTGATCCGATAATAGAAATCTTTATGCAATGACAATTATTGAAACAACAATAATATAAATATCAACGTAGCAATTATTGAATCAATAAAATAAAATATTGAACAAGAATTCTCTGTGACAATTATTGAGTAGTGCCTTCTTACGTAAGGATCAATAATTCAACAATACTTGCTGCATACCTTGTCTTCTCGCTGCAACAACGCCAGACATTATATTTTAACCACCGGGTATTCCAACAAAGTGTTAATTGTAATAACTACTGCCAAGTTATTTATAAAAACTCAAACTTATCATTTTCTTTTTCCGATAGTTATTACATTTATGGGGCCCACAAATGATCAAGTCCGTCAAATTTAATATTTCCCGATAATAAGAATATTCCACGACCAAAACGAATATTCCCAAACCAACAATGATTATTTTATAACCACTTGCATATTTTGTAAAATTTGCACATTTCACCCATAACCGAGAATTATATCAAATTAATACCTTATTATTCACAATAATAATTAGAGGAAATACGATTTTATTTATAATAAGTTGGGGTCTTACAATCTCCCCTCCTTATGAAACTCATGCATGTGATATTCCAACAGAATAATAAAGATTTTAATCAGTCCCACAGAAACGCATGTACGTGATATTCCAAATGTAATAGTAAAAAGACGGAATAATAGAAAAATGTCACCAAGTATAGGGTAGCCCACGATACAAAGTTATTCCAATGTAATAATAAAGAATGGAATAACATAAGTTCTCTTCATGAATCTGAAAGAATAACATCCCTTACGAATACAACAAATAATATTCCTACCTTAAGAAGAAGAGTCTTTGGATATATAAGTAGTGAAGTAGCGTAATACTTTCTTCTTTCTCTCTATAGTTTATCTCTCTGTAGTTTTGGTGAATTCGTAAGAAAATAATGAAGGAATGAGCTTATTTATAGAAAAATGGATGCATAGTAACTAACTCATGAATCGGTCCAGTTGATTTACTTTAATCTGACGGTCCATATTTAAAGCAAAATCTTTTAAATAAAATATAATATATTCTATTTACAATCTAATAAAACGAATAACTTTATAAAAGATTTTACTATGCAAACACTATCTTGTACTATATAAAAACATATGCATAATAAAATATAATATATTCTAATTATTGTCTAATAAAATAGATAACTTTATAAAAGTATTACATTTTTATATAAAAAAATTTACTATGCAAAAACACTATGCGAACATTACACTATGCAACACTATATGCATAATAGAATATAATATATTCTATTTATAGAATAACTTTATAAAAGTATTCATTTTATATAAAAAGATTTTCTACGTATTATTACATTAATAATACCAACAAAACCGAGTGACTTATCACGTAAGCATCAATAATTAATACGATTGTGCTACTTATGCAACCACGTGTATTCTCGTATACTTTTAACACCGGGTGTTTCAAGCTTAATCAGTAAAACTTCCGCCGTTATTTTCATAAAATATTTTTTATCGTTTTCTCAATCCGACAATAATTCCGTTAATGGGGTCCACCAATGATTGTGCCAGTTATGCGAATATTCCTGTTTAAACGAATATTCCTCTACCAATCGAATATTATATAACAACTTGCGTACTTTGCAAAATTTATAAATATTACCCACAACTATAACATTATATCAATTTCACTCCATAATATTCAAAAATAATATTTATAGAAAATTCATCTTTATTCAAAAAGTTGGGGTATATTCTCCCCTTCTTATGAAATTTCTCCCTCGAAATTAGGGTACGTACCTGGTATATTGAAGAGGTAAGGATACCTTGATTTCATTTCAGATTCTAACTCCCAAGTCATTTCCTCAACATTGTGGTTTCTCTACAAAACTTTGACTTGAGGTATAACCTTAGAGTGTAGAATATGTTCCTTCTTATCCAAGATTTGAACAGGAATGTAAAACCCCGAATTTTATGAAATAAAAGTATTCAATTTTCCTATTTAGTAAATGGTTAAATTGATAAAAGGTTAAAGTTAAGGGTGATATATGAATTTTTTTCAAAATACGCAAGTGGTTATAAAATATTCATTGTTGTCGGAGAATATTCGTTTAGTTATAGAATATTCTTTTTGTCGGGGAATATTCGTACGACGGCGCAGTCATTTGTGGGCCCCATAACAGAATAAATATCGGATGAAAAAAATGACAAGTTTGAGTTTTTATAAATAACGGCGTAATCGTTCATCATACTGCGTAACACATGTTGGAATACACGGAGGTTAAACTACAAAGATGTCTGGCGTTGTTACCACAATAACACCAGATTATTACGATATTTTGAATTATTGATTCTTACGTAAAGAAAGCACTACTCAATAATTGTTACGAGAATTCTTTATTCAATACTTTATTTTCTTGATTCAATAATTGTTGTGTTGATATTTTATATTATTGTTGTTTCAATAATTGTCACTGCTAGGGGTAGGCATCAGGTAAAAACCTACCAAACCCAGGATGAATACTCTAACCAGAACCAAGCACTAAAATTACTCAAATTTCTGATGCGATATTCTAACCTATTGGACCGATGATCGAATATCTTAGAGCAAGAATGATGCCTTAGAGTACCGATTTTTACCAAAAATTAATATAATTATTATTTTTATTATTATTTTATTATTTTTATTAATATTTTTATTATTATTATAAATATTATTATTATTTTTATTATTATCAATATTTTGTTATTATTATTATTAAATTATTAATAATAAAAAAAATTAGAAAACCAAGATATATCTGGAGGTTGGTTTGGTTTATCTTAGAACCATAAAAGTGCTTAGAATGACCCAGCATCAAAAACCGTATATACCCATTTTTTGTCTCGAAACTCGACCGGTTTATATTTATACCGAATCGATTACGATTCTCGGTTCATTCATCCAAAACCAAAAACCGAACCATTTGCCCACCCCTAGTCACTGCACAGTATTTCCCATTATCAGATCAATAATTCATATTATTTGAATAATATTATTAGATAGCATTATTGGCAATATCTAGAAAGTTCTGTCAAGGAGAGGTTTGGTGACCTAATTATACGCCAAGAAGAGAAATCCTTATTGAAAGCCCCTTTCACTGGAACCGCCTGGTTGTCATTGTTGTGATTCTGTAATATTATTTGTGAATAATTAATTATTGATTTATATGATAAGGAAATATTTATTTGATGTGGATATAAATGATGGATTTATTTTTGTGGTTATAAAAGAAGGAATTAATGTTGAGATATTTTATTAGTATTTTATCAGATTGGAGGTATTAAAAAATCAAATCATTGTTCTTACAGCTCTATTGTGTGAGTTATAATTTTTAATCCGACCGTTGGATCGTTGTGATTTTTGGATATGTTATACATATATAAGTTGAGTATATGTCCACAAATTTTGAACCGTTAAAAATGAACGTATGATTTGTTATGAATTTTAAGAGGTGACTGGTTCAGAAATTGTTAAAGTATCTGAATTTATCATTTTGGTGGAAAATTCTAGAATTGGTGGGCCCCACTTTTGGTTGGTGAGAAATGTGCTAGAATTTTTATTCAAATGTGGTGGGTGGGAATAGTAGCAGGTAAAGCCATCAGGTAGCAGGTCAAGTCTGCTTCGGCGTGCTAACATTTTTCTATAAATAGAGGGCTAAGTTAGAATTGAAAAACACACCAGAATTCATAAGTTTTCTCTCTTTATCTCTCTAGATTATCGAGTGTATTTTGTGAGTATTTAGATACTTGGTGAGTTGCTATTCATCAGGGCAAGTTTCCTTCAGCGTCATATCCGATATCTAGTTAGAAGTGCTGCTCTTTTGAGGTACGGGATAGTAAGGGATATTAAGGGATGCTATATTCTTCATAATGATGTTATTCTTTCAATATCATTATACTGAAATATTGGTATGGATTTTATTGTGGAATTTTTACCTTTTTGAGTCGGGGTTACTATTCACGATACGGCCTTTATTCATGTATATGGCACTTATTTATATGATATATTATTTATCTACGGTCTATATATGAATAATCAAGAGTACTATTCACGAGTTACTATTCATGAGTTATTATTCACGAGTTACTATTCACGAGTTATTATTCACGAGTTACTATTCACGGGTACTATTCACAACAAAATTGGATTCTTTTGCTGACCAAATTATCGTTGATTTATGAATCTTACTCTTGAAATTAATAGGTTGTTGATCATATTGTTTTTATTATCATATATAACATTTTTATAACCTTGGTGATGGAATTTCTCTTTGACTTGAGTGTAAAGATGGGTAGATTATTGGTATGATCATGACTAGGGGTTCTCTTTGGCCAGTAGTGCAAAGTTGAATCGTTGACTAGTATGATCATGACCATTGAATTTACAATTGAATATTTTTAGCTTAAGTGCAAAGGTGAATTGATCAACATGGTTATAATTATGGTTTATATAAATTCTGAAATGATTATATATTTCTTTGAGATATGAATATCTTTGGCCCGTAGTGCAAAGATGACATGTTATTGAATATCTTTGGCCCGTAGTGCAAAGATGATCTGTTGTTGAATATCTTTGGCCTGTAATGCAAAGATGACCTGTTGTTGAATATCTTTGGCCCGTAATGCAAAGATGACCTGTTGTTGAATATCTTTGGCCCGTAGTGCAAAGATGATCTTTTGTTGAATATCTTTGGCCTGTAGTGCAAAGATGACCCGTTGTTGAATATCTTTGGCCCGTAGTGCAAGGATAAATTTATTAGTATGATTATGAACATGAACTGTGATTTGGTATAACCATGATCTTTGATGTTTCAGGTAAAGACATGTGATGTTAATTATCTTCGTCTTGGATGAGAAGAGGAATTTTGAATCATAATTATGATTATGAGTTATTCATATGATTGTGGAAAGGAACTGTTAATTGATGTTACAGGGATAAAACATTATTGCTGGACTTTTAATGTAGAGAAGATAATAGACTTTATAGTCTATTTGACTCTTCTAATGGATTGTTTGTTCCGCTACAACTATGATTGAAATTTTTATCATCTACCATATGTTCTAAATCTCTGATTTATTACTGTTGAAGGCTATTGATAATTTATTTATCTTTAGTCATGATATTCTTTACTGAAGCTAGTTGTGCTCACCCTTCTATTTCAAAATTCCTTTCAGGTAATAAGAGTGTAGCTGGGTCGAGCGGGGGTAACAAGGGAATAGAATGGTGGTCATCATTTAGTAGTTATATTTGGTGAATCAAATAGGGTGAAGCGAACCCAATGTTGGAAGGGTGTTTTGCCACTATCATACAAGATGTCTAAAGACATACAACCTCGTGTTATCATAAGACAGGGTTGTGCACATCCACTTACTGAGTATATCTACGCGCACTATCTATATGATCTTGGTGTTTGTTTGAAGTATAATTGTCAATTAGAGATAGTAGAGATAATGATATGTCAAGAGAAGACTCATCATTGGAAAGAATATGATAGTAATCTTCTCGTTTTTCTTTGGGGTCTATTGGGTCAACCAAGGATAATTCTGTGGCCATATGATATCTATTATAACCTAGAAGCATAGCCTCCCATGTACGAAGGTTTCCTTGAGCACTTCCCAAAGATTTTAATTTCTAAAACAGTTTTTGACTATACCTTTATGTAAGATGTCATGGTGACGTCCTACCCAAGTTGGTGTAAAGAGTCATAGGTAATATATATATTTGTATCAAAACTCACAACACGTGAGTTGTTGTATTTTGCACAACAATTGTTGTAATAAAGTTGTAGTTGTTTTCTGTACCATGTATTTGGCGACTCAGAATGGGTTGGATGGAATAGACCTATTTTGGGGTTGTCACATTTGGTATCAGAGCTTAGGGATATGATATCTGGCGGAGATCCGGGATTAGAACTAGGAGAGGAGAGATGAGTAAATCCTTCGCTAGTGTGTCCAACCTAAGCTTATTTGTTGGTCTGTCATAATATCGGGATATTATGTCATATGTTAATTTGTTCAATTAACCTTTGTTTTGAAGCTGCATTCTAGAATGATATCTGATATATAGGAGATGAAAGCAATGGAGAAATCATGATGACCAGGGAGATAGAATCGAAATGAAAGCAAGGTATTCTCAACTCTTTGAAATACCGAGTGCGTAAATTCGAGGGCGAAATTTCATAAGGAGGGAGATTATAAGACCTCGAATTTTATGAAATAAAAGTATTCAATTTTCCTATTTAGTAAATGGTTAAATTGATAAAAGGTTAAAGTTAAGGGTGATATATGAATTTTTTTCAAAATACGCAAGTGGTTATAAAATATTCATTGTTGTGGGAATATTCGTTTAGTCATAGAATATTCTTTACGTATCTGGGAATATTAAATGCGATGGCGTAGTCATTTGTGGGCCCCATAATGTAATAAATGTCGGATGAAGAAAATGACAAGTTTGAGTTTTTTATAAATAACGGCGTAATCGTTACAGATAAACCTTTGGAATACACAGTGGTTAAAATACAAGATGTCTGCGTTGTTGCACATGAACACGGTATTACAAAGATTTTTTGAATTATTGATTCTTCACGTAAAGAAGCTTACTTTCGATAATTATTACGATGAATTCTTGTTCAATGCTTTATTTTATTGATTCAATAATTGTTGCGTTGATATTTTATATTATTGTTGTTTGATAATTGTCAATTTGCACAGTATTTCCCATTATCGATTCAATAATTCATATTATTTGAATAATATTATTAGATAGCATTATTGGCAATGTCTAGAAAGTTCATCGAGGAGAGGTTTGGTCACCTAATTGCGCTATTAATAAGGAGAAATCCTTATTGAAAGCCCCTTTCTTTCACTGAACCTACACGGTTGTCATTGTTGTGATTACGTAATATTATTTGTGAATAATTAATTATTGATTTATATGATAAGGAAATATTTATTTGATGTGGATATAAATGATGGATTTATTTTGTGGTTATAAATGAAGGAATTAATGTTGAGATATTTTATCAAGTATTTTGTCGGATTGGAGGTATTAAAAGATCAAATCATTGTTCTTATAAACTCTATTGTGTGAGTTATAATTTTTAATCCGAATAGTTGGATCGTTGTGATTTTTGGATATGTTATACATATATAAGTTGAGTATATGTCCACAAATTTTGAACCGTTAAAAATGAACGTATGATTTGTTATTAATTTTAAGAGGTGACTGGTTCAGAAATTGTTGAAGTATCCGAATTTATCATTTTGGTGGAAAATTCTAGAATTGGTGGGCCCCACTTTTGGTTGGTGAGAAATGTGCTAGAATTTTATTCAAATGTGGTGGGTGGGAATAGTAGCGGTAAAGCCATCGGTGGCAGTCAAGTCTCGCTTCAAGCGTCTTAACATTTTCCTATAAATAGAGGCTAAGTTAGAATTGAAAAACACACCGTAATTCATAAGTTTTCTCTTTTTCTCTCTAGATTATCGAGTGTATTTTGTGAGTATTTAGATACTTGGTGAGTTGTTATTCATCGTCAGAAGTTTCTTTCAAATAATATATCCGATATCCAGTTGGAAGTCTTTATTCTTTTGAGGTAAGGGATAGTAAGGGATATTAAGGATGCTATATTCTTCATAATGATGTTATTCTTCAATATCATTATCTTTGAAATATTGGTATGAATTTTATTGTGGAAGTTTTACCTTTTTGAGTCGGGGTTACTATTCACGTATACGACACTATTCATGAATATGGCACTATTTACGTATATGACATTATTTATGTATACGATCTATGTATTTAATACAGATCTTATTCACGAGTTACTATTCATGAGTTATTATTCACGAGTTACTATTCACGAGTTATTATTCACGAGTTACTATTCACGGGTACTATTCACAACAAAATTGGATTCTTTTTCTGACCAAATTATCGTTGATTTATGAATCTTACTCTTGAAATTAATAGGTTGTTGATCATATTGTTTTTATTATCATATATAACATTTTTATAACCTTGGTGATGGAATTTCTCTTTGACTTGAGTGTAAAGATGGGTAGATTATTGGTATGATCATGACTATGGGTTCTCTTTGGCCAGTAGTGCAAAGTTGAATCGTTGACTAGTATGATCATGACCATTGAATTTACAATTGAATATTTTTAGCTTAAGTGCAAAGGTGAATTGATCAACATGGTTATAATTTTGGTTTATATAAATTCTGAAATGATTATATATTTCTTTGAGATATGAATATTTTTGGCTAGTAGTCTGAAGATGACATATTATTGAATATCTTTGGCCCGTAAGTAAAGATGATCTGTTGTTGAATATCTTTGGCCCGTAATGCAAAGATAACTTTTGTTGTTGAATATATCTTTGGCCATATCTTTGGCCCGTAGTAAAAGATGATCTTTTGTTGAATATCTTTGGCTCGTGGTGCAAAGATGACCCGTTTTGAATATCTTTGGCCAGTAGTGCAAGGATGAATTTATTAGTATGATTATGAACATGAACTGTGATTTGGTATAACCATGATCTTTGATGTTTCAGGTAAAGACATGTGATGTAAATTATCTTCGTCTTGGATGAGAAGAGGAATTTTGAATCATAATTATGATTATGAGTTATTCATATGATTGTGGAAAGGAACTGTTAATTGATGTTACAGGGATAAAACATTATTGCTGGACTTTTAATGTAGAGAAGATAATAGACTTTATAGTCTATTTGACTCTTCTAATGGATTGTTTGTTCCGCTACAACTATGATTGAAAATTTTTATCATCTACCATATGTTCTAAATCTCTGATTTATTACTGTTGAAGGCTATTGATAATTTATTTATCTTTAGTCATGATATTCTTTACTGAGCTAGTTGTGCTCACCCTTCTATTTCAAAATTCCTTTCAGGTAATAAGAGTGTAGCTGGGTCGAGCGGGGGCAACAGGGGAATAGAACGGTGGTCATAATTTAGTAGTTATATTTGGTGAATCAAATAGGGTGAAGCGAACCCAATGTTGGAAGGGTATTTTGCCACTATCATACAAGATGTCTAAAGACATACAACCTCGTGTTATCATAAGACAGGGTTGTGCACATCCACTTGCTGAGTATATCTACGCGCACTACTTATATGATCTTGGTGTTTGTTTGAAGTATAATTCTCAATTAGAGATAGTGGAGATAATGATATGTCAAGAGAAGACTCATCATTGAAAAGAATATGATAGTAATCTTCTCGTTTTTCTTTGGGGTCTATTGGGTCAACCAAGGATAATTCTATGGCCATATGATATCTATTATAACCTAGAAGCATAGCCTCCCATGTACGAAGGTTTCCTTGAGCACTTCCCAAAGATTTTAATTTCTAAAACAGTTTTTGACTATACCTTTATGTAAGATGTCATGGTGACGTCCTACCCAAGTTGGTGTCAAGAGTCACAGTTGATATATATATATATTTGTATCAAAACTCACAACACATGAGTTGTTGTATTTTGCACAACAATTGTTGTAATAAAGTTGTAGTTGTTTTATGTACCATGTATTTGGTGACTCAGAATGGGTTGGATGGAATAGACCTATTTTGGGGTTGTCACATTTGGTATCAGAGCTTAGGGATATGATATCTGGCGGAGATCCGGGATTAGAACTAGGAGAGGAGAGATGAGTAAATCCTTCGCTAGTGTGTCCAACCTAAGCTTATTTGTTGGTTTGTCATAATATCGGGATATTATGTCATATGTTAATTTGTTCAATTAACCTTTGTTTTGAAGCTGCATTCTAGAATGATATCTGAAATATAGGAGATGAGCAATGGAGAAATCATGATGACCGGGGAGATAGAATCTGAAATGAAAGCAAGGTATTCTCAACTCTTTAAAATATCAGGTACGTAAATTTCAGGGACGAAATTTCATAAGGAGGGGAGATTGTAAGACCCCGAATTTTATGAAATAAAAGTATTCAATTTTCCTATTTAGTAAATGGTTAAATTGATAAAAGGTTAAAGTTAAGGGTGATATATGAATTTTTTCAAAATACGCAAGTGGTTATAAAATATTCATTGTTGTCGGGGAATATTCGTTTAGTCATAGAATATTCTTTCTGTCGGGGAATATTCGTGATGCGACGGCGTAGTCATTTGTGGGCCCCATAACAGAATAAATGTCGGATGAAGAAAATGACAAGTTTGAGTTTTTATAAATAACGGCGTAATCGTTCACTGCTTAACAACTTGTTAGAATACCGGTGGTTAAAATACGATGTCACGCTGTTGTTGCACAAGAATAATACCAGATTATTGCACATATTTTTGAATTATTGATTCTTACGTAAAGCCCACTACTCAATAATTGTTACGATGAGTTACTTGCTCAATGCTTTATTTTATTGATTCAATAATTGTTGCGTTGATATTTTATATTATTGTTGTTTCAATAATTGTCAACGCACGATATTCCCATTATCGCTTCAATAATTCATATTATTTGAATAATATTATTAGATAGCATTATTGGCAATGTCTAGAAAGTTCTCATCGAGGAGAGGTTTGGTCACCTAATTCGCGCTACCAATAAGGAGAAATCCTTATTGAAAGCCCCTTTTCCCCTGGGAAGCCTCATGTCATTGTTATGATTACGTAATATTATTTGTGAATAATTAATTATTGATTTATATGATAAGGAAATATTTATTTGATGTATATAAATGATGGATTTATTTTTGTGGTTATAAATGATGGAATTAATGTTGAGATATTTTATCAAGATTTTGTCCGGATTGGAGGTATTAAAAGATCAAATCAATGTTCTTACACTTTCTATTGTGTGAGTTATAATTTTAATCCGAAATAGTTGGATCGTTAGTGATTTTTGGATATGTTATACATATATAAGTTGAGTATATGTCCACAAATTTTGAACCGTTAAAAATGAACGTATGATTTGTTATTAATTTTAAGAGGTGACTGGTTCAGAAATTGTTGAAGTATCCGAATTTATCATTTTGGTGGAAAATTTTAGAATTGTTGGGCCCCACTTTTGGTTGGTGAGAAATGTGCTATAATTTTTATTCAAATGTGGTGGGTGGGAATAGTAGCAGGTAAAGCCATCAGGTAGCAGGTCAAGTCTGCTTTGGCGTGCTAACATTTTCCTATAAATAGAGGGCTAAGTTAGAATTGAAAAACACACCAGAATTCATAAGTTTTCTCTCTTTTTCTCTCTAGATTATCGAGTGTATTTTGTGAGTATTTAGATACTTGGTGAGTTGCTATTCATCAGTGCAAGTTTCCTTCAGCGTCATATCCAATTTAGTAAATAATTAAATTGATAAAAGGTTAAAGTTAAGGGTGATATATGAATTTTTTCAAAATACGCAAGTGGTTATAAAATATTCATTGTTGTCGGGGAATATTCGTTTAGTCATAGAATATTCTTTTACGTTCTGTGGAATATTAAATGCAATGTAGTAGTCATTTAGGGCCCATAACGTAATAAATGTTAGATGAAGAAAATGACAAGTTTGAGTTTTTATAAATAACTTGGCGTAATCGTTACCAAGTTAACACCGTTGGAATACACGGTGGTTAAAATACAAAGATGTCTGGCGTTGTTGTTGCGATGTAAGAATATTACCAGTATTGCATGTATTTTTTTGAATTATTGATTCTTACGTGAAAGGCACTACTCAATAATTGTTACGATGAGTTACTTATTCAATGCTTTATTTTATTGATTCAATAATTGTCATGCGTTGATATTTTATATTATTGTTGTTTCAATAATTGTCACTTTGCCACGCGGATTTCCCATTATCGGATCAATAATTTATATGTCAAGAGAAGACTCATCATTGGAAAGAATATGATAGTAATCTTCTCGTTTTTCTTTTTAGGGTCTATTAGGTTGACCAAGGATAATTACGTACCGTATGATATCTATTATAACCTAGAAGCATAGCCTCTCCCATGTACGAAGGTTTCCTTGAGCACTTCCCAAAGATTTTAATTTCTAAAACAGTTTTTGACTATACCTTTATATAAGATGTCATGGTGACGTCCTACCCAAGTTGGTGTCAAGAGTCATAGTTGATATATATATTTGTATTAAAACTCATAACACATGAGTTGTTGTATTTTGCACGACAATTGTTGTAATAAAGTTGTAGTTATTTTTTGTACCATGTATTTGGAGATTTAGAATGGGTTGGATGGAATGGACCTATTTTGGGGTTGTCACAAGGAACCTCTTCATACGTCAAATCTTCCCATATTTCGTACGGTTCTAACTCAATAATGTGGTTCGGGTCTTCTACATATTTACGTAACATGGATATGTGAAAAACATTATGAACATAAGACATACTTGGCGGTAAAGCGAGTCTATAGGCCACAGTTCCTACTCGATCGAGGATTAAAAATGGGCCAATGAATCGAGGATTGAGCTTTCCTCTCTTTCCAAATCTCGTAACTCCTTTCCACGGAGCAACTCGTAACAACACATGATCTCCTATATCTAATTCCACATCCTTTCGATGAAGATCAGCATAACTCTTTGTCGATCTTGTGAGGTTTTTATACCTTACCGGATCGTTTGAATCTTTTTCGTAGTCATACGTACCAACTCCGTTCCCAACAACGTTGCTTCACCCACCTCATCCCAGCATACTGGAGAACGACACTTTCTTCTATACAACGCTTTGAATGGAGCCATGCCAATACTTGCTTGATAACTGTTGTTGTAGGAAAACTCCACCAATGGTAAGAACTTGTCCCAACTTCCCTTGAAATCAAGGACACAGAGTCTTAATAGATCTTCAAGAGTTTGAATAGTCCTCTCCGATTGTCCGTCCATCTGAGGATGATATGCCAAGCTAAATCGTAAATTTGTGCCCATAGCTTTTTACAAACTAACCCAAAATCGTGAAGTGAATCTTGGGTCTCGATTAGAAACTATGGATACTGGCATACCATGCAGTCTTACAATCTCGTTTATGTACATACGAGCAAGACGTTCAAGTGTATAAGTTTCTCGTATCGATAAGAAATGAGCAGACTTGGTCAATCTATCAACAATGACCCAAATCGCATTTATACCTTGAGAAACCTTTGGAAGACCGGTAACGAAATCCATGGTAATGTGCTCCCACTTCCATTCTGGAATTTCCAGTGGTTGCAATGGACCTTTTGGTACTTGATGCTCACCTTGACTTCGTTGACACGTTAGACACCTTGAGATAAACAAATTTATCTCTCTTCAGATTGCCCCACCAAAATGTATGTCGAAGATCATGATACATTTTGGTACTCCCAGAATGGATTGCAAACGGTGTGTTGTGCGTCTCCATCATGATTTTATACTTTAAATCGTGGTCGTTAGAACACAAAGTCCGGAGTTGACTCAAGTATTCCTTCTTCATCGATTCTTGCTTCCTAAGATAGCACCTTCTTGCACTTTGTTCCTCATACGCGCCACCTCCAGTGTCAGTAGCTTGAGCGACTTTAACTTTATCAATTAAAGTCGGTTCTACTCGTATGTTCGCCATCATCACATTGGTCCCTGGAGTCTTTAACTCTATTTCCATCATTTGCAAGTCACACAAAATGGGCCTTTGCGTTGTCAATATTGCACTCGTACCTGCATATGATCTTCTACTCAATGCGTCAGCTACCACATTCGCTTTTCCAGGATGGTATTGGATGGTATGATCATAATCTTTCAACAGTTCAAGCCAACGTCGTTTTCGCATGTTGAGTTCCTTTTGAGTGAAGAAATATTTGAGGCTTTTATGATCCGTAAAGATCTCCACTTTTTCCCCATACAAGTAATGCGTAAAATCCCAACTTTTTAAATAAAGATGAATTTTCTATAAATATTATTTTTGAATATTATGGAGTAAAAAATTGATATAATGTTATAGTTGTGGGTAATATTTATAAATTTTGCAAAGTACGCAAGTTGTTATATAATATTCGATTGGTCGGGGAATATTCGTTTTAACAGGAAATATTTGTACAACGGCACAATCATTGGTGGACCCCACAACGGAATTATTGTTGGATTGAGAAAACGACAAAAATACTTTATGAAAATAACGGCGGAAGTTTTACCGTTAATCTGTTGAAACACCGGTGTTAAAAAGTAGTAATATCTGGCGTGGTTACGATGAGACACAAGATTGATTATTGATGCTTACGTGAGAAGTCACTCAGTTTTGTTTAATTATTGCTATAGTAATTGTTGTAAATTTTGCTTATTTTATGGACCCCTATTTACTCATTTTTCAAAATAATCGGTAGAAAATTTTTAATATAATAAAAGTGGGGCCACATGTGGGGCCCCCGTGTGGAAAATGAATTTGAAAAGGAGGCAGCATCTCACGGGTAAGCTTTTGATAGTGTCAGGAGGGAGTTTTGTATAACTGACATATATATATATATATATATATATATATATATATATATATATATATGTGATAATATATATTATATAATTGGTATATTATATATATATATATATATATATATATAGGATGATTAAAAGATGGGGACGGGAGTATCACAGAGTAATGACCGTAGAAAGTTTAAATATATATAAGATATAATTTATAATATATATTATATTTTATTTAAAAGTTTTATTTTATTAGAATATTTTATCGCATGCATAGTATCCATTCCATTTTCCTATAAGTAGAAGCTCATTCCTTCTTTATTTTCTTACGAATTCACTTTGAACTCTGTAGAGAGAAAACTATAGAGAGAGACTATAGAGATAGAAGAAAAGTATTACGCTACTTAACTACTTTTATATTCAGTTTCTTTTACTAGTAGTGGGTGTTATTCTTTTTTATTCATGAAGAGAACTGTTGTTATTCCATTTCTTATTATTCTGTTAGAATAACTTTTGTATCTGCCTACTACCTATACTTGGTGACATTCTTCTATTATTCATTGGAACATCCATGCATGTGTGTTTTACACCTACCGGTTCCGCTTTTATTATTATTCCGTTGGAACATCCTGCTCATGTGTTTTACACCGACTGGTTCCGCTTTATTATTATTCTCATTGGAACATCCTCATGCATGTGTTTTACACCGGACTGGTTCCGCTCTTTTATATTCTCGCTGGAACATCCCAGCTTGCACAAATTTTGCCCGACCGTTCCGTTATTATTATTCTGTTGGAATAACCTGTCTATGCGAAGTACCGCATGCATGGTGATTTCTTTTGTTATTCCATTCTTTATTATACTAAGTTGGTCAATGTTTTGACTTCTATACTCCATGAAATTAGTAGAATATCCTTGATATTTGCGCTTCATCCAGTATCTTTTCATGAAAATATTCTTCTGATCATTCTTGAATTTTACTCTACAAAACAGTATCATGTTGACAATTTGGACGTTAATAATTCCTGGATAAAATAATTGTTGAACTTGTTTTATTGAATTCTTATATCATTGTCATCATCCTCATGTTTATATTTTGTTGAAAGTCATCTGTGGCCTGTAGTGCATAGATGGACTTGGTATGATTATGACCGAGGATTATTCTTTGTAATCATGGCCGTAATGTTACAAATGATGTGGTAAAAGTTCTCATTGGCCCGTAGTGCATTGATGGACGATTGTTGGCATGATCATGACCATTAATGAATACACAAATATTCTTGGCCTCAGTAGTGCATGGATAATTGTGGTCGTGATACTAAAGAATATCCTTGGCCATAGTGCGGGGGTGATTCGATGATGTGGAATATTTATTAAGTTTGAGTCTCAAATGATAATGATGATGAAAACCTTTTTAATCATAAAAGATAGTAGATTTTATTTTCTACTTGACTCTTTTAATGGATTGTTTGTTCCACTGCAGTTAAACTTGATTTCTATTATATTTTATCAGTTTAACATTGTTGGAGACTAATGATAATTTATTCTGCATTATCTTAGTCATAATATTTCTTCTTGGGCTTGTTGAGCTCACCCTTTCTTTCACCGTTTTCTTCTTGAAATGAGAATATAAATTTGGGACGAGTCGGGGAACGGAGTAATGGTCCAGAGGATAGCATTAGTAGTCCTCACTATTCTATGAAATAGTGTGATAATAATTGTAATGAGGACTCCTTTTGAGTTTGTATAATCTCTAGTAGATAATATATGTATTCAAACTCACGGTTTATGTTTTATCGTATTGTATACCTATGTTTGTATTAATAAGTTGTATTTGAAATCATACCATGTATCCATGCGACCCAAGATGGGTGATGTATACCTAATTTTGAGGCGTCCACGGTTGGTATCAAAGCTTAGGGATATGATCCTGCTAAGATGTGAGACTAGAACTAGGAGGGAGAGATCGGGAATTCCTTCGCTAGTATGACCTACTTAAATTTATTTTGTATTTAAATTGGTTGGTCGAGTTTAGAGATATTATGTTACATGTCAATTAACCTTTGTTTTTGGCGAGATATCTAAAATTACATCCGAAAATGTTGAGAATAGCAATAATCAGGAGAATGTGCATCAGGAAGGCGACAATCCTCATGCAAACAACAACACTGACCAAATGATGAATGATGGATTGTTCGGAGGCTTTATGCAATTCATGCAACAAAGAAAGTAGAGCTCTCATCCAAAATGTAGGTGGAACATCTTTGAAACTCTCGGGCGATCACCGCTAAACAGTTCAAGGAGCTGGGACCACCGGAGTTTAAGGGAGAGCAAAAACCACTTATGGCGAAAGCATGGATAAAGCAGATCACCAAGATATTTGATGTCTTGGGATGCTCAGGAGCAAAAGGTTCCCTTTGCCTTTTATGTTACGCGAGAGGCGATTCTTCGGTGGGAATCGGTTAAACATACTCAACTGCCAGTCTTGAAGATGTCTTGGGAGAAGTTCCAAGAGTCATTCAATGAAAAATACTTTCCCAAAGTATTCGTCACATGAAGGAGGCGGAGTTTATCAAATTGGAGCAAAATAATATGGCCGTGTCGCAATACGAGGAAAAATTTGGGAGTTATCCGGTTCAAGTCCCCACTGTGGATAATGAAGAGAAATGGCGCGAATGTTTTAAGAGGTTTGAAGCGAGATACGTCGAACATCTTATTTCTCATAAACAATGTTTGTATTCGAGATGTTGTAAATAGGGCTCGATTGGTGGAAGCGCGATAAGAGTCAACGCAACCAAAAGAGAGCGGCAAAATGAAATACTAATACCAAGTGAGCGATCATCGAGCGGTGACAACAAGCGTGGAGGGAATAAACAGGCCGAAATATAGTAACCACTTCTATGGTAATCAAGGACAAAACAATAAGAATGGACATTTCAAAAGAGGAGATTCAACAATGATGGAAAGACGTCGGCTGACCAAAGAATCGTTGTTAAGGAAGGAGAAAGACCACCTATCATATGCTTCAAATGCGGAGGGAGGGACACATCGGTCAAATTAGCGATGCGAGTCAAAAGCGTGTTATAATTGTGGAAGTGAAGGTCACTTAGCCCAATTTTGTCGTTCATCGAAGATAAATTCAAATAAGATGGAGGCACCAAAGGCTATCCCAGAAAAGTCAAAGCCGGTAGTGCAAGGGAGAGCGTTTGTTGTGACCTCCCAGAAAGCAAGGAACCCGAATGAGGTCATCACGGGTAAGCTTATCATAAACTCTAGCGAAGTCTACACTTTATCATATCCTCGCATTTTGACCGGTCACAACAAACGCTCTTCCAGGAATCGTTGTCTTTGACTTTTCTGGGACATCCTTTTGAGTCACCATTCCCGCTGGACTGGGTTTCGATATCGTACAATCTCGAGCGATATGTCCTTCTTTTCCACAATTATAGCATACCTTAAAACTGTTGTGGCGGTTTGAGTGATATGTCCCTCTTTCCGCATTTGTAACATACGTGAGATGGTCTTTCTCCTCCCTTGGAACCAGCCATTATTAGGCGCTAACGCCTTCACATGGTCGCTGTTGAATCTCCTCTTTTAAAATCTCCTCCCGACTCACTTCTTCTATTTTCATGGCCACGATTACCACCAGAGTGGTTACCGCCTTTGTCAGTATTCTTCTTTCTCCGTTGGTTATCGTTATTTTGTTGACTACTATCTTCTTGATATGATCCTCGGTTATGGTCCCTCGGTTGAACGTGTACTCGTTATCTCGCCTACAACAACAACCGAGCCCTATATTGACAACATCCGAATAGAGAGAAAATTTATGAAAAATGAGATCTTGACGTATCTGGGTTTCAAACCTCTCGAAACATCCGCGTCATAATTCCTCATTCTCCACCAAATGAGGTGCAACACTCGATAACTCCGAACTTCGCCTCGTCTTCGAGACACCGCCATGTTATTCTCTCTCCATTCTAATAAACTCCACTTCCTTCATATGACGAATACTTTCGTGGAACTACTTGTCATTGAACTGCTTCAAATGTCTCCCATGACATGTTGAGTCTGCGGTTGGATGGAGTGCGCTTCACGATTCCCACCAATGAATCGCCTCACACTGGAACATAAAAGTAGCGAATGGAACTTTCTGTTCCTCCGCATCCCAAGACATCGAATATCTTGGTAATTTGTTTGACCCACGTCTCGCTTTAATCGGATCCGCTTTCCCGCACTCGTGGTCCCAACTCTTTGAACCGCTTGGTTTGTGACCACCCGTGAATTGCTATCATTTTCTCCTCAGTATTTTGAACACGAGTCTCCTCGTCCGATTTTTGCATGAACTGCAAAAGCTTCTAAACATCCCTCGTTCATCATCATCTACTGGTGTTGTTCACAGGAGGTACATTGCCAACTCTGTTGCACGTTCTCCTCGTTGGTAAAATCTGAGGCATCTCCACGGTCTCATTTACTCCACTCATTAATATTCTCAATCGACATTCTCAAATACTTTCATAAAACAAGGGTTAATTAAAGAAATCAATATATCACATAATATCCCTATATCTTGACCAACTAACAAATAAGCTTAGGTAGGACACACTAGCGAAGGATTTACTCGTCTCTCCCTTCCTAGTTCTATTCCCCGATCTCCGCCAGAGATCATATCCCTAAGCTCTGATACCAACTATGACGCCCCCAAAATAGGTCCATTCCATCCAACCCATTCTGAGTCGCCAAATACATGGTACAGAAATAACTACAACTTTATTATTACAACATATAAACTGTGAGTTTAAATACAGATATTGCCATCTGCATAACAATACGCAAATAAATCCCCATCATAATTATTGATACATTATTTTACAAAAATGGTGAGGACTACTAAACAACTCTCTCTAGAACCTTCATTCCATACCCCGACTAGTACTCGCTACATTCTCGCCTCCTGAGAAGAAAAATGGAACAACAAGGAAAAGGGTGAGCTCAACTAGCCCAGTAAAGAATATTATGACTAAGATAATATACAACAAATTATCGTTAGTCTTCAACAGGAAAAATCTAATAGAATACAATAGACAACAAATTTTAAATCAATATTCGCGCATGAAATAATAATTCATTAGAAGAGTTAAGTAGAGAATGCAAACTACTATCTTCTATATATGAATTTAAAAGTTCATCGTCGATATTTTATCCTGTAACATCAATCAATATACATCTCGAATCAAATATTCATCTTTGCACTACGTGCCAAAGATATTCATCGATTAATCATGTTCATCTAAACACTGCTCATCTTTGCACTACTGGGCCAAAGATATTCTTCAAATCATTCATCTTTTGCACTACGTGCCAAAGATATTCCATAATATCATCATTTAAGATCAAGATGATGAAAAATATTTTAAAAGAAACGAATCCAATGAAACAAAATGACAAGGATTAAGGATTAAGGATTCGTACTTTGTTTTATCCACGTCAAAATACCTCAAAAATAATCATAGGGTGTAAAATTCAAGAATGATCAAAACATGGATACAATCAAAGCTAGTATCCGAATAGATATTTTGAACGAAAAGAAGAAATTTTATTTTTCTATGAATAGTGCCGATTCGTGAATAGTGTCGATCGTGAATAAGACGTATATCGTGAATAGTAACTCGACACCAAAAGATAGAAATTTCACACAAAAACATCTTCACGCTTCGTGAATAGTACTCGTGAATAATAACTCGTGAATAGTAACTCATGAATAGTAACTCTAGACATGAAAAAGTTCCAAATTTGATAAAAAGTTCCAACCAATATTTCAAAGATAATGATATTGAAGAAATAATATCATTTGAGAAGAAAATAACATCCCTTACCTCGAAAAGACAAGATTTAGTTGAAACCCTGATATATAGCTATGACTTGAACTTGCCGTAGTATAGCAATACTCAAAGTATACTCAAAATACTCACAAGAATACGCTCGATAATATAGAGAGAAAACTTGATTTAAATGTGTGATTTTCAATTCTAACCTAAGCACCTATTTATAAGAAATTGCTTAGAACACCAAAGCGAGAAAATTGAATATAATAATATTATTTATAAACAAAATTCCTTAGCCCACCTTTGAAATCTAATTTCAGCCATAGCACATGTTAAATGAGGTTCACAAACTCACCAAAAACGTTTTTCTCAAAATAATTAATTAAAACTCCCAAAATCAATTATTTGAACTCAAAACTTCAATAATTCATAATAAATAGCCCTTTTATCGTAGAAAATTCGAATCTCATGAGAGTTTTTATAAGAAATTCAATTCTCTACAACTTTACGTAAGAAAGTTTTTCCAAATTACAAACAAAAATTGACCAAAAATCCACAAACTGGACGATTTTACAAAGCTATAATCAAATTTCGGTCAAGAAATGGGGTCCAAACACACACAAAACATGTGTTAATCATTTAATGCCACAAAATACTCTTCCTCCTCATATACTCATATTTCCCACATTCATTGTAAAATATCACCGTTAATATATTATTAAAATAATATATTTAAATAAATTATTTTATCGTAAAATGATAAAATATTAATTTTCAACAATTGTCATTTTAAAATTTTCTCCATCTATATCCACATAAAATTAATATTTTCCTCATCATATAAATCAATAATTAATTATTCACAAATAATATTACAGAATCACAAGATCGCAACGGTAGTTCTAGAGGAAAGAGGGGCTTTCGATAAGGATCTCTCCTTCTCGGCTGCATGATTAGGTGACCAAACCTCTCCTTAGACGAAAACTTTCTAGACATTGCCAATAATGTTTTCTAATAATATTATTCAGATAATATGAATTATTGCTCCGATAATGGAAAATACTGTGTAATGACAATTTATTGAAACAACAATAATATAAAATATTAATGCAGCAATTATTGAATCAATAAAATAAAATACTGAACAGTAATTACTGTAACAATTATTGAGTAGTGCCTTCTTACGTAAGAATCAATAATTGGTGCAATACTGTGTGCTACTGTTCAACAACGCCGATATTAGTGTTTTTAACCACCGGGTATTCCAACAATATAATAGTAATAACTACGCCAAGTTATTTATAAACAACTTATATTTGTCGTTTTCTTCATCCAATCGCTTTCAGTTATGGGGCCCATAAAAGATCTACTACCGTCGTATTTAATATTCCCAACAGCATTTAATATTCCACGACCAAACGAATATTCCCTTAATAATAATGAATATTTTATCACCACTTGCTTATTCTAAATATTTATGCATTTACCCATAACTAACCACATTAATCAAATCCACCCTTACTATTTCAAAATAATAAATAAAGGAAATTCCTTTTATTTAAAAATTTCGGTCTTACATATTATACTGAATTCAAGCAACCAAACCATTAAAATCAATCATCGTCATCTCAAGCCATAAAGCTATTCGCTTATTGAAAAACGGATGTCAAGCTTTCTTAGCTCATGTCATGATCAAAACAAAATACGCCGCTTTTGAATAATATTTCTATTGTTAATGAATTTCCGACGTATTCCTTGAAGAACTTCTGCCTACCCCGGCGTGAAATTGAATTTTGTATCGAACTTGAACCCAAAGACAAAACCCATTTCTAAATCCCCATATCGAATGGCTCTATTGAACTTCGTGAGTTAAAAACTCAACCGCAAGAATTGTTAGACATTAGCTTTATTCGTCCCTAGTACTTCTCCTTGGGGTGCTCCTGCTTACTATTCGTGAAGAAGAAAGATGGGAGTATGTGACTTTGTATTGATTATCGGGAGTTGAATCATGTCACCATCAAAAATAGGTACCCATTGCCACGTATTGATGACTGTTTGACCCGATTGCAAGGAGCCAAATTCTTTTCAAAGATCGATCTTCGTTTTAGATATCACCAATTGAAGATTAGAACCAGATGACATTCCAAAGACGGCTTTCAGAACTTGGTACGGCCATTATGAATTCCTAGTCATGTCCTTTGGATTAACTAATACTCCTGCTGCCTTCATGGATATGATGAACCGAGTATTCAAGGAATATTTGGATCACTTTGTGGTCGTCTTTATTGATGACATCCTTATTAATTCCAAAAGCCATGAAGATCATGAGGAACACTTGAGGCTGATACTCCAAAAGCTTCGTGAATACAAGCTTTATGCCAAGTTGAAGAAATGCGAGTTCTGGCTTGAGGAAGTAGCATTCCTTGGGCACGTGGTATCAAGTCATGGAATATCTGTTGACCCAAGGAAAGATTGAAGCTATTCAAAGCTGGGAGCAACTCTAAATCGATGATCGAAGTACGTAGCTTTCTCGGCTTTTTTGGTTATTATCGGAGATTCATAGAAGGTTTTCTCGAATCGCTACTCCACTAACTCAAATGACTCGGAAAGATACAAAGTTCTATTGGAGCGAGGAATGTGAGAAGAGTTTTCAAGAACTCGAGGGAGACTCATTTCAAAGACCTGCTCGACAATACCATCTGATTTCGAGGGATTTGTCATCTACAATGATGCTTCGGGCAAAGGGTTAGGATGTGTTCTCATGCAACATGGGAAAGTCATAGCCTATGCCTCACGACAACTCAAAGAATATGAGAGAAATTATCCTACTCATGACCTAGAGTTAGCAGATGTTGTCTTCGCACTTAAAATTTGGAGGCATTACTTGTATGGGGAGAAGGTGGAGATCTTTACGGATCATAAAAGCCTCAAATATTTTTTCACTCAAAAGGAACTCAACATGCGACAACGACGTTGGCTTGAACTGTTGAAAGATTATGATCATACCATCTAATACCATCCCGAAAAGCGAAACGTAGTAGGCGGCGCATTGAGTGAAGATCATATGCGGGTGCGAGTACAATATTATCAACGCAAAGACCCATTTTGTATGACTTGCAAAGGATGGAGATAGAGATAAAGACTCCAAGGACCCACGTGATGATGGCGAATATACGAGTAGAACCGACTTTAATTGATAAAATTAAAGTCGCTCGATTCTGATCCGGTCTTGATCGTATGAGGAAGAAAGTACAAGAAGGTGCGATCTTAAGCAAGAATCGATGAAGAAGGAATACTTGAGTCAACTCCGGACTTTGTGTTCCTAACGACCGATTTAAAGTATAAAATCATGATGGAGGTGCACAACACACCGTTTGCAATCCATCCTGGGAGTACCAAAATGTATCATGATCTTCGACATACATTTTGGTGGGGCAATATGAAGAGAGAGATAGTGTTGTTTATCTCAAGGTGTCTAACGTGTCAACGAGTCAAGGCGGAGCATCAAGTACCAAAAGGTCCATTGCAACCACTTGAAATTCCATAATGGAAGTGGGAGCACATTACCATGGATTTTGTTACCGGTCTTCCCAAAGTTTCTCAAGGCATAGATGCGATTTGGGTCATTGTTGATAGATTGACCAAGTCTGCTCATTTCTTACCGATACAAAAAACTTATACACTTGAACGTTTTGCTCGTATGCACATAAACGAGGTTGTAAGATTGCATGGTATGCCAAAGATCCATAGTTTTGATCGAGACCCAAGATTCACTTCACGATTTTGGGTTAGTTTGCAAAAAAGCTATGAGCACAGATTCTGATTTAGCTCGGCATATCATCCTCGATTTTAGACGATGAGAGGGACTATTCAAACTCTTGAAGATCTATTAAGACTCGTGTCCTTGATTTCAAGGGAAGTTGGAACAAGTTCTTACCATTGGTGGAGTTTTCCTACAACAACAGTTATCAAGCAAGTATTGGCATGGCTCCATTCGAGGCGTTGTATGGAAGAAAGTGTCGTTCTCTAATATGTTGGGATGAGGTGGGTGAAGCAACGTTGTTGGGACCAGAGTTGGTATGTATGACTACGGAAAAGATTCTAACGATCTGGCGATGTATAAAAACCTCACAAGATCGACAAAAGAGTTATGCTGATCTTCATCGAAAGGACGTGGAATTCGATATAGGAGATCTTGTGTTGTTACGTGTTGCTCCATGGAAAGGAGTTACGAGATTTGAAAGTGAGGAAAACTCAATTCTCGATTCATTGGCCCATTTTAATCCTCAATCGAGTAGGAACCGTGGCTTATAAACTCGCTTTACCGCCAAGTATGTCTCGTGTTCATAACGTTTTTCATATATCCATGTTACGTAAATATGTGGAAGACCCGAACCACATTATTGAGTTGGAACCGGAAACAATAGTGGAAGATTTGACGTATGAAGAGGATCCTGTTCAAATCTTGGATAAGAAGCAACATATTCTACGCACCAAGGTTATACCTCAAGTCAAAGTTTTGTGGAGAAACCACGATGTTGAGGAAATGACTTGGGAGTTAGAATCTGAAATGAAATCAAGGTATCCTTACCTCTTCGACATACCGTACCGTCGACACGCACCTAATTTCGAGGGACAAAATTTCATAAGAAGGGGAGATTGTAAAACCCCAACTTTTTAAATAAAGATGAATTTTCTATAAATATTATTTTTGAATATTATGGAGTACAAAATTGATATAATGTTATAGTTGTGGGTAATATTTATAAATTGATATAATGCAAGTTGTTATATAATATTCGATTGGTCGGGGAATATTCGTTTTAACGAGAAATATTAAATAAATAAGACAATCATCGTTAGTAGACCCTATTAACGGAATTATTGTCGGATTGAGAAAACGACAAAAATACTTTATGAAAATAACGGCGGAAGTTTTACCGTTAACTGTTGAAACACCCGGTGTTAAAAGTATAGTAATACGCGTAGTTGCACAGTAGCACACGGTATTGATTATTGATGCTTACGTGAGAAGTCACTCAGTTTTGTTCAATTATTGCTATAGTAATTGTTGTAAATTTTGCTTATTTTATGGACCCCTATTTACCCATTTTTCAAAATAATCCGTAGAAAATTTTTAGTATAATAAAAGTGGGGCCACGTGTGGGGCCCCCGTGTGGAAAATGAATTTGAAAAGGAGGCAGCATCTCACGGGTAAGCTTTAGATAGTGTTAGGAAGAAGTTTTGTATAAAGGAAATATATATATATATATATATATATATATATATATCTAGACATATGATAATATATATTATATAATTGGTATATTATATATATATATAGGATGATTAAAAGGTGGGGGACGGGAGTATCACGGGAGTAATGACCCGGGAAGTTTAAATTTATATAAGATATAATTTATAATATATATTATATTTTATTTAAAAGTTTTTATTTTATTAGAATATTTTATTGCATAGTATCCATTCCATTTTCCTATAAATAGAAGTTCATTCCTTCATTATTTTCTTACGAATTCACTGAACTCTAGAGAGAGAAACTATAGAGAGAGACTATAGAGAGATAGAAGAAAAGTATTCTGCTACTTAACTACTTTTATATTCGGTTTCTTTTACGGTAAGGGGTGTTATTCTTTCTTATTCATGAAGAGAACTGTTGTTATTCCATTTCTTATTATTCTGTTGGAATAACCTGTATACGCGGTCTACCCTATACTTGGTGACATTCTTCTATTATTCTGTTGGAACATCATGTCTGTGTGTTTTACACCGGACCTGGTTCCGTCTTTATTATTATTCCGTTGGAACATCCTGTCTGTGTGTTTTACACCTGACTGTTCCGCCTTATTATTATTATTCTGCTGGAACATCCTCGTCATGTGTTTTACACCGGACCTGGTTCCGTCTTTTTATTATTCTGTTGGAACATCCTGTCGGTGCAAATTTTGCCTGACCTGGTTCCGTTATTATTATTCTGTTGGAATAACCTGTCTATGCGAAGTACCGCATGCATGGTGATTTCTTTTGTTATTCCATTCTTTATTATACTCAGTTGGTTAAAGTTTTGACTTCTATACTCCATAAAATTAGTAGAATATCCTTGATATTTGCGCTTCATCCAAAGATCTTTTCATGGAAATATTCTTCCGATCATTCTTGAATTTTACTCTACTACAAAATGTCGTATGTTTACAATTTGGGCGTTAATAATTCTGGATAAAATAATTCTTGAACTTGTTTTATTGAATTCTTATATCATTTTCATCATCCTCATGTTTATATTTTGTTGAAAGTCATCTGTGGCTTCAGTAGTGCATAGATGGACTTGGTATGATTATGACCGAGGATTATTCGGTTGTAATCATGGTAGTAATGTTACAAATGATGTGGTAAAAGTTCTCATTGGCCCGTGAGTGCATTGATGGACAGTTGTTGAAATGATCATGACCATTAATGAATACACAAATATTCTTAGCTTTAGAAGGCATAGATAATTGTGGTCGTGATACTAAAGAATATCCTTGGCCGTAGTGCGTAGGGTGATTCGATGATGTGGAATAATTATTAAAATTTGAGTCTCAAATGATAACAATGATGAAAAAACCTTTTTAATCATAAAAGATAGTAGATTTTATTTTCTTCTTGACTTTTTAATGGATTGCTTGTTCCATTGCAGCTTAAACTTGATGTCTATTATATTTTATTAGTTTAACATTGTTGGAGACTAATGATAATTTATTCTCAGATTATCTTAGTCATAATATTTCTTCTTTGGCTAGTTGAACTCACCCTTTCTTTCACCGTTTTCTCTTGAAAGAATGAGAATATAGCTATGACGAGCCTGGGAACGGAGTAATGGTCCGAGGGATAGCATTAGTAGTCCTCACTATTCTGTGAAATAGTGTGATAATAATTGTAATGAGGACTCCTTTTGAATTTGTATAATCTCTAGTAGATAATATTTGTATTCAAACTCATAGTTTATATTTTGTCGTAATGTACACGACAGTTGTATTAGTAAGTTGTATTTGAATTCTGTACCATGTATCTGGCGACCCAAGATGGGTGATGTATACCTAATTTTGGGGGCGTCACATAATGCCTCTAAATCTTTAGTGCGAAGACAACAGCTGCCAACTCTAGATCATGAGTAGGATAATTCCTCTCATATTCTTTGAGTTAATAAATGAGGCATAGGCTATGACTTTCCCATGTTGCATGAGAACACATCCTAACCCTTTGCCCGAAGCATCACTGTAGATGACAAATCCCTCCGAACCATATGGTAATGTCAGAACAGGTGCTGAAATAAGTCTTCTCTTGAGTTCTTGAAAACTCTTCTCATATTCCTCGCTCCAATCGAACTTTGTATCTTTTCGAGTCAATTTGAGTTAGTGGAGTAGCGATTCGAAAAACCCTTCTATGAATCTCCGATAATAACCAAATAAGCCAGAAATCTACGATTTTCATCGTTGATTTAGGTTGCTCCCACTTTGAATTGCTTCAATCTTTCTTTGGGTCAATGATATTCCATGACTTGATACCACGTGCCCAAGGAATGCTACTTCCTCGCTTTAACTCGCATTTCTTCAACTTTGCAGAAAGCTTATATTCACGAAGCTTTTGGAGTATCAGCCTCAAGTGTTCCTCATGATCTTCACAACTTTTGGAATAAATAAGGATGTCATCAATAAAAACAACCACAAAGTGATCCAAATATTCTTTGAATACTCGGTTCATCATACCCATAAAGGCAGTAGGAGCATTAGTCAATCCAAAGGACATGACTAGGAATTAATAATGTAAGACCCCAACTTTATGAATAAAGATTAAATTTTCTCGAAATATATTTTTGAATATTATGGTGTGGATTTGATATAATGTTATAGTTGTGGGTAATATTTACAAATTTTGCAAATTACGCAAGTTGTTATATAATATTCGATTGGTTTGGGAATATTCATTTTAACAGGGAATATTCGTACAACGGCACAATCATTGGTGGACACCCACAACGGAATTATTGTCGGATTGAGAAAACGACAAAAATACTTTATGAAAATAACGGCGAAAGTTTTACTGATTAATCGTTGAACCCTTAGTAAAAAAAATACAATGTCTGGCATGGTTGCATAGTAGCACATGGTATTGATTATTGATGCTTACGTGAGAAGTCAATCGCTTATACTCAATTATTGCTACGATAATTCTTTGCATCATATCTCTCATATTATTGATTAGATTATTGTCATAGTATCATCTGCATAATATGTTATTTTATTAAATCAATAATTGAGACGACAAAGTTATTCATATTATTAAATTGCAATATTTACAATGTCTAGAAGTTCTGTCAATGAGAGGTTTGGTCACCTAATTGCGCGCCAATAGGGAGAAATCCTTATGGGAAAGCCCCCTCTTTCCTGGGAACGACCTGGTTGATAAATATTGTGAGTTATAATATTAATGATGATTGTTATTAAAATTGAAGTTGTGTTCGGAGTTGAATTTGGAGACGCAGACGTGATATTTGAGTCCGGATGATGAAAATAGTAAAAATAGTCTATGAACACAAAATTTTCTGGAATTCACTATTTGGTCAAAAAGTCAATAGTTGACTTTTGCGGGAAAAGTCAAACTTTGAAATTTCAAAATTTATATTTTTGATAAAAATGGTTTCATTGTGTTGGAATTATTTGTGTTAGTGAAAATCGACAATTATTTCGATAATAATTGATGTCGAGGAGGTTATATTGACCAATCGAATTATTTAACTTGGATAAATGAGCAATTGATTGCTATTATTTCACATGATTATAACTATTTATTCACATGTGTATACTATTGTTTCACATTCTTGTTACTATTAGGGGAGTTGGTGCAAGATTGATAATACTTGCAGGACTAAATTAAAAATAAAGGAAAAGTTGGAGATATTGTACTGTAATTTTTCGAGCCCCAAAACGTGCAATTATCGAAACTATATTTTTCTATAAATAGAAGCTCATTCTTCCTTCATTTCTCACCAATTAACAAAAGCTTTCGACCGATTATTATAGAGAGAAATTATAGAAAGAAGAAGAGAAGTCTGCTACCTTACTATTCCAGTATCCAGCTTTTCTAAGGTAGGGAGTATTATTTCTTTCTTATCCATGAAGAGAACTTCTATTATTATAATATTTATTATTACATTGGAATAACTCAGATATCTGTGAGCTACCCTATACTTGGTGAAATTCTTACATTGTTCCATTCTTTATCATTCTCATTTGGAACATCCATGCTGCATGCATTCTACGCCGGACTGGTTCATCTTTATTATTATGTTGGAATATCACATGCATGCGTTTCGTCGGACTGATTTAAATCTTTATTATTACATTGGAATATCCTGTTGCATGCGTTTTGCGACGGACACGATTCCGCCTTTATTATTTTGTTGAATATATCACATGCATGCGTTTTACTGGCCGACTGATTTCGTTATTAATTATTCATTGGAATAACTCAGTATGTCTTGATCTATCATCGCAGTTCGGTTATTTCTTTTGTTATTCCATTCCTTATTATACTCGGTTGGTTAAAGTTTTGACTTCTATACTCCATGAAATTAGTGGAATATCCTTGATATTTGCGCTTCATTCAAATCTTTTCATGGAAATATTCTTCCGAGCATTCTTGAATTTTACTCTACAAGGCGAAGATCATGTTGACAATTTGGACGTTATTAGTTCTGGATAAATTAATTCTTGAACTTGTTTTATTGAATTCTTATATCATTGTCATCATCCTCATGTTTATATTTTGTTGAAAGTCATCATGGCCTATAGTGCATAGATGGACTTGGTATGATTATGACTGTGGATTATTCAATGGTAATCATGGCCGTAATGTTACAAATGATGTGGAAAAAGTCCTCATTGGCCCGTAGAGCATTGATGGACAGTTGTTGGCATGATCATGAGCATTATTGAATACACAAATATTCTTGGCCCGTAGTGCATGGATAATCATGGTCGTGATACTAAAGAATATCATTGGCCGTAATGAAGGGGTGATTCGATGATGTGGATTATTTATTAAGCTGAGTCCCAGCGATAAAAGTGATGAAAAACCTTCTAAATCATAAAAGATAGTAGATTTTATTCTCTACTTGACTCTTTTAATGGATTGCTTGTTCCGCTACAGTTAAACTTGATGGTTGTTATATTATATCAGTTTAACACTGTTGAAGACTAACGATAATATATTCTGCATTATCTTAGTTATAATATTTCCTACTGGGCTAGTTGAGCTCACCCTTTTACTTTTATTGTTCTCTTCAGGAAATGAGAACGTAATAGGGACTAGTCGGGGAATGGAGTGACGGACCAGATGATAGCATTAGTAGTCCTCACTATTCAATGAAATAGTGGAAAATAAATGTAATAATATTGAATTTGAGTTTGTATATTGTCTAGACGACAATATTTGTATTAAAACTCACAGCTTATGTTTTGTCGTACTTTACACGACAGTTGTATAATTAAGTTGTATTTGTATTCTATACCATGTATTTGACAACTCAGAATAGGTGATGTATACCTATTTTGGGGGCGTCATAGTTGGTATCAAAGCTTAGGGATATGATCCATGGCTAAGATGTGAGACTAGAACTAGGAGGGGAGAGACGGGAAATTCCTTCCGTAGTATGACCTACCTAATTTTTTGGTATTTAATTGGTTGGTCAAAGTATAGGGATAATATGTTGCATGTCAATTAACCCTTGTTTTGTGGCAGTATTTGAAAATGGCATCCGAGAATATTGAGAATAGCAATGGGGCACAAGAGACCGTTGAGTCTCCACAGATCAACAATCAGAATAATGTGCATCAGGAAGGCGACAATCCTCATGCAAACAACAACACTAACCAATTGATGAGCGATGGAATGTTCGGAGGCTTTATCAATTCATGCAACATCGGTGAGCCGGCTCCTGCTCAAAATGCGGTGGAAACACTGGAAACTCTCGAACGGTCACCGCTAAACAGTTCAAGGAGCTGGGACCACTCGAGTTTATTGGAGAGCCAAAACAACTTAAGGCGAAAGCGTGGATAAAGCAGATCACCAAGATATTTGATGACTTGGGATGCTCTGAGGAGCAAAAGGTTCCCTTCGCCACCTTCATATGTTATTGCGTGAAGAGGCGACATCTTGGTGGAAATCAGAAAAATACCCGACTGGCCGACTTCAAGATGTCTTGGGAGAAGTTCCAAGAGCTATTCAACGACAAGTACTTTCCCAAAAGTATTCGTCACATGAAAGAGGTGGAGTTTATCAAGTTGGAGCATAACAATATGACCGTGTCGCAATACGAGACTAAATTTGCGGAGTTATCCCGGTTTGCATCCCATTTAGACAATAATGAGGAACGAATGACGCGAATGTTTTTAAGAGGCTTGAAACTAGAGATACGTCAATATCTTATTTCTCATAAACTATGTTTGTATTCAGATGTTGTAAATAGGGCTCAGTTATTGGAGCGTGATAACTAGTCAACACAACCAAGAGAAAGCAGCCGGCAGAATGAAAATACTAGAGGTAACAGTCATCAAAACGGTGACAACAAGCGTGGAGGGAATCAACATGTCGTTGTTAAGGAAGGAGAATGACCACCTATCATATGCTTCAAATGCGGAGGGGAGGGACACATCAGTCCAAACTGCGTGATGTCGTCCAAAGCATGTTATAATTGTGGAAGGGAAGGTCACTTAGCTCGATTTTATCGTTCACCGAAGACAAATTCAGCTAGGATGGAGGCACCAAAGGCCGTCCCAAAAAAGTCAAAGCCGGTAGTGCAAGGGAGAGTGTTTGTTGTGACCTCCCAGAAAGCAAGGAACCCGAACGAGGTTATCACGGGTAAGCTTATCATAAACTCTAGTGAAGTCTATACCTTATTTGATACCAGTTCTACCCACTCTTTTATTTCTCTTACTTGCGCTCAACGTTTAAATTTGACTCCGGAGAAATTAGACTTTGACTTATCTGTTGAAACTCCATTAGGAAAAACCTTCATTACATCCACTTTGTTTATAAGTCTTGTTTGATTCAAATCGGTAACCGCACGTTACCTTTCGATCTTGTCTCGTTAAAAATACTTGCATTTGACGTGATTCTAGGGATTGATTGGTTAACTACTCATCATGCTAAAATTGATTATTTTCGTAAGGTTGTTAGCTTTCATATTCCTAATAAACCTATTATACGAATTCAAGCGATCAAACCATTAAAATCAATCACGGTCATCTCAAGCCATAAAGCTATTCATTTATTGAAAAACGGATGTCAAGCTTTCTTAGCTCATGTCACAGATTTAAACAAAAATACGTCAGATTTGAAGGAAATTTCTATTGTTAATAAATTTCCTGACGTATTCCCTGAAGAACTTCCTGACCTACCCCCAGAGCGTGAAGTTGAATTTTGTATCGACCTTGAACCCGGTACAAAACCCATTTCCAAAGCCCCATATCGAATGGCTCTATTGAACTTCAGAGTTAAAGACCCAATTGCGAGGAATTGTTAGACATTGGTTTCATTCGTCCTAAAACGTACGTCTCCTTGGGGTGTTCCCGTATTCTATTCGTGAAGAAGAAAGATGGGAGTATGCGACTTTGTATTGATTATCGAGGAGTTGAATCATGTCACCATCAAAATAGGTACCCATTGCCACGTATTGATGACTGTTTGACCAATTAAGAATGTAAGACCCCAACTTTTATAAATAAAGATGAATTTTTCTATAAATATTATTTTTGAATATTATGGAATAAATTTGATATAATGTTATAGTTGTGGGTAATATTTATAAATTTTACAAAGTAAGCAAGTTGTTATAAAATATTCGTTTGATCGGGGAATATTCTTTTTGTCGGGGAATATTTGTACGACGGCTCAATCATTGGTGGACCCCACAACGGAAGTATTGTCGTAGTTAGAAAACGACAAAATTATCTTTCTATAAAAATAACGGCAGAGGTGTTACCGTTAAAACTATTGAACTACCCAAAGAGTAAAAGTACGATGTCTGGCGTAGTTGTATAGTAGCACACGATATTAATTATTGATGCTTACGTGAGAAGTCACTCAGCTATGCTCAATTATTGCTACAGTAATTGCTGCATCATATCTCTTATATTATTGATTCAATTATTGTCACAGTATCATCTGTATAATATGTTATAGTATTAAATCAATAATTGAGACGAAAAGTTATAAATAATTAATAATTGTTGAAAGATTAAATATGTGTTGATTAAAAATAAAATGATTTGTGGTAATATTTATTCAATCCTTGATGTATATAAAGAGTCTGTTATGAGACGTTTGTGGTAAGTTTGATTATTTTATGGGGAGTCTCTTCGTCAATAGTAATTACCTTTCTGAATAGTAATTACCTTTGTCAATAGTAATTACCTTTACCATACGTCAAACCACTTGCCGTTTCATATTACAGGCGTCGAACCACTTGTCGTTTCACATTACAGGCGTCGGACCACTTGTCGTTTCACATTACAAAAGGCCGAACCACTTTTCTTTTCACATCACGATTCGTCAAGCCACTTGCCTTTTCACATGGCGGGTCTGCAAGCTAGAAATCTTCTATAAATAGAGGCCTAGTGCTTCATTATTTTCACACGAATTCATTCAAGCTATAGAGAGAAAGTATAGAGAGAATAAGAGAAAAGAAGAAGAGTATTTTGTTACTACACTGCTACTGCGGATTCAATCTCCTACTAAAAGTAAGGGGTGTTATTCTTTCTTATTCATGAAGAGAACTGTTGTTATTCCATTGCTTATTATTCTGCTGGAATAACTTTGTATCGTGGTTTACCCTATACTTGGTGACATTCTTATATTATTCTATTGGAACATCCACGTCTGTGTGTTTTACAGGACTCGGTTCCGCCTTTATTATTATTCTATTGGAACATCACATGCGTGTGTTTTACACCGACTGGTTCCGCTTTCTTTATTATTATTCTATTGGAACATCCTCACATGCATGTGTTTTACACCCACTGGTTCCGCTCTTTATTATTATTACATTTGGAACATCCTCAGTGTGTGTTTTTTACGTGGGACCGGTTCCATTCTTTATTATTCTCATTGGAATATCCTCATCATGCATGCGTTTCTGGCCGACCGTTCCGTTATTTATTATTCTGTTGGAATAACTTTTACTGTCTTGGCCTATCGCATGCATGGTGATTTCTTTTGTTATTCCATTCTTTATTATACCCAGTTAGTTAAAACTTTGACTTCTATACTCCATGAAATTAGTAGAATATCCTTGATATTTGCGCTTCATCCAATATCCTTTCATGGAAATATTCTTTTCAATATTCTTGAATTTTACTCTCAAAGCGATGATCATGTTGACAGATTTGGATGTTATTGGTTCCTAGATAAATTAATTCTTGAACTTATTTTATTGAATTCTTATATCATTGTCATCATCCTCATGTTTATATTATGTTGAAAGTCATCTCGGCTTCACTGTGGTGCATAGATGGACTTGGTATGATTATGACCGAGACTATTCGGTGTAATCATGGTAGTAATGTTACAAATGATGTGGTAAAATCCTCGGTGGCCGTGTAGTGCATTGATGGACGAGTTGTTGGCATGATTATGACCATTAATGAATACACAAATATTCTTGGCCCGTAGTGCATGAATAATTATGGTCGTGATACTAAAGAATATCCTTGTCAGTAGTGCGGGGGTGATTCGATGATGTGGAATATTTATTAAAGTGAGTCTCAAACTATATACAAAGATGATGAAAAACCTTTTAAATCATAAAAGATAGTAGATTTTATTTTCTACTTGACTCTTTTAATGGATTCTTTGATTCATTTGTAGTTAAACTTGATGTTCATTATATTTTATCGGTTTAACATCTTGTTGTAGGCTAATGATAATTTATTCGCATTATCTTAGTCATAATATTTCTTCTTGAGCTAGTTGAGCTCACCCTTTCTTTCACCGTTTCTCTTGAGAAAAGAGAATATAAATTTGGGACGAGTCGGGAGCGGAGTAATGGTCCAGAGGATAGCATTAGTAGTCCTCACTATTCTGTGAAATAGTGTGATAATAATTGTAATGAGGACTTCTTTTGAGTTTGTATGATCTCTAGTAGACAATATTGTATTAAAACTCATAGTTTATGTCGTATTGTACACGACAGTTATATTAGTAAGTTGTATTTAAATTCTGTACCATGTATCTGACTACCCAAGATGGGTGATGTATACCTATTTTTGGGGGCGTCACATGCAAGGTGCCAAATTCTTTTCAAAGATTGATCTTCATTCAGGATATCATCAATTGAAGATTAGAACCAATGACATTCCAAAGACGACCTTCAGAACTCGGTACGGGAATTATGAATTCTTAGTCATGTCCTTTGGATTGACTAATGCTCATGCTACCTTCATGGATATGATGAACCGAGTATTCAAGGAATATTTGGATCATTTTGTGGTCGTCTTTATTGATGACATCCTCATATATTCCAAAAGTCGTGAAAATCATGAGCAACACTTGAGGCTGATACTCCAAAAGCTTCGTGAAAACAAGTTATATGCCAAGTTGAAGAAATGCGAGTTCTGGCTTGAGGAAGTTGCATTCCTTGGGCACGTGATATCAAATCATGGAATATCTGTTGACCCGGCAAAGATTTAAGCAATTCAAAGCTGGGAGCAACCTAAATCGATGATCAAAATCGTAGCTTTCTCGGCTTAGCTAGTTATTATCGGAGATTCGTAGAAGGGTTTTCTCGAATCGCTACTCCATTAACTCAGCTGACTCGAAAAGATACAAAATTCGATAAGAGCGTGGAATGTGAGAAGAGTTTTCAAGAACTCAAGAGGAGACTCATTTCAGCACATGTTCTGACAATACCATCTGGTTCGGAGGGATTTGTCATCTACAGTGATGCTTCGGGCAAAGGGTTAGGATGTGTTCTCATGCAATATGGGAAAGTCATAGCCTATGCCTCATGGCAACTCAAAGAATATGAGAGGAATTATCCTACTCATGATCTAGAGTTGGAAGCTGTCGTTTTTGCGCTTAAAATTTGGAGGCATTACCTATATGGGGAGAAAGTGGAGATCTATACGGATCATAAAAGCCTCAAATATTTCTTCGTCAAAAGGAAATCAACATGCGGGCAACGACGTTGGATTGAACTGTTGAAAGATTATGATCATACTATTCAATACCATCCTAGAAAAGCGAACGTAGTAGCTGATGCATTGAGTAGAAGATCATATGCGGTATACGAGTGCATTATTGTCAACGCAAAGGCCCATTTTACATGACTTACAAAGGATGGAGATAGAGTTAAAGACCCCAGGGACCCATGTGATGATGGCAAATATACGAGTAGAACCGACTTTAATCGATAAATTTAAAGCTACTAAAGCTACAGACCTGGAACTAATGCGTATGAAGAAGAAAGTGCAAGAAGGTGCTATGTCGGAAGCAAAAATCGATGAAGAAGGAATACTTCGAGTCAACTCCAGACTTTGTGTTCCTAACAACCCTGATTTAAAGTATAAAATCATGATGGAGGCGCACAACACACCCGCTTGCAATCCATCACGGGAGTACCAAATGTATCGTGATCTTGACATATATTTTGGTGGAGCAATATGAAGAGAGAGATAGTAGAGTTTATCTCAAGGTGTTTAACTTGTCAACGAGTCAAGTGCGAGCATCAAGTACCAAAAGGTCCATTGCAACCACTTGAAATTCTAGAATGGAAGTGGGAACACATTACTATGGATTTCACATCTTGGTCTTCCCAAGGTTTCTCAAGGCATAGATGCAATTTGGGTCATTGTTGATAGATTGACAAAGTCTCGCTCATTTCCTACCTATACGAGAAACTTATACACTTGAGCGTCTTGCTCAGATATACATAAACAAGATTGTAAGAAGATCGCATGGTATGCCAAGATCCATAGTTTCGATCGAGACCCAAGATTCACTTCAAGATTTTGGGTTAGTTTGCAAAAAAAGCTATGGCGCCGGATTTACGATTTAGCTTCGGCATATCATCCTCGAGACGGATGGGCGATCGAGAGAACCATTCAAACTCTTGAAGATCTATTAAGACTACGTGTCCTTGACTTCAAGGAAAGTTGGGATAAGTTCTTACCATTGGTGGAGTTTTCCTATAACAACAGTTATCAAGCAAGTATTGGCATGGCTCTATTTGAAGCGTTATATGGAAGAAAGTGTCGTTCTCCAGTATGCTGGGATGAGGTGGGTGAAGCAATGTTGTTGGGACCGGAGTTGGTACGTATGACTAAGGAAAAGATTCAAACGATCCGACAACGTATAAAAACCTCACAAGATTGACAAAAGAGTTATGCTGATCTTAATCGAAATAACGTGGAATTCGATATTGGAGATCATGTGTTATTACGTGTTGCTCCATGGAAAGGAGTTACAAGATTTGGAAAGAGAGGAAAGCTCAACCCTCGATTCATTGGCCCATTTTTAATCCTCGATCGAGTAGGAACTGTGGCGTATAGACTCGCTTTACCGCCATATATGTCTCGTGTTCATAACATTTTTCACATATCTATGTTACGTAAATATGTGAAAGACCTGAACCACATTATTGAATTAGAACCAGACGAGATAGAGAAAGATTTAACGTATGAAGAGTTACCTATTAAAATCTTGGATAAAAATGATCATATTCTACGCTTCAAGGTTATACCTCAAGTCAAAGTTTTATGGAGAAACCACGATGTGGAAGAAATGACCTGGGAGTTAGAATCTGAGATGAAATCAAGATATCTTTACCTCTTCGACATACCAGATACGCACCCTAATTTTGAGGATTAAATTTCATAAGAAGGGGAGGTTGTAAGACCCCAACTTTATGAATAAAGATTAAATTTTCTCGAAATATATTTTTGAATATTATGGTATGAATTTGATATAATGTTATAGTTGTGGGTAATATTTACAAATTTTGCAAAGTCACGCAAGTTGTTATATAATATTCGATTGGTTTGGGAATATTCATTTTAACAGGAATATTAGTATAACTAAGACAATCATTGGTGGACACCCATTAATTATTATCGGATTGATTGAAAACGACAAAAATACTTTATGAAAATAACGGTAAAAGTTTTACCGTTAACTTGTTGAACTACCCTAGTAGTAAAAGTACGATGTCTACACGTGGTTGCATAGTAGCACACGATTGATTGATTATTGATGCTTACGTGAGAAGTCACTCAGTTATTGTAAGACCCCGAATTTTATGAAATAAAAGTATTAAATTTTTTTTTTTAATTACTATTCATGAGTTACTATTCATGAGTTACTATTCACGATTACTATTCACGAGTTACTTATTCATGAGTTACTATTCACGAAGTTACTATTCATGAGTTACTATTCACGAGTTACTATTCACAAGTACTATTCATGAAGCATGATAAAAATTTTTTTTGTAAGAAGGCATTACTCAATAATTGTTACATGAATTATTCTTTATTCAATATTTTATTTTATTGATTCAATAATTGCTACGTTGATATTTTATATTATTGTTGTTTTAATAATTGTCACGTACACAAAGATTTTCCATTATCGAGCAATAATTCATATTATCTCAATAATATTATTGGATAACATTATTGGCAATGCCTAGAAACTTCTGTCTCAGGAGAGGTTTGGTCACCTAATCAATTGCCACTTGATGAGGAGAAATTCTTATTGAAAGCCCCTCTTTCTGAGGAACCTACACAGTTGTTAATATTGTGATTATGTAATATTATTTGTGAATAATTAATTATTGATTTATATGATGAGGAAAATATTGATTTTATGTAGATATAGATGGAGAAAATTTTTAATGTGACAATTGTTGAAAATTAATATTTTATCTTTTTCCGATAAAATAATTCATTTAAATATATTATTTTAATAATATAATAATGGGGTATTTTTACAATGAATGTGGGATATATGAGTATACGAGGAGGAAGAGTATACTTTTGTGTGTCGGTGGACCCCATTTATTAACTGAAATTTGATTATAGGCATAAAATAAATCGCATTTGTGGATTTCGGTCAATTTCTCGCTTTGAAATTTGGAAAAACTTTATTCTGCAAAGTTGTAGAGAATTGAATTTCCTATAAAACTCATAAGATTCGAATTTTCTGATAAAAGGGCTATTTATTATGAATTATTGAAGTTCTAAAGTTCAGAAATAATTGATTTTTGAAAGTTTTATTTATTTTTATTAATAAAAACGTTTTTTATATTTTGTGGCCTCATTAAACATGTGCAAAATCAGCTGATTTCAAATGTCTAGAGGTGGGCTTGAAATTTGATAATAATATTATTATTATATTCAATTTTACGCTTTGTGTTTCAAAGTATTTTCCTATAAATAGGGTGCTTAGGTTAGAATTGAAAATCACACCAGAAACTGAAGTTTTCTCTCTCTATATTATCGAGCGTATTCTTGTGAGTATTTTGAGTATACTTTGAGTATTGCTATACGGTGCAAGTTCGTTTCGAAGCATTATTCCAAATGTAATCTTGCTTTCTTTTGAGGTAAGGGATAGTAAGGGATTTTAAGGGTTATTATGTTTTTAGTTTCAAAATTTTTTGAACCTTCAAAAATTCTGGAAAAATTTGAAATGATAATTTGATGAGTTTTATATATTGTGTCCAAAATGGCGATTTTGGATGTATAGATTGAGAGTTATGAATTTTATGAGAAAAGACTATTTTAAAAGTAACCGCTTATAACTCCTTGTGATTAACTCCAAAATTGATGAAATTTTTATTGGGAGTACATCTATATAATATCGTTATACCGTAAAATTTCAGAATTGTTGGATAAAAGTATAATTTATGATAAATGTTTAAATATTCGGTGGTTTTGGCCATATGAAAAAATAGTAAATGAATTTTAAAATTTAGAGAAAAATATATGTTCAATATGGGACTATTTATGCTAAATCCCGAAAAAGAAATATTTTTGAACCGATTTGGTATTTTTCATGAAAATGTTCTAGTTATGAGTAAATGAATTAAATATGTTATATGAAGTAAGAAAATTGGAAAATATGATTTATTGGCTTGAGAATCATATATGAGATATATCTTGATTTTTATGAGGGTTTTGGTTAATGATGATGAAATCTTATGAGTTTGGCATTTTAGATGATTAAATGCATTAATTATTAAAGTGTAAATAATTGGATTAAATTATTTATAAGTTTAAGAAATGATTAAAATATTATTATAATATTAATAATATTAGATTATGAGATTTTTAAGTGATTTATAACATTTGGATTAAGGTGTTATAAATATGGATATGAATTTTATTATGAAACTTTATCTTTTTAAGTATCGAGGTTACTATGCACGTATCTGATACTACTATGCATTTAATCGACGTTATACTATTCACGACAAATTGGTTTCTTCTCCACCAAATTATCGTTGATTTATGAATCTTACTCTTGAAATTAAAATCATGTTTTGATTATATTGTTTTTATATAACATTCTTATAACCCTAATGATGATATTTCTCTTTTGACTTGAGTGTAAAGATGGGTAGATTATTGGTATGATCGTGACTATAGGTTCTCTTTGGCGATGGTGCAAAAGTTGAATTGTTGGTTGGTATGATCATGACCATTGAATTTACAATTGAATATTTTTTAGCTTAAGTGCAAAGGTGAATTGATCAACATGGTTATAATTATTGTTATATAACTTCCGAAATGATTATGTATTTCTTTGATATATGAATATCTTTGGCTCAGTAGTCTGAAGATGACTTGTTGATGAATATCTTAGCTTTTGTAGTGCGAAGATGAATTATTGATGAATATCTTTTTGCTCGTAATGCAAAGATGACTGTTGTTGAATATCTTTAGCACATAGTGCAAAGATGAATTATTGATGAATATCTTTGGCTCGTAATGCAAAGATGACTTGTTGTTGAATATCTTTAGCCTGTAGTGTAAAGATGAACTGTTGATGAATATCTTTGGCCGTGGTGCAAAGATGAATTTATTAGTATGATTATGAACATGAACTATGATTTGGTATAACCATTGTAAGACCCCGAATTTTATGAAATAAAAGTATTCAATTTTTTTTTTAATTACTATTCATGAGTTACTATTCATGAGTTACTATTCACGAGTTACTATTCATGAGTTACTATTCACGAGTTACTATTCACGAGTACTATTCATGAAGCATGATAATTTTTTTTTCGTAAAGAAGGCATTACTCGATAATTGTTACGGTAATTACTTTATTGAATATTTTATTTTATTGATTCAATAATTGCTACGTTGATATTTTATATTATTGTTGTTTCAATAATTGTCACGTACAATATTTTCCATTATCGAGACAATAATTCATATTATCCTAATAATATTATTGGATAACATTATTGGCAATGCCTAGAATGTTCGCTGTCTAAGGAGAGGTTTGGTCACCTAATTGCGCCACCAGAGAAGGAGAAATCCTTATTGAAAGCCCCTCTTTCTTGGGAACAACACTGGTTGTCATTATATTGTGATTATGTAATATTATTTGTGAATAATTAATTATTGATTTTTATGATGAGGAAAATATCTATTTTATATGGACATAGATGGAGAAAATTTTAAAATGACAATTGTTGAAAATTAATATTTTATCATTTTCGATAAAATAATTCATTTAAATATATTATTTTAATAATATAATAATGGTGATATTTTTACGATTGAATGTGGAATATATGAGTATATGAGGAGGAAGAATATTTTGTTACAATAAATGTTTAAAACATGTTAAACATGTTTGGTGGACCCCATTTCTTGATTGAAATTTGATTATAGTATAAAAATCGTCCGCTTGTGGATTTCGGTCAATTTATGTTTGGAATTTGGAAAAACTTTCTTCTGTAAAGTTGTAGAGAATTGAATTTCCTATAAAAACTCATGAGATTCGAATTTTTTAATAAAAGGGCTATTTATTATGAATTATTGAAGTTCAAGCTCAAATAATTGATTTTTGGAAGTTTAAAATAATTTAAATAACAAAAAACGTTTTTGTGCAAGTCTTGTGAGGTGGGCTGTTTGGTGGCTGAGGTTTTGAAGCAAAATAAGTGTGCTTTGGAATAAAAATAATATATATTAATATTTTATTAAATTTTCTGCTTTGGTGTTCTAAGTATTTTCCTATAAATAGGGTGCTTAGGTTAGAATTGAAAATCACACCAGAAACTGAAGTTTTCTCTCTCTATATTATCGAGCGTATTCTTGTGAGTATTTTGAGTATACTTTGAGTATTGTTATACGGTGCAAGTTCGTTCGGCGTTATTCCAAATCGGAAATCTTTTTCTTTTTGAGGTAAGGGATAGTAAAGGGATTTTAAGGGTTATTATGTTTTTAGTTTCAAAATTTTTTGAACCTTCAAAATTCTAAAAAAATTTGAAATGATATTTTGATGAGTTTTGTAGAGTGTGTCCAAAAATGGCGATTTTTGGATGTATAGATTAGGAGTTATGGATTTTATGAGAAAAGACTATTTTAAAAGTAACTATTTATAACTCCTTGTGATTAACTCCAAAATTGATGAAATTTTTATTGGGAGTACATCTATATAATATTAGTATACCGTGTAAATTTCAGAATTTTGGATAAAAGTATAATTTATGATAAATGTTTAAATATTCGGTGGTTTTGGCCATATGAAAAATAGTAAATGAATTTTTAAAATTTTGAAAAAATATATATTTCAATATGGGACTATGTTATGCTAAATCTCAGAAAAGAAATATTTTTGGAACTGATTTGGTATTTTTCATGAAAATATTCTAGTTATGAGTAAATGAATTAAATATGTTATGTGAAGTAAGAAAATTGGAAAATATGATTTATTGGCTTGAGAATCATATATATGAGGTATATGCGATTTTTTATGAGGGTTTTGTTAATGATGATGAAATCTTATGAGGTTGGCATTTTAGATGATTAAATGCATTAATTATTAAAGTGTAAATAATTGGATTTAATTATTTATAAGTTTAAGAAATGATTAAAATATTATTATAATATTAATAATATTAGATTATGAGATTTCTAAGTTATTTATAACATTTGGATTAAGGTGTTATAAATATGGATATGAATTTTATTATGAAACTTTATCTTTTAGTAATCGAGGAGTTACTTATGCATGCACGTATACTAAGATACTATGTATTTAATACGGGGTACTATTCACGACAAATTGGTTTCTTCTCTGACCAAATTATCGTTGATTTATGAATCTTACTCTTGAAATTAAAACCATGTTTTGATTATATTGTTTTTATATAACATTCTTATAACCCTAATGATAATATTTCTCTTTGACTTGAGTGTAAAGATGGTAGATTATTGGTATGATCGTGACTATAGGTTCTCTTTGGCGATGAGTGCAAAAGTTGAATTGTTGATTTGTATGATCATGACCATTGAATTTACAATTGAATATTTTTAGCTTAAGTGCAAAGGTGAATTGATCAACATGGTTATAATTATTGTTATATAACTTCTGAAATGATTATGTATTTCTTTGATATATGAATATCTTTGGCTCGTAGTGCAAAGATGACTTGTTGATGAATATCTTAGCCTGTAGTGCAAAGATGAATTATTGATGAATATCTTTGGTTTGTAATGCAAAGATGACCTGTTGTTGAATATCTTTAGCTTGTAGTGTAAAGATGAACTGTTGATGAATATCTTTGGCCCGTGGTGCAAAGATGAATTTATTAGTATGATTATGAACAGGAACTGTGATTTGGTATAACCATGATATTTGATGTTTCAGGTAAAGACAGGTGATGAAAATTATCTTCGTCCTGGATGAGAAGAAGAATTTAGAATCACAATTATGATTATAAGTTATTCATATGATTGTGGAAAGGAACTGTTGATTGATGTTACAGGGATAAAACATTGTTGGTGGACTTTTAACGTGGAGAAGACAATAGACTTTATAGTCTATTTGACTCTTCTAATGGATTGCTCATTCAGCTGCAACTATGGTTGAAAAGTTTTATCATCTACCATATGTTCTAAATCTCTGATTTATTACCGATGAAGACTATTGATAATTTATTTATCTTTAGTCATAATATTCTTTACTGAGCTAGTTGTGCTCACCCTTTTGTTTCACAATTCCTTTCAGGTAATAAAAGTGTAGCTGGGTCGAGGGGGGGGGATAGCGAGGGAATAGAATGGTGGTCTATAGATGTTGAGGGTGAGGTGAATTTAACTTGGAAGGGTGTTTTGCCACTATCATACAAGATGTCTAATGACATACAACCTCGTGTCATCATAAGACATGGTTGTGCTCATCCACTTGCTGAGTATATTTACAAGCACTACCTATATAATCTTGGTGTTTGTTTGGAGTATAATACCCAATTAGAGATAGTGGAGATAATGATATGTCAAGAGAAGACTCACCATTGGGAAGAATATGATAGTAATCTTCTCGTTTTTCTTTGGGGTCTATTGGGTCAACCAAGGATAATTATGTGGCCATATGATATCTACCATAACCTAAAAGCATGGTCTCCCATGTACGAAGGTTTCCTTGAGCACTTCCCAAAGATTCTAATTTCTAAAACAGTTTTTGACTATACCTTTATGTAAGGTGTCATTGTGACGTGCTACAGTTGGTATATATTTGTATCCAAACTCACAGCATATATGTTGTTGTTTTTTGCACGACAATTGTTATAATAAAGTTGTAGTTGTTTTTCGTACCATATATTTGGCGACTAAGAATGGGTTGGATGGAATGGACCTATTTTGGGGGCGTCACAACCATGATCTTTGATGTTTCAGGTAAAGACAATTGATGAAAATTATCTTTGTCTTGGATGAGAAAAGGAATTTAGAACTACAATTACGATTATGAAGTTATACACGTGATTGTGGGCAGAAATTGTTGATTGATGTTACGAGGATAAAACATTGTTGGTGGACTTTTAACATGGAGAAGATAATAGATTTTATGGTCTATTTGACTCTTCTAATGGATCGCTTTCTTCACTTGACTATGGTTGAAAAGTTTTATCATCTACCATATGTTCTAAATCTCCGATTTATTATCGATGAAGACTATTGATAATTTATTTATCTTTAGTCATAATATTCTTTATCGAGCTAGTTGTGGCTCACCTTTTGTTTCACAATTCCTTTCGTAATAAAAGTGTAGTTTGGGTTGAAAGGATAACAAGGGAATATAACGGTGGTCTATAGTTGTTGAGGTTCTCCTAAAGAGTATGGAAATAATTTTATTGAGGACTTTAGTGTGTTGTATTTTATACATCATTTAATAGTTATTTTGGTGAATTAAATAGGGTGAGGCGAACCCAACTTTGGAAGGGTGTTTTGTCACTATCATACAAGATGTCTAATGACATACAAACTCGTGTTATCATAAGACATGGTTGTGCTCATCCACTTGCCGAGTATATTTACAAGCACTACCTATATAACCTTGGTGTTTGTTTGAGTATAATACCCAATTAGAGACAAAATGAGATAATGATATGTCAAGAGAAGACTCGCCATCGGGAAGAATATGATAGTAATCTTCTCGTTTTTCTTTGGGGTCTATTGGTCAACCAAGGATAATTCTGTGGCCATATGATATCTACCATAACCTAAAAGCATGGCCTCCCATGTACGAAGGTTTCTTGAGCACTTCCCAAAGATTCTAATTTCTAAAACAGCTTTTGACTATACCTTTATGTAAGGTGTCATTGTGACGTCTACTGCTTGGTATATATTTGTATCCAAACTCACAACATATGTGTTGTTGTATTTTACACGACAATTGTTGTAATAAAGTTGTAGTTATTTTTCCGTACCATATATTTAGCGACTTCGAAATGGGTTGGATGGAATGGACCTATTTTGGGGCGTTACATTTGGTATCGAGCTTAAGGATATGATCTCCGGGAGATCTGGATTAGAACTAGGAGGAGAGATGAGTAAATCCTTCGCTAGTGTGTCCTACCTAAGCTTATTTGTTGGTCACCATAATATCGGGATATTATGTGATATGTTAATTTGTTAAATTAACCTTTGTTTTGTCGTATTCTAGAATGATATCCTAAATACGTGAGATGAAAGCAATGGAGAAATCATGATGACAGGGGAGATAGAATCAAATGAAAACAAGGTATTCTCAACTCTTTGAAATACTGTGTACGTAAATTTCTTGGGACGAAATTTCATAAGGAGGGAGATTGTAAGACCTCTAATTTTATGAAATAAAAGTATTAAATTTTTTTTAATTACTATTCATGAAGTTACTATTCATGAGTTACTATTCACGAGTTACTATTCACGAGTTACTATTCATGAGTTACTATTCACGAGTTACTATTCACGAGTACTATTCATGAAGCATGATAATTTTTTTTTAAGTAAGAAGGCATTACTCAATAATTGTTACAAAGAATTACTGCTCAATATTTTATTTTATTGATTCAATAATTGCTACGTTGATATTTTATATTATTGTTGTTTCAATAATTGTCACTACACGATATTTTCCATTATCGAGCAATAATTCATATTATCCAATAATATTATTGATAACATTATTGGCAATGCCTAGAAAGTTCTGTCTCAAGGAGAGGTTTGGTCACCTAATCATGCTTGGCCAAGAAGGAGAAATTCTTATTGGAAAGCCCCTCTTTCGGGAACCGCACGGTTGTTAATATTGTGATTATGTAATATTATTTGTGAATAATTAATTATTGATTTATATGATGAGGAAAATATTGATTTTATGTAGATATAGATGGAGAAAATTTTTAATGTGACAATTGTTGAAAATTAATATTTTATCTTTTTCTGATAAAATAATTCATTTAAATATATTATTTTAATAATATAATAATGGTGATATTTTTATAATGAATGTGGGATATATGAGTATACGAGGAGGAAGAGTATTTTTGTGACATTAAATGATTAACACATATTTTGTGTGCTCTGGTGGACCCCATTTATTGACTAAAATTTGATTATGTATCGTAAAATCGCTCATTTGTGGATTTCTACCAAAATCATTTGGAATTTGGAAAACTTTATTCGCAAAGTTGTAGAGAATTGAATTTCCTATAAAAACTCACACGATTCAATTTTCTCGATAAAAGGGCTATTTATTATGAATTATCAAGTTCAAGTTCAAATAATTGATTTTTGGAAGTTTTATTTATTTTATTAATAAAACGTTTTTTTATATTTTGTGGCCTCATTAAACATGTGCAAAATCAGCTGATTTCAAATGTCTAGAGGTGGGCTTGAAATTTGATAATAATATTATTATTATATTCAATTTTCTCGCTTTGGTGTTCTAAGTATTTTCCTATAAATAGGGTCTTGGGTTAGAATTGAAAATCACACCGTAAATCAAGTTTTCTCTCTATATTATTGAGCGTATTCTTGTGAGTATTTTGAGTATACTTTGAGTATTGCTATACTGATGCAAGTTTGTTCAAATAAGTATTCCAAATGTAAGTAATCGCTTTTTTTGAGGTAAGGGATAGTAAAGGATTTTAAGGGTTATTATGTTTTTAGTTTCAAATTTTTTGAACCTTCAAAATTCTGGAAAAATTTGAAATGATAATTTGATGAGTTTTATATATTGTGTCCAAAAATGGCGATTTTTGGATGTATAGATTGAGAGTTGGGAATTTTATGAGAAAAGACTATTTTAAAAGTAACCGCTATAACTCCTTGTGATTAACTCTCAAAATTGATGAAATTTTTATTGGGAGTACATCTATATAATATCAAGATACCGTAAAATTTCAGAATTGTTGGATAAAAGTATAATTTATGATAAATGTTTAAATATTCTATGGTTTTGGCCATATGAAAAAATAGTAAAAATGAATTTTTAAAATTTAGAGAAAATATATATTCAATATGGGACTATGTTATGCTAAATCCCGCAAAAGAAATATTTTGGGAACTGATTTGGTATTTTTCATGAAAATGTTCTAGTTATGAGTAAATGAATTAAATATGTTATGTGAAGTAAGAAAATTGGAAAATATGATTTATTGGCTCGAGAATCATATATGAGGTATATGCAGATTTTTATGAGGGTTTTTGTTAATGATGATGAAATCTTATGAGGTTGGCATTTTTAGATGATTAAATGCATTAATTATTAAAGTGTAAATAATTGGATTAAATTATTTATAAGTTTAAGAAATGATTAACATATTATTATAATATTAATAATATTAGATTATGAGATTTCTAAGTGATTTATAACATTTGGATTAAGGTGTTATAAATATGGATATGAATTTTATTATGAAACTTTATCTTTTCGTATCGAGGTTTACTATACGCACGTATACTGTATTATGTCATTTAATACGATTGTCTTATTCACGACAAAATCGATTTCTTCTCCGACCAAATTATCGTTGATTTATGAATCTTACTCTTGAAATTAAAATAATGTTTTGATTATATTATTTTTATATAACATTCTTATAACCCTAATGATGATATTTCTCTTTGACTTGAGTGTAAAGATGGGTAGATTATTGGTATGATCGTGACTATAGGTTCTCTTTGGCCAGTAGTGCAAAAGTTGAATTGTTGACTGGTATGATCATCATGACCATTGAATTTACAATTGAATATTTTTAGCTTAAGTGCAAAGGTGAATTGATCAACATGGTTATAATTATTGTTATATAACTTCAAAATGATTATGTATTTCTTTGATATATGAATATCTTTTACTCGTAATGCAAAGATGACTGTTGTTGAATATCTTTAGCTTTGTAGAGTGCAAGATGAATTATTGATGAATATCTTTGGCTCGTAATGCAAAGATGACTTGTTGTTGAATATCTTTAGCAGAGTGTAAAGACGAATGAAGATTTGATGAATATCTTCATTCGCCAAAAAGATTTAATTTATTAAGTATGATTATGAACATGAATCCATGATTTGGTATAACCATTGTAAGACCTCGAATTTTATGAAATAAAAGTATTCAATTTTTTAATTACTATTCATGAGTTACGATTCATGAGTTACTATTCATGCGAGTTACTATTCATGAGTTAATATCTTTAGATATTATACAAACTCAAAAGGAGTCCTCATTACAACTATTATCACACTATTTCACGTAATAGTGAGGACTACTAATGCTATCCTCTCGACCATTACTGCTCCCCGATCAGTCTCAGCCTATGTTCTCATTTCCCAAGAGAATGTTGAAAGAAAGGGTGAGCTCAACTAGCCCAAAGAAGAAATATTACGAGTTTTTATCGCCGAGACTCACCTTAAAGATGAATGATCAAGAATATTTCCATGAAAAGATATCGATGAAACGCGAAATATCAAGGATATTCTACTAATTTCATGGAGTATAGAAGTCAAAGTTTTAACCAACCGTATAATAAAGAATGGAATAACAAAAGAAATCACCATGCACGCTTAGATTGCAGATGACAAAGTTATTCCAATGTAATAATAATAATCGGAACTGTGTGTGAAATTCACACCGCATGATGTTCCAACAATGTATTATTAAAGATGGAACTGCATCCTGCAAAACACACAGTATAGGATATTCCAATGTAACGATAAAGATTTTGAACTGTGTCCTGTAAAACACATGCATGTGATGTCCAATGTAATAATAAAATCATGTTGATGAAAAAAGAACCGAATGTAGAAGTAGTGAAGTAAAGGTAATACTCTTCTTCTTTCTATAACTTTCTCTCATATAGCTTTCTCTATCTTTGCCTATTTATGTAATAACTTTAATAAAGTATTCTATTTTATATAAAAGATGTTTCGCTTTTATTACGTTAATAATAATAATAAAATAAAACGTCATTATCGCTATAATAATTCATATTATTAATCGACAATAATGGAATCAAACCGAGTGATTTCACATAAAACCAGAAAACTTCCGCCGTTATTTCAATAAAATATTTTTGAATGAATTTATAATATAACCACTGCATACTTTGCAAAATATGATTATGAACATGAACTATGATTTGGTATAACCATTGTAAGACCTGAATTTTATGAAATAAAAGTATTCAATTTTTTTTAATTCTATAATTTATTCATTATTCCATGCAGATTACTATTAAGATCACGATAATTGTTACTATTCATTTTCAGTTATTCACCAAAGATATTACATATTCATATAAAGAATCAATCAAATGAGATAAAGGATAAATATTAAACATTTATAAAATAATTTATCCAGATTCAAGAATATCCCCTATTATCACCAATTATCAAATCCTCTATTAAAATCCTATTTTCAACTTTCATTATTTCACATAACATATTTAACTCATATGTTCGTAATTAAACTATTTTCATGAAAATACCAAATTAGTCCCAAAATGATAATTTTTTTCAAAGAGTCATAACTTGCTCATTTTAACGTTTTAATAGCTTCATTTTTGACAGGAGATACTTTATACCATATACCATGCTCGGTAAAGGCCAGAATTTCTCATAACTGTTTAAAATGTATAAATCAAGAATTATGCTTATTCATTACTGTGAATTATTTTTTTAATAGATCAATCACCAAAACTGATAATTACCAACCAACATAACTCATCATAAAACTTACTAATACTTCATATACCCATGATTTTCATTATTCCAATGCTTTTATTATTGACTTTCATCATAAACCACGAACCTGCTCATTTAATTGAAGAAATATTATTGGGTCAATAACAAAATTCGATTTCACGCCTATTATTATTAATGATAGAAATATCATTCAAAATTATAGTACGTCACATCTTCTATTTAACCTAGATAACACCTCACAATGATATTTAATTCGGAGCTCTTTACTTACGTTGATATAACTACTTGAAATCGATTCAATAATTGCTACGTTGATATTTTATATTATTGTTGTTTCAATAATTGTCACTCCGTGACAAAGATTTTCCATTATCTCATAATTCATATTATCCTGAATAATATTATTGGATAACATTATTGGCAATGCCTAGAAAGTTCTGCCTCAAGGAGAGGTTTGGTCACCTAATCATACAAGGCCACCAAAGAGGAGAAATCCTTATCGAAAGCCCCTCTTCTTGAAATCACTTCCCCATCAATGTGAAGTCATCGATATTGTGATTATGTAATATTATTTGTGAATAATTAATTATTGATTTTTATGATGAGGAAAATATCTATTTTATATGGACAGATTATCACACTATTTCACATGATGGAGAAAATTTTTTAAAATGACAATTGTTGAAAATTAATATTTTATCATTTTCTCGATAAAATAATTCATTTAAATATATTATTTTAATAATATAATAATGGTGATATTTTTACAAAGAATGTGGAATATATGAGTATATGAGGAGGAAGAATATTTTGTTACAATAAATGTTTAAAACATGTTAAACATGCTCATGGACCCCATTTCTCGATCGAAATTTGATTATAGTATCGTAAAATCGTCTGCTTGTGGATTTCGGTCAATTTCTGCTTGGAATTTGGAAAAACTTTCTTCTGTAGTTGTAGAGAATTGAATTTCCTATAAAAACTAGCGAGATTCGAATTTTTAATAAAAGGGCTATTTATTATGAATTATTGAAGTTCAAAGCTCAAATAATTGATTTTTGGAAGTTTAAAATAATTTAAATAACAAAAACGTTTTTTGTGCAAGTCTTGTGAGGTGGGCTGTTTGGTGGCTGAGGTTTTGAAGCAAAATAAGTGTGCTTTGGAATAAAAATAATATATATTAATATTTTATTAAATTTTCTGCTTTGGTGTTCTAAGTATTTTCCTATAAATAGGGTGCTTAGGTTAGAATTGAAAATCACACTTTAAATCAAGTTTTCTCTCTATATTATCGAGTTTATTCTTATGAGTATTTTGAGTATACTTTGAGTATTTTATATGGTGCAAGTTCGTTCAAATAAGTTATTCCAAATGTAAGTATCGCTTTTTTGAGGTAAGTGGATAGTAAGGGATTTTAAGGGTTATTATGTTTTTAGTTTCAAAATTTTTTTGAACCTTCAAAATTCTGAAAAAATTTGAAATGATATTTTGATGAGTTTTAGAGTGTGTCCAAAATGGCGATTTTTTGGATGTATAGATTAGGAGTTATGGATTTTATGAGAAAAGACTATTTTAAAAGTAACTATTTATAACTCCTTGTGATTAACTCCAAAATTGATGAAATTTTTATTGGGAGTACATTTATATAATATTAGTATACCGTGTAAATTTCAGAATTTTTGGATAAAAGTATAATTTATGATAAATGTTTAAATATTCGGTGGTTTTGGCCATATGAAAAATAGTAAATGAATTTTTAAAATTTTGAGAAAAATATATGTTTAATATGGGACTATGTTATGCTAAATCCCAGAAAAGAAATATTTTTGGAACTGATTTGGTATTTTCATGAAAATGTTTTAGTTATGAGTAAATGAATTAAATATGTTATGTGAAGTAAGAAAATTGGAAAATATGATTTATTGGCTTGAGAATCATATATATTAGGTATATGCAGATTTTTATGAGGGTTTTTGTTAATGATGATGAAATCTTATGAGGTTGGCATTTTAGATGATTAAATGCATTAATTATTAAAGTGTAAATAATTGGATTTAATTATTTATAAGTTTAAGAAATGATTAAAATATTATTATAATATTAATAATATTAGATTATGAGATTTCTAAGTGATTTATAACATTTGGATTAAGGTGTTATAAATATGGATATGAATTTTATTATGAAACTTTATCTTTTCGTGGTCGAGAAATTACTTATGCACGATATACTGATTACGTATTTAATAATCACGGGTACTTATTCACGACAAATTGGTTTCTTCTCTCACCAAATTATCGTTGATTTATGAATCTTACTCTTGAAATTAAAACCATGTTTTGATTATATTATTTTTATATAATATTCTTATAACCCTAATGATAATATTTCTCTTTGACTTGAGTGTAAAGATGGTAGATTATTGGTATGATCGTGACTATAGGTTCTCTTTGGCCAAGAAGGCAAAAGTTGAATTGTTGATCGGTATGATCATGACCATTGAATTTACAATTGAATATTTTTAGCTTAAGTGCAAAGGTGAATTGATCAACACGGTTATAATTATTGTTATATAACTTCCGAAATGATTATGTATTTCTTTGATATATGAATATCTTTGCTCAGAAGTGCAAAGATGACTTGTTGATGAATATCTTAGCCTGTAGTGCAAAGATGAATTATTGATGAATATCTTTGGTTTGTAATGCAAAGATGACCTGTTGTTGAATATCTTTAGCTTGTAGTGTAAAGATGAACTGTTGATGAATATCTTTGGCCCGTGGTGCAAAGATGAATTTATTAGTATGATTATGAATGAACTCGTGATTTGGTATAACCATGATATTTGATGTTTCGTGTAAAGACAGTGATGAAAATTATCTTCGTCCCGGATGAGAAGAAGAATTTAGAATCACAATTATGATTATAAGTTATTCATATGATTGTGGAAAGGAACTGCTGATTGATGTTACATGGATAAAATATTGTTGGTGGACTTTTAACGTGGAGAAGACAATAGACTTTATAGTCTATTCGACTCTTCTAATGGATTGTTCATTCCACCGCAACTATGGTTGAAAAGTTTTATCATCTACCATATGTTTCTAAATCTCCGATTTATTACCGATGAAGACTAATGATAATTTATTTATCTTTAGTCATAATATTCTTTATCGAGCTAGTTGTGCTCACCCTTTGTTTCACAATTCCTTTCGTGTAATAAAAGTGTAAATTTGGGTCGAGGCTGGGGATAGCGAGGAATAGAATGGTGGTCTATAGATGTTGAGGGTGAGGTGAATTTAACTTGGAAGGGTGTTTTGCCACTATCATACAAGATGTCTAATGACATACAACCTCGTGTCATCATAAGACATGGTCCCCATAACGGAAAGCAATTGGATGAAGAAAAAGACAAGTATGAGTTGTTTATAAATAACTACAGTAGTTGTTACCATTAATATTGTTGGAATACCCGGTGGTTAAAACACATAGAATACGCTGTTGTTGCACAAGAGAGATTGCCAGTATTGCACCAATTATTGATTCTTACGTAAGAAGGCACTTACTCAATAATTGTTACAAAGAGTTATTGTTCAAGATTTTATTTTATCGATTCAATAATTGTCATAAGGATATTTTATATATTATCGTTTTTCAATAATTGTCACTTCACAAGATTTTCCATTATCGAAGCAATAATTCATATTATCTAAATAATATTATTAGAAAACATTATTGGCAATGTCTAGAAAGTTCGTCTAAGGAGAGGTTTGGTCACCTAATCATGCCTACCAAGAAGTGAGAAATTCTTATCGAAAGCCCCTTTCCTGAACTACTACCGTTGTCAATCTTTGTGATTCTGTAATATTATTTGTGAATAATTAATTATTAATTTATATGATGAGGAAATATTGATTTTATGTGGATATAGATGGAGAAAATTTTTAAAGTGACAATTGTTTAAAATTGATATTTTATCTTTTCTAATAAAATAATATTTTATTATATTATTATAATATAATAATGATAATATTTTTACAATGAATGTGGGATATATGAGTATATGAGGAGGAAGAGTATTTTTGTTACAAAAGTTGTTTAACACATGTTTTGTGTGTCTGGTGGACCCCATTTCTTGATCGAAATTTGATTATAAACAGTAAAATCATCCGTATGTAGATTTTTGGCCAATTTCTGCTTTGGAATTTGGAAAACCTTTCTTCTCGCAAAGTTGTAGAGAATTGAATTTCCTATAAAATTCATGAGAGATTTGAATTTTCTGACAAAAGCGCTATTTATTATGAATTATTGAAGTTACGAAATTCTGAAATAATTGATTTTTGGGAGTTTTAGTTAATTATTTTGAGAAAAACGTTTTTTGTGCAATTAGTGGGCTCACATGTGTTGTAAATGATCTGAATTCAGATCTTCAAAGTTGGGCTGAGGAAATTTATAATATATATTAATATTTTATTAAATTTTCTGCTTTGGTGTTCTAAGCATTTTTCTATAAATAGGGTGCTTAGGTTAGAATTGAAAATCACACCAGAAACTGAAGTTTTCTCTCTATTTCTCTCTCTATAATATCGAGCGTATTTTGTGAGTATTTTAGTACTTTGAGTATTGCTATACGGTGCAAGTTCTTCCAACACTATATCCAGTATTCCAGTCAGAAGTATTATTCTTTCTGAGGTAAGGGATGTTGTTTCTTCTTAAATGATATTATCTTCTTCAATATCATTATGCCGAAATATTATTCTGAACTTTTTATCAAATTTGGAACTTTTTCATGTCGGAGTTACTATTCATGAGTTACTATTCACGAGTTACTATTCACGAGTACTATTAACGAAGCGTGATGATATTTTTTTGTGAAATTTCTATCTTCTGAGGTCGGAGTTACTATTCACGTATACGGAACTATTCACGAATACGACACTATTCATAGAAAAATTAAATTTTCTTTTCTGTGTCCAAGATTGTCTGTTATGATTCCTATCTTTGATTGGATCTATGTTTTGATCTTCATTCTTGAATTTTACTCCAATCTGGTTATTTATGAAGTATTTTTGAACTTGGATTATTTAAAGTATGAATCCTTAATACTTGTTCTTTTGTTTCAATCGGATTCGCTTTTCTTTAAAATATTTTTCATCATCCTCGACCCCTAAATGATGATATTATCGAATATCTTTGGCATGTAGTGCAAAGATGAATGATTTCTTGATAAATATCTTTGGCCCGTAGTGCAAAGATGAACAGGTGTTGAGATGAACTTGACCGACTGATTAATATCTTTGGCCCGTAGTGCAAAGATGAACAGGTGTTTAGATGAACATGACCAACTGATGAATATCTTTGTCCTGTAGTGCAAAGATGAATATTTGATTCTAGATATATATTGATTGATGTACAGGGATAAAATATCGACGATGAACTTTTAAATTCATATATAGAAGATAGTAGTTTGCATTCTCTACTTAACTCTTCTAATGAATTATTATTTCTGTTGCGAAGATTGATTTAAAACTGGTTGTCTATTGTATTCTATTAAATTTTTTCATGTTGAGGACTAACGATAATTTGTTTTATATTATCTTAGTCATAATGTTCTTTACTGGGCTAGTTGAGCTCACCCTTTTCCTTGTTGTTCCATTTTTCTTCTCAGGAGGCGAGAATGTAGCGAGTACTAGTCGGGGTGTGGAATGATGGTTTTAGAAGTTGTTCTAGTAGTCCTCACTATTCTTTAAAATAGTGTATTAATAATTGTAATGAGGACTTATTTGAGTGTGGATATTGTCTAGATGACAATATTTGTATTTAAACTCACAGTTTTTATGTTGTATTAATAAAGTTGTAGTTGTTTCTGTACCATGTATTTGGCGACTTAGAATGGGTGTTGTATACCTATTTTGGGGGCGTCACAGCATGATCATGCCAACAACTTGTCCATCAATGCACTACGGGCCAATGAGGACTTTTTCCACATCATTTGTAACATTACTACCATGATTACAATCGAATAATCCTCGGTCATAATCATACCAAGTCCATCTATGCACTACAAGCCACATATGACTTTCAACATAATATAAACATGAGGATGATGACAATGATATAAGAATTCAATAAAACAAGTTCAAGAATTAATTTATTTAGGAATTAATAACGTCTAAATTGTTAACATGATACTGTTTTGTAGAATAAAATTCAAGAATGCTCAGAAGAATATTTCCATGAAAAGATATCGATAAAGCGCAAATATCAAGGATATTCCACTAATTTCATGGAGTATAGAAGTCAAAGTTTTAACCAACCGAGTATAATAAAGAATGGAATAACAAAAGAAATCACCACGCATGCGATAGATCGCACAAAGCGTGTTATTCCAACAGAAAAATAAATAATGTAATCCAGTCCCACAAAAAAGCATGCATGTGATATTCCAAATGTAATAATAAATAATGGAACTGTGTCCGCCCAAAAACGCATGCATGTGATATTCCGGCTGAATAATAAATAATGGAACCAGTCCGAGTAAAATGCATGCATGTGATATTCCAATGTAATAATAAAGACTTTTAATCGTGTCCCACAGAAAATGCATGACGGGATATTCCAATGTAATAATAAAGACTTTTAATCATAGAAGAATGTCACCAAGTATAGGGTAGTCCAGATATCTGGTTATTCCAGCAGAATAATAAAGAATTGAATAACAGTAGTTCTCTTCATGAATACAAAAGAAATAATATCCCTTACGAGTACAACAAATAATATTCCCTACCTTAAGAAGAAGAGTACTAGATATATAAGTAATGAAGTAGCAGAATACTTTCTTCTTTCTCTCTATAGTTTATCTCTCTAGAGTTTCAGTGAATTCGTAAGAAAATAATGAAGGAATGAGCTTCTATTTATAGAAAAATGGACTGCATGGTAACTAACTCATGAACGGTCCAGATTGATTTACATTAATCAGACGGTCCATATTTAAAGCAAAATCTTTTAAATAAAATATAATATATATATATATATATATTATATATATATATACTAATAATAATTGAACTCCCCCCATTTTTTCAACTAAGCTATAATAATACTCCCCAATGCTTCAAAATCATATATTATAAATATATATATATATATATAAAATCAATCATCATATATATATATATTTATATATATATATTAACATTACATTACCTATCAAATAAAACAACTCACGTGGAAAACATCAGACAACTTCCTTCTTCAATTTCCAACATGGGCCCCACAGTGGGCCCCCACCTATTATTATATAAAATAATTTTCAACCGATTATTTTGAGAAAAAAAGAGTAAATGGGGTCACTAAAATAAGCAAAATTGAGTGACTTCTCACGTAAGCATCAATAATTAATACAGTGTGCTACTATGCAACCACGCCAGACATTATACTTTTTTTAACACCGGTGTTTCAATAAATTAACTGTAAAACTTCCGCCGTTATTTTCATAAAGTATTTTTGTTGTTTTCTCAATCCGGCTAATAATTCCGTTGTAGGGTCCACCAATGATTGTCTTGTTGCATTTAATATTCCCTCGTTAAAACGAATATTCCCCACCAATCGAATATTATATAACAACTTCATGACTTTGCAAAATTTATAAATATTACCCATAACTATAACATTATATCAATTTCACTCCATAATATTCAAAAATAATATTTATAAAAAATTCATCTTTATTCAAAAGTTAGGGTTTTACAATCTCCCTTCTTATGAAATTTCACCTCGAAATTAGGGTACGATACTGTATGTGTCAAGAGGTAAGGATACCTTGATTTCATTTCGATTCTAACTCCCAAGTCATTTCCTCAACATCGTGGTTTCTCCACAAAACTTTGACTTGAGGTATAACCTCGCGTGCGTAGAATATGTTCCTTCTTATCCAAGATTTGAACAGAACCTCTTCATACGCCAAATCTTCCGCTATTTCATCCGATTCTAACTCAATAATGTGGTTCGGGTCTTCCACATATTTACGTAGCATGGATATGTAAAAAACGCTATGAACACGAGACACGCTTGGCAGAAAGTCGAGTCTATAGCTACGCTCCTACTCGATCGAGGATTAAAATGGGCCATGAATCGAGGATTGAGCTTTCTCTTTTTCCAAATCTCGTAACTCCTTTCCACGGAGCAACACGTAATAACACATGATCTCCTATATCGAATTCCACGCCCTTTCGATGAAGATCGCATAACTCTTTCGTCGATCTTGTGAGGTTTTTATACATTCACGGATCGTTTGAATCTTTTCCGTAGTCATACGTACTCAACTCCCATTCCCAACAACGCTTGCTTCACCCACCTCATCCCAAAGATACTAGAGAACGACATTTTCTTCCATACAACGCTCGAATGGAGCCATGCCAATACTTGTTTGATAACTGTTGTTGTAAAAACTCCACCAATGGTAAGAACTTGTCCCAACTTCCTCAAATCAAGGACACGTAGTCTTAATAGATCTTCAAGAGTTTGAATAGTCCTCTCCGATCGCCTCGTCTCGTCTCGAGGATGATATGCCGAGCTAAATCGTAAATCTGTGCCCATAGCTTTCTGCAAACTAACCCAAAATCATGAAGCGAATCTTGGGTCTCGATCAAAAACTATGGATACTGGCATACCATGCAGTCTAACAATCTCGTTTATGTACATACGAGCAAGACGTTCAAGTGTATAAGTTTCTCGTATCGGTAAGAAATGAGCAGACTTGGTCAATCTATCAACAATGACCCAAATCGCATCTATACCTTGAGAAACCTTAGGAAGACCGATAACGAAATCCATGGTAAGTGCTCCCACTTCACTTCTGGAATTTCAAGTGGTTGCAATGGACCTTTTGGTACTTGATGCTCCGCCTTGACTCGTTGACACGTTAGACACCTTGAGATAAACAGCACTATCTCTCTCTCTTCATATTGCCCCACCAAAATGTATGTCGAAGATCATGATACATTTTGGTACTCCCAAGATGGATTGCAAATGGTGTGTTGTGCACCTCCATCATGATTTTATACTTTAAATCAGGGTCGTTAGGAACACAAAGTCTGGAGTTGACTCGAAGTATTCCTTCTTCATCGATTCTTTCTTCCAAAGATCGCACCTTCTTGATTTCTTCCTCATACGCGCATCGCCTCCCGGATCCAGAATCGAAAGCAATTTTAATTTTATTAATTAAAGTCGGTTCTACTCAGATATTCGCCATCATCACATGGGTCCCCTGAGTCTTTAACTCTATCTCCATCCTTTGCAAGTCACACAAATGGGCCTTTGTGTTGACAATATCGTACTCAGTACTTGCATATGATCTTCTACTCAATGCGTCGCCTACCACGCTCGCTTTTTCGAGGATGGTATTGGATGGTATGATCATAATCTTTCAATCAGCCTGCCAACGTCGTTGTCGCAGTTAAGTTCCTTTTGAGTGAAGAAATATTTGAGGCTTTTATGATCCGTAAAGATCTCCACCTTCTCCCATACAAGTAATGCCTCCAAATTTTAAGTGCGAAGACCACAGCTGCTAACTCTAGGTCATGAGTAGGATAATTCCTCTCATATTCTTTGAGTTATCGTGAGGCATAGGCTATGACTTCCATGTTGTATGAGAACACATCCTAACCCTTTGCCCGAAGCATCATCAGAATTGACAAATCCTCCGAACCGATGATGGTATTGTCGAATAGGTCTTTAAATGAGTCTCCTCTTGAGTTCTTGAAAACTCTTCTCACATTCCTCGCCCCAATCAACTTTGATCTTTTCGAGTCACCGAGTTAGTGGAGTAGCGATTCGAGAAAACCTTCTACGAATCTCCGATAATAACCAAATAAGCCGAGAAAGCTACGTATTTCTATTACTAATTTAGGTTGCTCCCACTTTGAATAGCTTCAATCTTCACGGTCAACAGATATTCCATGACTTGATACCACGTGCCCAAGGAATGCTACTTCCTCAAGCCGTAACTCCCATTTCTTCAACTTGGCATAAAGCTTATATTCACGGCTTTTGGAGTATCGACCTCAAGTGTTGTTTCATGATCTTCACGACTTTTGGAATAAATAAGGATGTCATCAATAAAGACGACCACAAAGTGATCCAAATATTCCTTGAATACTCGGTTCATCATATCCATGAAGGCGTTAGGAGCATTAGTCAATCCAAAGGACATGACTAGAATTCATAATGCCCATACCGAGTTCCGGAAGCCGCCTTTGGAATGTCATCCTGCTCTAATCTTCAATCAGTGATATCCGAAACAAGATCAATTTTTGAAAAAATTGGCTCCTTGCAATTAATCAAACAGTCATCAATACATGGCAATCTGCGTACCTATTTTTGATGGTGACATGATTCAACTCCCTATAATTAATACAAAGTCGCATACTCCCATCTTTCTTCTTCACGAATAGAATGTGAGCACCCCAAGGAGAAGTACTTAGGACGAATAAAGCCAATGTCTAACAATTCCTCGTAGTTGAGTCTTTAACTCCTCAAGTTTAATAGAGCCATTCGATATGGGGCTCGAAATGGGTTTTGTACCGGGTTCAAGGTCGATACAAAATTCAATTTCATGCTCCGGGGTAGGCCAGAAGTTCTTCGTGGAATACGTCGAAATTCATTAACAATAGAAATATTATTCAAAACTGACGTATTTTTGTTTAGATCTGTGACATGAGCTAAGAAAGCTTGACATCCATTTTTCAATAAACAAATAGCTTTATGGCTTGAGATGACAGTGATTAATTTTAATGGTTTGGTTGCTTGAATTTTCATAATAGGTCGATTAGGAATATGAAAGCTAACAACCTTACGAAAACAATCATTTTTTGCATGATGAGTAGTTAACCAATCAATCCCTAGAATTACATCAAATGCAAGTATTTTTAATGAAATAAGATCGACAGGTAATGTGTGGGTACCAACTTGAACCAAACAAGACTTATAAACCGTGGATGTAATGAAGGTTTCTCCCAACGGAGTTTCCACAGATAAGTCAAAGTCTAATTTCTCCGGAGTCAAATTTAATCATTGAGCGCAAGTAGAAGAAATAAATGAATGGGTAGAACCGGTATCAAATAAGGTATATACTTCGCTAGAGTTTATGATAAGCTTACCCGTGATGACCTCATTCGGGTTCCTTGCTTTCCGGAGGTCACTACAAACGCCTCCTCAGACCATCGGCTTTGACTTTTCTCGGACTGACTTTCTTTGTGCCTCCATCCTAAATGAACTTGTCTTCTATGAAAAAAAAAATCTGCTAGGTGACCTTCTCTTCCATAATTATAACATGCTTTGGATGGCATCACGCAGCTTTGACCGATGTGTCCTCTCCTTCGCATTTGAAGCATACGATAGGTGGTCGCTCTCCTTCCTTAACAATGGGTGCTTGGTGTTTGATGTCTTTCCATCATTGTTCAATCTCCTCTTCTTGAAATGTCCATTTTACCGTCTTGCCATGATTACCACCAAGTGGTTACCATTTCGCATGTTGATTCCTCCACATTTGTTGTCGCTGCTTTCATGATCGATACCACCGGTATTTTTATGTCAAGCTACCGCTTTCTCTTAGTTATGTTGACTCGTTATCGCTAGCTACAATAATCGAGCCCTATTTACAACATCCGAGTACAAAACACGCTTTATGAGAAATAAGATATCGACGATTCCTGCTTCAAACCTCTTAAAAACATTCGCGTCATTCGCCTCCTCATTATCGACCAAATGGGATGCAAACCGGGATAACTCCGCAAATTTAGCCTCTCGATTCATGACACCTGGCCATAATGTTTTGTACCAATTTAATAAACTCCACTTCTTTCATGTGACGAATACTCTTGAAAGTACTTGTCGTTGAATAGCTCTTGGAACTTCTCCCAAGACATCTTGAAAAGTCAGTTGGGTACGCTTTACGATTTCCACAGTGAATCCTTCTTTCACGCAACACGAAGGAGGCGAGGGAACCTTTTGCTCCTCGGAGCATCCCAAGACATCAAATATCTTGGTGATCTCGCTTTATCCATGCTTTCGCCTTAAGTGGTTTTGGCTCTCCTATAAACTCCGGTGGTCCCAGCTCCTTGAATCTGCTTTAGCGTTGGACTGGTCCGAGAGTTTCCAAGAGTTTCCACCTATATTTTGGACAGAGCCGCCTCTACTTTGATGTTGCATGAATTGCATAAAGCCTCCGAACAATCCATCATTCATCATTTGGTCAGTGTTGTTGTTTGCATGAGGATTGTCGCCTTCCTGATACACATTCTCCTGATTATTAATATGTGGAGACTCAACGGTCTCTTGTGCTCCATTGCTATTTTCAACATTCTCGGATGTCATTTTCAAATACTGCCACAAAACAAAGGTTGATTAACATATAACATATTATCCATATACTTTGACCGACCAATTAAATACCAAATAAACTTAGGTAGGTCATACTAGCGAAGGAATTCCCCGTCTCTCCCCTCCTAGTTCTAGTCTGACATCTTAGCCAGGGATCATATCCCTAAGCTTTGATACCAACTGTGACGCCCCCAAAATTAGGTATACATCACCCATCTTGGGTCGCCAGATACATGGTACAGAATTCAAATACAACTTACTAATACAACTGTCGTGTACAATATGACAAAACATAAACTGTGAGTTTAAATACAAATATTGTCTACTAGAGATTATAGAAACTCAAAAGGAGTCCTCATTACAATTATTATCACACTATTTCACAGAATAGTGAGGACTACTAATGTTATCCTCTTGACCATCACTCCGCTCCCCGACTCGTCCCAAATATATTCTCATTTCAAGAAGAACAAAGGAAAGAAAGGATGAGCTCAACTAGCCCAAGAAGAAATATTATGACTAAGATAATGCGTAATAAATTATCATTAGTCTCCAACAATGTTAAACCGATAAAATATAATGACATCAAGTTTAACTCACAAGCTGAATAAGCAATCCATTAAAAGAGTCAAGTAGAAAATAAAATCTACTATCTTCTATGATTTAAAAGGTTTTTAATGACTTTTATCACCGAGACTCAAATTTTAATAAATAATCCACATCATCGAATCACCCCGCACTACTGGCCAAGGATATTCTTTAGTATCACAACCACAATTATCCATACGCACTACTACGCCAAGAATATTTGTATATTCATTAATGGTCATGATCATGCCAACAACCGTCCATCAATGCACTACGAGCCAATGAGGACTTTTTCCACATCATTTGTAACATTACTACCATGATTACAATCAATAATTCCTCGGTCATAATCATACCAAGTCCATCTATGCACTACAGGCCACAGATGACTTTCAACATAATATAAACATGAGGATGATGACAATGATATAAGAATTCAATAAAACAAGTTCAAGAATTAATTTATCTAGGAACTAATAACATCCAAATTGTTAACATGATACTGTTTTGTAGAGTAAAATTTAAGAATGCTCAGAAGAATATTTCCATGAAAAGATATTGGATGAAGCGCAAATATCAAGGATATTCCACTAATTTCATGGAGTATAGAAGTCAAAGTTTTAACCAACTGAGTATAATAAAGAATGGAATAGCAAAATAAATCACCATGCATGCGATAGATCAGCACAGCAAAGTTTATTCCAATGTAATAATAAATAACGGAACCAGTCCCAAAGAAACGCATGCATGTGATATTCCAACAAAATAATAAATAATGGAACCAGTCCGCCAGAAATGCATGCATGTGATATTTCGGCGAATAATAAATAATGGAACCAGTCCGTAAAACGCATGCATGTGATATTCCAACATGTAATAATAAAGATTTTAATCAGTCCGTAAGAAACGCATGCATGTGATATATTCAAATGTAATAATAAAGACGGAATCATCATAGAAGAATGTCACCAAGTATAGGGTTGTCCGCTACAGATACCGTTATTCCAAAGAGAATAATAAATAATGGAATAACATAAGTTCTCTTCATGAATACAAAAGAAATAATATCCCTTACAAGTATAACAAATAATATTCCCTACCTTAAGAAGAAGAGTCTTTGGATATATAAGTAGTGAAGTAGCGAAATTCTTTCTTCTTTCTCTATATAGTTTATCTATCTAGAGTTTCAAAGAATTCGTAAGAAAATAATGAAGGAATGAGCTTCTATTTATAGAAAATGGACCGCATAAGAACTAACTCATGAATCTGTTTAGATTGATTTACTTTAATCGACAAATTCATAATTAAAGCAAAATCTTTTAAATAAAATATAATATATATATATATACTAATAATAATTGAACTCCCCCCACTTTTTTCAACTAAGCCATAATAATACACCCCCAACGCTTTCAAAATCATATATATATTATATATATATATATATATATATATCATATATATATATATATATATATATATATATATATATATATATATTAACATTACATTACCTATCAAATAAAACAACTCCCGTGGAAAACATCAGACAACTTCCTTCTTCAATTTCCAACATGGGCCCCACAGTGGGCCCCCACCTATTATTATATAAAATAATTTTCTACCGATTATTTTGAAAAAAAAAGTAAATGGGGTCAATAAAATAAGCAAAATTGAGTGACTTCTCACGTAAGCATCAATAATTAATACTGTGTGCTACTATGCAACCACGGGTATTACTGTACTTTTAACACCGGGTGTTTCAACAGTTAACTAGAAAAACTTCCGCCGTTATTTTCATAAAGTATTTTTGTCGTTTTTTCAATACGACAATAATTCCGTTAATAGGTCCACCAATGATTGTCTTAGTTGTATTTAATATTTCCTCGTTAAAACGAATATTCTCCCACCAATCGAATATTATATAACAACTTCATGTATTTTGCAAAATTTATAAATATTACCCACAACTATAACATTATATCAATTTCACTCCATAATATTCAAAAATAATATTTATAGAAAATTCATCTTTATTCAAAAAGTTGGGGTTTTACATTATTAGTTCCTGGATAAATTAATTCTTGAACTTATTTTATTGAATTCTTATATCATTGTCACCATCCTCATGTTTATATTTTGTTGAAAGTCATCTGTGGCCTATAGTGCATAGATGGACTTGGTATGATTATGACCAGGGATTATTCGGTGTAATCATGACCGTAATGTTATAAATGATGTGGAAAAAGTCCTTATTGGCCCGTAGAGCATTGATGGATAGTTGTTGGCATGATCATGGCCTTTATTGAATACATAAATATTCTTGGCCCGTAGTGCATGCATAATTGTGGTCGTGATACTAAAGAATATCCTTGGTCGTAGTGCAGGGGTGATTCGATGATGTGGATTATTTATTAAGTCGAGTCCCAAATGATAAAATTGATGAAAACCTTCTAAATCATAAAAGATAGTTGATTTTATTCTCTACTTGACTCTTTTAATGGATTGCTTGTTCCACTGCAGTTAAACTTGATGGTTGTTATATTATATCGCTTTAACACTATCAAGGCTAACGATAATATATTCTCGCATTATCTTAGTCATAATATTTCCCATCGGGCTAGTTGAGCTCACCTTTTTACTTTTATTGTTCTCTTCTTGAAATGAGAACGTAGCGAGGACTAGTCGGGAAACGGAGTGACGGATTGAGATGATAGCATTAGTAGTCCTCACTGCTCAAAGGAAATAGTGGAAAATAAATGTAATAATATTGAATTTGAGTTTGTATATTGTCTGTACGACAATATTTGTATTAAAACTCACGACTTATGTTTTGTCGTACTTTACACGACAAATTGTATAATTGTTGTATTTGTATTTTGTACCATGTAATTTGATTTACTTAGAATAGGTGATGTATACCTATTTTGGGGCGCCACACATAATGCCCGCATCGAAGTTCCGAAAGTCGCCTTTGGAATGTCATCTGCTCTAATCTTCAATCTTTGAAAAGAATTAGGCTCCTTGCAAATCGGGTCAAACAGTCATCAATACGTGGCAATGGGTACCTATTTTGATGGTGACATGATTCAACTCCCGATAATCAATACAAAGTCGCATACTCCCATCTTTCTTCTCCACGAATAGAACAGAGCACCCCAAGGAGAAGTACTAGACGAATAAAGCCAATGTCTAACAATTCCTCAGAGTTGAGTCTTTAACTCCTGAAGTTCAATAGAGCCATTCGATATGGGGCTTTGGAAATGGGTTTTGTCTGGGTTCAAGGTCAATACAAAATTTAATTTCACGCCTGGGGTAGGCCAGAAGTTCTTCGTGGAATACGTCAGAAATTCATTAACAATAGAAATATTATTCAAAATCCGATTTATTTTTGTTTAGATCCGTGACATGAGCTAAGAAAGCTTGACATCCGCTTTTCAATAAACGAATAGCTTTATGGCTTGAGATGACAAAGATTGATTTTAATGGTTTGGTTGCTTGAATTCGCATAATAGGTTGGTTAGGAATATGAAAGCTAACAACCTTACGAAAACAATCAATTTTTGCATGATGAGTAGTTAACCAATCAATCCCTAGAATCACATAAAATGCAAGTATTTTCAATGAAATAAGATTGACAGGTAATGTAAGGGTACCGATTTGAACCAAATAAGACTTATAAACAGTGGATGTAATGAAGGTTTCTCCCAACGGAGTTTCCACAGATAAGTCAAAGTCTAATTTCTCTGGAGTCAAATTTAATCGTTGAGCGCAAGCAAGAGAAATAAAAGAATGGGTAGAACCGTATCAAATAAGGTATAGACTTCGCTAGAGTTTATGATAAGCTTACCCGTGATGACCTCGTTCGTTTCCTTGCTTTCGGGAGGTCACGACAAATACTCTCCTTGCACCACCGGCTTTGACTTTTCTCGGGATGACCTTTGGTGCCTCCATCCCAAATTGAACTTGTCTTCTGTGAATGATAAAATCGGCTAGGTGACCTTCTTCCACAATTATAACATGCTTTGATGGCATTGCATAGCTTTGACCGATATGTCCCTCCCTCCGCATTTGAAGCATACGATAGGTGGTCGTTCTCTTTCCTTAACCACTTTCTTTGGTCTTGACGCCTTTTCATCATTATTGAATCTCCTCTTCTTGAAATGTCCATTTTTACCGCTCAAGCCATGATTACCACCAAGTGGTTATCATTTCGCATGTTCATTCCTCCATGTTTGTTGTAACCGCTTCGATGACTGATACCACTGGTATTTTCATGTTGCCGGCTGCTTTCTCTTGGTTGCGTTGACTCGTTACCGCGCTCCAATAACTGAGCCCTATTTACAACATCTGAGTACAAACACAGTTTATGAGAAATAAGATATTGACGTATCTCCGGTTTTAAACCTCTTAAAAACATTCGCGTCATTCGCTCCACATTATCGACCAAATAGGATGCAAACCGGGATAACTCCGTAAACTTAGCCTCGTATTGCGACACGGTCATATTGTTTTGTTCCAACATGATAAACTCCACCTCTTTCATGTGACGAATACTCTCAGGAAAGTATTTTTCGTTGAATAGCTCTTGGAACTTTTCCTAAGACATCTTGAAAAGGCCAAAGTTAGGTACGTTTACGATTTCCACCAAGATCCGCCTCTTCACGCAACATGAAGGTGGCGAAGGGGACCTTTTGCTCCTCGGAGCATCCCAAGACATCAAATATCTTGGTGATCTACTTTATCCATGCTTCCGCCTTAAGTGGTTTTGGCTCTCCAATAAACTCCGGTGGTCCCAGCTCCTCGAATCTGCTTTAGCGTTGATCGTCCGAGAGTATCCAAAGGTTTCTACCTACATTTTGGACAGAGCCGCTTCTTGCTCGATGTCGTATGAATTGCATAAATCCTCCGAACAATCCATCATTCATCATTTGGTCAAGGTTGTTGTTTGCATGAGGATTGTCGCCTTCCTCGATGCACATTCTCCTCCCGATTATTGATATGTGGAGACTCAACGGCCTCTTGTGCTCCATTGCTATTTTCAACATTCTCTGGATGTCATTTTCAGACATCGCCACAAAATAAAGGTTAATTAACATATAACATATTATCCCTATACTTTGATTCCACCAATTAAATACCAAATAAACTTAGGTAGGTCATACTAGCGAAGGAATTCCCCGTCTCTCCCCTCCTAGTTCTAGTCTGACATCTTAGCCAGGGATCATATCCCTAAGCTTTGATACCAACTGTGACGCCCCCAAAATAGATATACATCACCTATTCTGAGTCGCCAAATACATGGTACATAACATAAATACAATCTTAATTATACAACAAGAGAGCTTTGAGTTTAAATACAAATACTTTCTTCTAGACAATATCCACTCTCAGAATGAGTCCTCATTACATTTATTGTCACACTATTTAACAAAATAGTGAGGACTACTAGCTAATACTATCATCCGGACCATTACTCCGTTCCCCGACTCGTCCCAGCTACGTTCTCATTTCCTGAAGAGAATAGTGAAAGAAAGGGTGAGCTCAACTAGCCCAAAGAAAAAATATTATGACTAAGATAATGCGTAATAAATTATCATTAGCCTTAAAACAAAGTTAAACCGATACAATATAACAAACATCAAGTTTAATCAGTAGCTTTAAAACAAGCAATCCATTAGAAGAGTCAAGTAGAGAATAAAATCTATTATCTTCTATGATTTAAAAGGTTTTAAATGACTTTTATCACGAGACTCATCTTAATAAATAATCCACATCATCGAATCACCCTCGCACTACTACCAAGGATATTCTTTAGTATCACGACCACAATTATCCATGCACTATGTGCCAAGAATATTTGTGTATTCATTAATGGTCATGATCATGCCAACAACTATCCATCAATGCACTACGGGCCAATAAGGACTTTTACCACATCATTTGTAACATTACTACCATGATTACATCGAATAATCCCCTCGGTCATAATCATACCAAGTCCATCAATGCACTACAGCCACGATGACTTTCAAAAATATATAAATATGAGGATGATGACAATGATATAAGAATTCAATAAAACAAGTTCAAGAATTAATTTGTCCAAGAACCAATAACGCCCAAATTGTCAACACGATACTACTTTGTAGAGAGTAAAATTCAAGAATGCTCATAAGAATATTTCCATGAAAAGATAATCGGATGAAGCGCAATTATCAAGGATATTCCACTAATTTCATGGAGTATAGAAGTCAAAACTTTAACCAACCGAGTATAATAAAGAATGGAATAACAAAAGAAATCACCATGCATGCGTATTTCATAAAAAAAAGTTATTCCAAAAGAATACTAAATAACGGAACTGTGTCAAAGCGAAATTGCACCGATACGATGTTCCAATGTAATAATAAAGAATGGAATAACAATGTAAATCACCATGCATGCGGACTTCACATGTATGACAAAGTTATTCCAATGAATACTAATAAGGATTTAAATCATGTCCCACAGAAACATACGTGCATGTGATATTCCAACAGATAATAATAAAGATTTAAACCAGTCCCCCGCCAAAACGCATGCATGTGATATTCCAATGTAATAATAAAGATTTTAATCAGTCCCACAGAAAACGCATGCATGTGATATTCCAAATGTAATAAGAAAAGACTTTTAATAATAGAAGAATGTCACCAAGCATGTGGTAGCTCACAGATACAAAGTTATTCCAATGTAATAATAAAGAATGGAATAACATAAGTTCTCTTCATGAATACAAAAGAATAACATCCTCACGAATACAACAAATAATATTCTCTACCTTAAGAAGAAGAGTACTTGGATATATAAGTAGTGAAGTAGCGTAATACTTTCTTCTTTCTCTCTATAGTTTATCTATCTATCTGTAGTTTCAAAGAATTCGTAAGAAAATAATAAAGGAATGAGCTTCTATTTATAGAAAAATGGATCGTATAAGAACTAACTCATGAATCTGGTCCGATTGATTTACTTTTTAATCCTGACGGTCCATATTTAAAGCAAAATCTTTTAAATAAAATATAATATATTCTATTTATAATCTAATAAAACGAATAACTTTATAAAAAAATTTACTATACAAATACTATGCAGTACTATGAAAATACTATGATAATAAAATATAATATATTCTAATTATTGTCTAATAAAATGATAACTTTATAAAAGTATTCTGCTTTTATATAAAAAATTTTACTATGCAAAACACTATGCATCATTACTTATGCAATACTATGCATAATAGAATATAATATATTCTATTTATAGAATAACTTTATAAAAGTATTCTGCTTTATATAAAAATATTTTCTCGATTATTACATTAATAATACCAACAAAATCGAGTGACTTATCACGTAAGCATCAATAATTAATATTGTGTGCTACTATGCAACCACGCCAGACATCGTATTTTTTAACACCGTGTTTCAACAGCTTAATTCAGAAAACTTCCGCCAAGTATTTTCATAAAATATTTTTGTCGCTTTTCTTAATCCGACAATAATTCCGCTAGGGGTCCACCAATGATTGTGTCGTTGTATTTAATATTCCCCGTTAAAATGAATATTCCCCACCAATCGAATATTATATAACAACTTATGTACTTTGTAAAATTTATAAATATTACCCACAACTATAACATTATATCAATTTCACTCCATAATATTCAAAAATAATATTTATAGAAAATTCATCTTTATTCAAAAATTTGGGGTTTTACAGAAAATGTACATAAGATCAATATTAACTTTTAAAAGTTAATTTGTGATATATTTAAATTTAAATTTAAATTTAATATGATTCATTTAAAATTTAAAAATAATAATTTTATAATTAATAGTACTTTTATAATATTTATAATTATATTGTCATTAATTAAATAAATTTATATCAATTTTAAATTTGGATACGTTTGAAATTAATTTTCAAAAATTAAGTCAATATTAATTTTATAATTTAAAAATAAAGATGAGTTGGATAATGATTGATGAGTTGTCCACTTAAATGAGGGTGTGAAATGTCATTTTGCAGAACGGTCTTTTGACTTCTTCATCCTGAGGAGTAAAATCTTATATAGATGTTGAAATAAAAAAATTAAATAAAGATAAGAAAACTGTTAGATAATAATTTATTGATATATTCTTCAAAATTTACCACTTTCCTAATTAAGATAGCAACTGGTCAACAACTTTAACAGTAATTAAAGTAACTGCTCTTTGGTGGTCCAATAATAAAAGTTACTGATCTTGAAGGTCATTATTGGTAGCTAGGGCTGTAAATGGTAATCGGAAAATTCGTATTCGTCCGCATCCGTATTCGAAAAAAAACGGATATTATTCGCATTCGAAAAAAATGGATATATCCGTATTCGGTTTAAAGTTATCCGTAAATAAACGGATACGAATACGGATATAGACGTATTCGTATTCGATTAACATCCGTCCGTAAATATATCCGACGGATACGGATATCTGGAATCCGATATCCTAATTGTATCCAAATAACTTATATATATATATATATATATATATATACACACACACACACACACATACCCTAATATTTACATTAATTAAGTTATTAATTAATGTAAATTATTAATTAATAATTTACCTATATAAGTTGTTAATAATTTAATATATATATATATATATATATATATATATGTATTTATTAATAACGTATATTCATTGATTAATCACTTACATTCATTAATAATGTATGGTTTAAATATTAAATTGTGTTTAATTAATATGTATGATTTAAACTTTAATTTTTTTTTTCAGTAAATATTTTGAATGAATTTTATATTAGGTTACTTGATAAACTAATTCGGATATTCTTGATATCCTAATAATTTGTCTATTCTGGATAAAATAAATTAGAATTGGATATTATCCAGATTCAATATTTTTCCTAATAATGGGATACGGATAATATTTTTAAAATCCACGGATAATTTGGATACGGATACGGATAGCGAATTGATTTTCCGGATACGGATACGGATATACCTGTATCCGTGTCCGTTTGATACCGTTTACACCCCTATTGGTAGCTGATGAAGAGGATGGCGGCCCCACAGCGGCAGCAGCTGATATTTGATAGTATTTGCAAAACTAATTCTTTTTAAAAAATAAAAATAAAAATTAAGATAGAGATACATTACAAATGATTATTTTTTAAGAAATAATTTATTTATTCGAATTTCTCGTTACATTGGCCAAAAATTAAGTATGTCCTATTTTTAATTTCAATTTAAATTATAAATTATAACTATCTTCTTTTCTATTATATTCAATTTCTCTCAAATCCTACTATATGTTTCTTTCCATTTTAATTTTTCCTAAATTTTAAGATTTTCTTTTCTTCTAATTTGTCCCGCATATTGATTTTATTTATAATTTACGTATAAAATATGCTATGAATAATAGATACGGAATTGAGTAATATTTGTCGATAATTTAATGTATATAATATATATTAATTTTAATTATCTTTAATTATAGAGTGATCACCCTTGGTAAAAATCTGAACATAATAAAATTCAATCAATTAAGAATAAAAATAAAATATGTTAAAATTTTATATCAGTTTATATCTTAAAAGTAAAAAAATTATAATATCATATTAATATTAATAGAATAGAATATATCAGTCATTTCAAAAAAGATAAAAGTAAATATTGTGAATAAAATTTTAATCTCAAATGATAGATAATATGATATCAGATTAAACATGATACTCCCTCCGTCCCAAATTAATTGCTCAATTTTGATTTTTTAAAGTCAAATTGACTATTTTTAGAATTAATAATTAAGCATATATAAATATATTTCTGAAATTATAAAAATTGGAATTAGTAATAAATTGCTTTCTTTTGGTTATAATCTCTTCACCTATATTTGAGCAAAAATAATAAAAAGATTAGTTTTAAAAATGATCAATTTGACTTTAAAAAGTCAAAACTGAACAATTAATTTAAGACGGAGGAAATATTAGATATTACAGCATTCCAAGTAATTTTGTTATCCATAACTTAATAGTCTCGAATACAAATTTTAAAACAAACAAAGGATATAATTAATAATTCAATACCAAATATTATTCTTGGGAGTGGTTAGCATGAACTTAACTTTCGTCGATTGATTAATACAGTGTCGATACGCAAACTGAAAAGTGGTCTCTCTACGCGTGTTAGCACTGTATTAGTCAATTAATCAACTTACCATGAAGTTAACTTCATGATAACCGAATTCATTATTTTGAGAGTGATTAGTACGAAGCGAACTTCATAGTAAATTCATTTTATGACTAATACAAATCTTGACATAACGCTTACACGGATAGATCACCTCGTGCGCGTGTGTCAAAGACCGTATCGAGCATTGAAAACGAACTTACCATAAAATTCACGAATAATATTAGAGACCCAACTTATTCTATAACTATTGTATAATTTGCTGATGTGATATATCGAATCAATTTGTTTATCAATATACTGAGATAGAATATACCACATCAATAAATTATAAAATAATTATAGAATAATTTGTATGTCTACCATTACTCATTATAAAATTCATTTCATTCTAACATGATTCCATTATTCTTGATATAATTATAGAGGGAGAGAAGACTTTTTCTTCCATTTGGCTAATTTCTGCTACCAACAAAAAAAAATCATGGGCAAGTTCATAGGGACCCACAACACCCCAAAGTGGAATCATTCATCTTTAATGGTTTGGGAATGCCGACGTGGAATTATGTTCAGAGGTCATATCAGCCACGTAGGATAAAACGCCAGAGTGTAGAGTACGTCTTTGACAACTGGCAATTGAGTGAGAGTATTTTATAAGCAAAATATTATTGGTTGGCTGGCTTAGTCCAATTCAAAAGCCAATAATATCCAGCCTGTCCCTTTGGTGCCTTGATGGGAATCAGAAAATGGCGGCAAGCGCACATGATTCCTTTTTGTCCAATTATTTATTATCCAGTTGGCACTATCACTAATGTCTTTTTATTGCATAAAAAGTAGCCAATTAGGTTCTTACAAATATTAAAATAGAAATAGAAATAGAAATACACGTTTTCGAAATGATACGTTTAATATCAAAAAAAAAAAAACTTGACAATAAATATTTAAATTTAATTAACATTAGTCTAATCTATTTAATAAAATACAAATAATTTTAAATTTTCCGCTCACTCAATAAATCATCTGGACCGTTCAAAGTTTGAGATAAATCTCACTTGCTTATACATCTTTTATGCACGGCACTCCAAATGCCTAGTTATCAATATTTACGACAAAAATCTAATAAAATGAATGTGTAAGAAAATCTTCAATGAAATCTTAGTTTTTTATTTTAATTTCTTCAAAATTTTAAAGTTTAAATTTTCAAATATTAGAATTATGGCCAATTTGAATCATTGAATAATTTTGGAATGTAAAATAATAAAACTTGGTAATGTAATGATCATATGTGATATTATGTGTGTGTTTAATATGGTTCATTTTTTTAAAATGTGTTTTAAAATTAAAGATACATTTTTATTTTAGGATTATAAAGTGATACGATGTTCTAATTTGTCATTACTTTTTAGATAATGATATATCATGCGACTTTTATATGTCTGACTTTTTAATTACGAAGTTACGTGATAATTATAATTGATAATATTTCAATTATATTCCTTCCTACCTTACAACTTATTTTAATTTTTTTTAATTTTTTATTCCTAATTAACCAACTTTAGGTAGTATTAGATCACCAAACCACATTTCATAAAATCAAAATTTAAAATTTATTCTTACAATTTTTCTCTTATTTATGTTTTTCTCCTTACCTAATGAAAATGAAAGGTCTTTAGTAAAATACTTCAATATAGCTAGTACCCTTATGATAAATAATAAAAATTAATCTCACCAAATGAAATCAAACCAAACTAGTAGAATGTTGACATACTTTACATTGGATTTTATTAAGACTCAAATAAAATAACAATTTACAAATAACAACCATCACAATATCACACATAGAATATTTTGAGTTGGGGTAATAATTGAATAGGAAAAAGAAGAACATATATCAAGGGCTACATTGTGAAGTACTCGCTATGTTTTAAAATATAAATATATTATTAATTTTTTAAAATAAATTTAAAATATTTTAAACGCTCGTTTCAAAAATATTTATTTCAAAAATAATTTATTTTATTCACAAACGCTACAATTGAGATTCAAACGCAACACCTCAAAAATAATATTGTGCATTTGAAAGTTCAAACACCATTAAATAAATGCTAACGCCACGAGCGTTGCAAACGCTAACAATCCATAATTTCATATAATTTTAGTCGATATAACGATACATGTTTATAAATTATCTAAAAAATACAATTAATTATAATATTTTGTTTTGTAATTTTTAATGAATATTATTCATTTTGAGTTTGAAAATATTAAATTTAACTTTCAAAAGTAGAATGTACTATCAAACAATAATTAATTTACAGAAAAAAAAGGAAAAAAAAGAGAGGAGAAAAGCAACAAATAATTGATACGTCCAATTTGAAAACTCAATCGTTGGTCTTTAAATTGTTCCCACTTAGATTTTAAACACTATAAAAAAACCGTCTGACAAAAACACACCACCTCTGACCAGCCAGTTCCTCTTTTATGAATCCAAACGTTGATTGATCCATCACTCCTCTCCTCTCTCTTCAAAGCTTTTCAAGAAACCTCAAGAAAAGGGCTCTGCCATTTTCAAAAAGCTCCCAAAAGGGCTCTAATTTGTTGTGAAAATGTGTATGGTAATGGCTAAATCCAAGAACAATAGCAAGAAGAAGCAATGTTACATCTCAGTTCCATCTCAAATAATCAACACTCTCTCCTCTCAATCACTCCAAACCCTTCTTCTTTCTCCCAAAAAGGCTTCAAAGAGCTCAAAATTCAAGCTTTTCAAGAACCCAAGATTCTATTTTTTATTTATTTTTCTATTCGGGTTTCTTGTAATGTTGAAGATGTGGTATAATTTTGACCCTTTGGTTCCATTTTCACCAAACCCATGCTCAATTTCTCACCAAGAATCTTCCATCTCAAGAGGGTATTTGAGTTCTCAGCAGGAATCTTCAGTTTCAGATGAGAATTTGAGTTCTAAGCTTAGTTTTGGGCCTAAGAGTACGGAAATGGGTGGAGATGAAGAAATGAGTGATTTTTGGAATCAGCCTAATGGGTTAGGGTATAGGCCATGTTTAGATTTTAGTAGGGAATATGAGAAATCAAGTGTGGAGATTATGAAGGATAGGAAAAGGTATTTGGTGGTTGTGGTTTCTGGTGGTATGAATCAGCAGAGGAATCAAATAGTTGATGCTGTGGTTATTGCTAGGATTCTTGGGGCTGCTTTGGTTGTTCCAATCTTGCAGGTCAATGTCATTTGGGGTGATGAAAGGTTTGTGGTATTTAAAATCTATTTAATTTATTTTTAAGTTGATTCATTTCCATTTTGATTAACTTAGCTCAGACAAAGTATTTAAGTTTCTTGGGCACATTTGGTCCAATTTTTAAAATACCAACCTTTTTGGGTGGAATTTCTTAGCCCAATGTATTTAACTTTTATTGGATATAGCAACAGCCCATTTTGTCATATTGCTGATACTATTTTCTTGAAATGAAATCATCTAGGTATCATAGTGTTGGAACTTATTTCCAGTTATATGCAAGTTTAACTAAATAATTTACCTGTTTAGGTTGATTAATTGTCTTGTGTAATAGGATACATACATAAGGATTTCAATAAATTTTTTATTTATTTTTGGTGCAGTGAATTTTCTGATATTTTTGATTTGGATCACTTCAAGAGTGTTCTGGCTAATGATGTACGAATAATTTCATCTTTGCCATCTACTCATTTGATGTCAAGGCCAGTGGAGGAAAAACACACTCCGCTTCATGTCTCCCCTCAATGGATCCGTGCACGGTATCTGAGACGGGTAATATACTCTTGTGTGGGTTCTACTTTAATGGCTTTTTCCTTAAGAGATTGTTTTGTATGGATTTTAAAACTATGGGAAAGAAGCCAAATATTTTGGTAACTGTCAGCTTCATGGGTGGCTTTATGGGGTTAGACTGCTGTTTTGTTATGATCTCGGAATGTTTATGTAGTATTTTGCTAGTTAGGTGAGTGAGAGCCATTGATTCTAGAAAAGGTCAATCATGTACTACTTATTATCAAACTAGTTTTGAGATGTAACTCCAAAGTTTGAAGGTAAAAAATGGTTAAAAGGTTTAACTTAGATGTGGACAGATTTTTAAATCTAGTCCATTTGGAACATTAGCTAATCCTCATTTATAGACGGTATCAGTTGCTGGATGGATGATTTTGTTTAACTTGAATTTATGGTCTCAAAGTTGAGACAAGTTCAACTGATAGAACAGGATCACTTTTTTAGTTTCATATATATTTTTTAATAGTAAAACGAAATAAAAGCGTGTTTTAATCTGTATGAAGTGGCACAAACGATTTTGCTGGTTTGATTTCTGATGGTTCCTGGCTTCCCGCAGATGAGGAGGGAAGGTGTTTTGCTCTTGCGTGGTCTGGATTCAAGGCTCTCTAAGGATCTTCCTTCTGATCTTCAAAAACTTAGGTGCAAGGTATTAGAGGCACCTTATTACCTTACTAAGTATATTCACCTTAACTAATAATCCTGTAATTTAAAGATTCAACTGATACTGCTCCTCTGTATCTTCATCAGTTGTTTGTTTGAAATCTTACAAATTATGAATTTTAAGGCTAATATCCACTTTATTATCTGATTGATTTTGTAGGTGGCATTTCATGCCCTAAAGTTTGCCCCACCAATTCTGGATCTTGGTTATAAGCTCACTGAGAGGATTCAGAGCAAGGGACCTTATCTTGCACTTCACTTGCGTATGGAGAAGGATGTATGGGTTAGGACAGGTTGCCTTCCTGGTTTGAGCCTTGAGTACGATGAGATAATAAACAATGAGAGAAAGCTACGACCAGAGCTCTTAACATCAAGATCAAATATGACTTACAATGAGAGGAAGCTTGCTGGTCTCTGCCCCTTGAATGCCTTGGATGTCACAAGGTAAGTTTTTTTCACCATTTCATCGTTCTTTTTGTTCTTTCGGGTAACTTGTTTTTTTTTCCTTAGTGTCCTTGTAAAACATATTGTAATCAAGTTGGTTTATTCAATGTTTGTGTAGGTTGCTTAAGGCTCTCGGAGCTCCAAAAAACGCAAGGATCTTTTGGGCTGGGGGAAATCCATTGGGAGGGAAAGAAGCTCTGCTACCATTAACTAAAGAATTTCCTCATTTCTACAACAAGGAAGACCTTGTATTACATGGGGAGCTTGAGCCATTCGCAAATAAAGCCTCCATTATGGCTGCCATTGATTATATAGTTTCTGAAAACAGTGATGTTTTCATGGCTTCTCATGGTGGAAATATGGGCCATGCTATCCAGGTACTGCTACCATCACCTACATCTTCAACAAAATCCCTAACAATTTGACATTATTCTTTTTCTTTGGTTAGGGTTTAGGCTACTTTTTAACAATTCGGCTTTGTTTTTAATACAGGGAATCAGGGCTTATTTGGGGCACAAGAAGACCATAATCCCAAATAAAAGACAGATGGTTTCGTACTTCCTAAATTCTTCCCTCCCTGAAGCAGAGTTCAATAGGATCATAATGGATTTGCACCGCGATTCCTTGGGCCAGCCAGAGCTTAGAACTAGCAAAGCAGGAAGGGATGTTACAAAGTATCCTATCCCGGAATGTATGTGCAATGATGATTCGAATAAACGTTCAACCCTGTGATAATCCTGCAATCTGGCTTTAGAGCAAATCTCTATAGAATGTCGAGAAAGAGGCACTGGCAAGTGCACTTGACTCGGAGCTTATCGAAACCCAAAAGTTTCCAAATTTCAGTAACACGGCTTCTTAAAAGTCCAGCATTTTGTGGGAGCAATTTTTTTTTTTTTTTGGGTGGGGGTGGGGGATAATATATTTGTATATAAATTTTAGTATATATGATATTTATTCAATTCATTCTTTGTACCATGAAACAGTTAATGTGTATATATAAAGGGTTATTTTCGATAAGAGTCCAACTATGCATTGCGAAAGTTTTCTTTGCATTGTAATAGCAAACCTAGTAGATCATGGCATTTTGCATGGCATTTTCTCTCTTTTTGATCATATCTCCAAGCATGGCTTTGATCATTCTGTCAATCTCATCTCCTCTTGTTCTTCTTAGTAGGTGTAAATCTGGATCAAGTGTGTTAAAACAATATCGAGACGAAAATGTACGGATATGTGGTGTGAAATTGACACTAGAACAGAGGAGTTTTGGCTAATAAATTGAAAAGAAAAGTAAAATTCAATACGAAGATTTTCACTATTTTTTAAGGATTCTGGTGCCATTTTGTCCTTATTCACTACAGTTCACTACAGTCTGGTCAAAATCAAAATCACGTTGATATTAAGGAACTTACGAGTAAATACTTGTGGCCTGGCTCTAAGTAGTGACCTCAAGGATCTCCATGAAGTTTTACACTACTAATATATAAAGCCAAAGGAATTAAAATTTGAATATGAAGATGATATCGATGGTGTGTGATAAATAAGAAAAAAAGTGCTTACCAATACTCCCATCTTCTAACTTGAATACACCCATGCCCACTGTTGGACAGGATCATAGAAGTTTCCTAACATTTAATAAGAATACCATATTTGTTTTTGAAGGATGCTAGATTAATAGTGGAGGATAAAAAGTTCTTAAAATAAGTGGAGCTGTAAGCGAATCGAGCTTCCTGCGAGCCTGGCCGAGTTCGATCAAGTCCAACTCGAATTCGTTAAACAAATCAAACTCAAAAAACCTTATTTTCCTATTTAGTTGAACAAGTTAAACTAGAACGGTTTAACATTTAATTAATTATTTTTTCTTATTTTATAGTAATAAAAAGATTAAATGAATACTCCCTCCGTCCCTATTTAAATGACGTTTTAGAGATGGACACAAGAAATAAAATAATGATTATAAAGCATTAAATATAGTACTCAATTGTCTATAATACTCTTAAATTATTAATTTATCATAGCACAAGAGTTTAAAGTACCAAAAAATTAGGTAGAGTAATGAGGGGTAATTTTGGAAAAAGTATCATTAATTCTCCTAGATTTGAACAAATATCAATTAATTAGAGACAAATAAAAAACTTAAAACGTCATTTAAATAAGGACAGAGCTAGTAGTACTCAAAGTTTGTACTCTGAATTTCAGGCTCATTTAAAGTCCAACTTAACTTGCACTTTTCGATAAGTTAAAATCTACTCGATTTGCTTATAGCTAATTTGATATGAACCTTAACTCTCCCATATGCTAAAATTGTCAGAACAACTGATTTTATACGATAATAAAAAGGCTGATACTCATCCTCAAAGGCACATCAAACTGCTTTGACCAATAAGGTCAATTTGAGTTTTATCTGTTGGAAATGAGTTTGATAAAATATATATTTATGTGTTCAAATTTACAAGAATCGAATGGTAAAATTAACGGGTAGGCCTTAGAATTAGCCTGGTGGGTGGGTCGTAAAGGGTCATGATATATAATTTTTTTGGACAAAATTTGTTTAATAAATTATCAGATTTTGTTTTAAGTTATTATCAATACTACGTAGTTTTGACGCGTCCTAACGGTAATAAACTGCCTAATTATTCTATAAATATTACATGTGGGCGCTCATTATGTAGACAATTGATTTTCCCATTCCTTCCTTCCGAAAATCTCTTCGTTCCCTTCCCTACTCGCAAAAATCCCGCTTTCTGCAGATAGTTTTCGCTTTCCGCTTTAATGAGTCCCGCTCGCAAAAAGAATTTTTCCGTTCCTTCCTCTGCAAATCCCGTTTCTGTTCTACAACTTCCGTTTTAGTGTGAGGTTTTTCCCTATATTTTATTTACATTTATCAATATTATAACTTGTAGTGTTCATGCATCATTAATGTAAGTTCAGTGCATAAACATTGAAATTGGTTCGATGTGTTCTTAATTTTGAAGTGCTTCTAATTAAGAACTGAAAATCCGTTTTATCTTGGAAAGCAATTATTCAATTAATCATTAGCACCTATGAGGGAATAAATTTGATTTAAGGAGACTTTGTGAATTCAAAGGACTCAGATTTATTCATTAATATTTTCTGTGTTATATATATATAAAATTATGTTCTGTTTTATTATATTTATATATATATATTAAATAATACTATATATTACAGATAACAATCTTAAAGCAAATTTACTTTTTTGTAAATATAGTAGCATTTAATTGATATAATTTAATTGAATGTAAAATCGTTGATAAAATAAATTTTCCATTTTCAATGTAATTTTAGAACTTCTTTGTAATAATGTTCCTGTTTGTTGTCTTCTCTTCTCCCACTATCTCATTTGAGTGCACATGATTGACAATTACTAATTTTGCATGAATTATTAATTAACGTATGTTATTATTATACCTGCATGTTGTTAATACATGCATGTTCCTAGTTCAGGTATATGTAATTGTTTTATTATTCCCTCTGTTCCTAAAATATTGTCTTTTAAGGTTAATGTACACAAATTAAGAAATGCAATTAATACCTATGAAAAATACTATACTACCCTTATTATAATTGTTGAATCAATTAATTACCTTTGTAGATTTCAAAAAGGAGTATACATCAATTAATGCCAAAACTAAGCTTCCCGCCTAAAACTTAAGGAGTACTACACGAGCCAAAAAAAAATTCTGTACAATTGACAGATCAAGTTTTTTTGCCAAATAAATTGCTTCCTAACGTTTGCTATTCTCTTAAGCAAAGCAATGGGGGAAAGATACACAAATTCTGTACGATAGACATTCTGAGTATTTTTCCAAAGCTTGATCAAGCAAAGCAATGGGGGAAAGATACACAAATTCAAACTCCAAATATTACCAAAGTCATCGAAGGCTTCTTGGAGAAATAGATTTGAATGTGGAAATCATAAATTCCAGTGATATTGGGCAAGATAAGGAATTAAAAGTTACTCCAAACTCACCAAGAACGGATAGGTCTCGAGTTAATTTTTCGGATCTCAATATCAATCCAAACTCACCAATACGGGGTCTCAATATCAATCTAAACTCACCAATGGCAGATTATGATGTGGACGAGGAAGAAGGATTGCAAACATCTGAAGCAACATTAAACTTCAATATTGGTACCATTTATCCCTTTATTTCGTATTTATATTAATCAAACATCACAAGTTTCATGGAATATTTTTTTTTTCAAACAGATGAAGATTTAGAGTCAACGTCAACACATAAGCGCAAAAAATATGCGCTTTTAAGTGACGAAAAGCGCAAAGCCATTTATAATGTGCTACAACAAAAGAGTGTTGATGGAAAACTGAGAAAAGGGACAACAACGAGGTGGCTTCATCATTTTTTGTTCCGATACGTACTGTTCAGCGAATTTGGAAACAAGCAAGAGATAGTGAAACTGTTGATGTCTCTAAGAGGACAAAGAATTGTGGTCATAAGAGAATCCAAATTGATATCGATAGAATTCGAGAAGTCCCTTTACAAAAACGAATAACTCTTCGAAGTTTATCTTCTTCTAGCAACATAAGCATGACCACATTGTTTAGACATATGCAATCCAGAGATATCCGGCGACATTCGAATGCTATCAAGCCTTTTCTAAAAGAAGAAAACAAAAAATCGCGACTGCAATATTGCCTATCAATGCTTGATGCAAGTAGCATGCCCCATGATCCAATTTTCACAGATATGTATAATATGGTTCACATTGATGAAAAATGGTTTTACATGACAAAAAAAACTGAAAAATACTACTTGTTACCCAATGAAGAAGATCCATTGCGCACTTGTAAAAGCAAAAATTTCATTGAAAAAGTCATGTTTTTAGTAGCTTTAGCTCGTCCAAGGTTTGATGCGCAAAGAAATGAGATCTTTTCGAAAAAAATTAGAGTGTTTCCTTTTATTATCAGAGAGAGCTCGCTAAAAGAAGTAGTATTAATAGAAATCATAGGAGTCATGGAAACAAAGCCAATAATTTCAGTTAACAGGGATGTTATAAAGAGGTATTTGCTTGCAAAAGTACTACCTGCCATCAAGGAAAAATGGCCAAGAGAGGAGTTACATTATCCGATATTTATACAACAAGATAATGCCTAAACACACATCAGTCCTGATGATGAAGATTTTTGTCGAGCAGCCACACAAGATGGATTTGATATACGTTTGATGTGTCACCGCAAATTCTCCCCGATTTAAATGTGTTAGATCTTGAATTTTTGCTCGCTATTCAATCCTTGCAAAGATAAAGAATCACCAAAAAATGTTGAGGAGCCGATTAATGCCAATTTGTGAATTGTTTCAAGCTTTTCCTACCGTAAAGTCTCGATTATATTTTTTAACTCTTGCAATCGCGGTAAATGTAGAGATCATGAAAGCTAAGGGTTCCTAACGAAGACAAAATTCCACATATCAAGAAATCAGTGTTGCAAAGTAAAGGTGAACTCCCTTCTCAAATAAAATGCGACGCTGAATTGGTACAACAAGTTCACCGTTATTTAGAGCAAGGAATTTAGTTGAACAGGAATAAGGCTGCAAAAAACTATTTTTGTCCAATTTACTTTTGAATATAGGAGGATGTTGCAACAATCAAGGTTGTTTGCAAGGCATTGTATCAGACTATGACTTCAGATAGTGAAAACACCGAGTTCAAGAACTTCTCTAAATGAATTAATTAATGTTACCCAGTAATCTAGTGTTCTGCTCTCTAAATTCTCTTATTTGTTTTGCAATTGAACATGGATAAACTTGTTTTTGAACACAAAGCTTGTTTTTGAACATGGATAAGCTAGTGTGGTGTTAGATCCTGTGTTCTTCATCTCATTGTCTGGAGTAATAAAATGTTGATGCAATTAAATATTCGTAACTCTCTTATCACCAGCATGCTTTGCAGAAAGGATGATTAAAGTAACTCTCTTATGTACAAATGTTTTTTCCCATGCCATTCATGCTCTCTGTCCAGAAGATATGGTATATTTACCAATATGCTTGTTGAGGAATGAAAGCAACTCTTTCACCACCAGCATGCTTTGCAATGACAGGACCAAGAACATAAACACCAACATGCCCACATAAAAAACGTCACACACCTGAAGTTGATGGATGTTTGATAACCATTATAATAAGTTTAATTACTTACTCAAATTGATTGGTAAGTTTTATTGCATAACCAATATCTAAATTTACAATAGACTGCAGACATCCAAAACATCTAAAAGGTTCCACAAAGCACAGAAAAACTTTAGTTGAGCAAATTTCCATGTTAGCTCGATTAATTAGAGCATATCCCACAAGATATCTAACGACTCCTTTGAACTATATATTGCATTGCAAGTACCAAAAGTTTTTAGTCAGAACCATGCCCATATCAAGATAACAGATCAAATGTAGAATTCAACGTTTTAAAAAATTTAAAATTTATACCACAACTTAAGCAAAACCACAAACACTTAACGAGTATTATTTGCAATTACAGAGTTGAAAAGTTGGATATGCTCTGAACAAGAACTTTCAAATCACAGAGAGAGAAACAAAAAGGCGAGATGTCCTAGCGATCAATATCAATTTCTTTATAAACCATAAATCTCATAAACCACAATTGAAAAAAGCATTCACTTCGATTACACAAAAATCTTTAATACAAAGGCCACCCATCTCTCTGTTCTATCCCTACACACTCTGCCAAACAAAAAAAGAAACTAACCCACCCATCTCTCTGTTCTAACCTCATGAGAACTTTTGACAAACCAAGTAAAGACTCATGCCTCCCACTTAATAGAACTTGGGAAAATAATTTTTCAACATGAATCGAAATACTGCTTGAAGTTCTTCATTTTCAAAAACTTGATATGCTTCTTCAGGAAATTTATTCAAATCAAAATTATGATCTGCAGGTAAATTCAAATCAAAATCATGAACAATTTTCTTCTTTTTCGAGACAATTTTCTTCATATCTTCTTCATCTATATCCATTGTTTATCAGAAGTTTATGGTTATTGTATATGCTTTTGAAAGGAAATAGTAGAAAAGACGCCATTGTTATATGAATAAGCATCGGGAATGGAAGGAATTGGAAAGGTTGTTTGTCTGATCAAGAAGAGTTTTTTCTTTTTTGAGGAAAACGATTAAGAAAGAGAAAGGGTAAAATAGGAAAAAAAAGGTTAATTTGCATTGATAAGCTCACAACATCAATGTTTTAGGAACAAAAATTACTCTCTAGAACGTCAATGTTTTAGGAACAGAGTGAGTATTAATTATTGTAATAAATTACCATAGTAGTTGTTTACAAAAAGTTGGGGCATGATTGCATTTACAAACTTTGATAATTGGTGGCGTGTTGGTGTTCAATTTCTACCACTAATCATTCAACTTAGAATCCACTGATTACTTTAAAAAAGAGCACTCCGAATATGCATGTTATTATTAACATACATAATATTCTGTTTGCATATTAGTATATATAAAATATTTTGATTATATATATTTTGAGCCTGTTTATCAAATAGAATATTTATTCTGTTTATATATATTCTGATTATATAATATTTGCGAAAATGTTTTTTTTTATCGGATTCGCGTGGGTAGGCGTGGTTTTTGCTTATCACGTGGGTTATCCTTTGGTGGATCTAAGTTATATTTTTAAAAAAAATGCTTCTGGTGATACTTTTAAAGGTTACAGGAAGTTATATATATTTTATATATATTTGATTCTTAATAGTTAATCGGAAGTTTACGTAAGGATCAACCTCTTTAAAATTAACTTGATTCGCGGATACATGCGGATATATATATTATTGATGTATGTTAGTACCCTTGATCAATCATTCAATTAATTTCCAGATACACTTGATGATGAGCATAACACCTGCATGCTAACATGAATTGCATGTTAACGTAGAAGAGGCTATCATACCGAAATAGCAGAACCAATTACCATAATGGTAGCTTGGTGTTAGATATTTTCATTATCTAAAAGTATATATAATAAATATATTATATGTCATCCATATAACGAATAATTAATATTGGTTCAGTTAGATAAGAGTGAAGTGTTGATATTAAGGACTTGAGTTCAAGTAATGCTAATAACAATTTTATAAATATATTTTAATAATATATATATTTTAATAAAATTTTATTTAAAAATCAACCGTAATATAGTTATTGGAAGTTGGGAGCCAACGGTAATATTTATTAGTTTCCAACGGTAATATTAACGGGTATTGGAATTTGGGAGCCAAAATTGAGTTGGGCCAAAAATACGCTAATATTAGAATCGGATGGAATTTGGGAGCCAAAATTGAGTTGGGCCAAAAGTTTCCAAAAATTAGAATCGGTTGGAATTGGGATACGTTCCAAAAATTGGGATACGACATATCCCATAATTGGGATACGACCAATTAATTAAGATACGTGCCTGCAATAATTGGGGTACGACCTAATCTATAAATAGATTAGAAATTAACCAAAACTCAATACAATAAATAAATAAAAAATGGGTGGTGCTGCTGCAGCAATATCACAGGTAATTTGTTTATGTTATTATATCTACATGTACTTACTTAAAATGATATGTTTGTAGGAATGGCATGCTAGATTAGGATGTGTTAATTATAATACTTTGCGTAGATTAATTAATTTAGAATTCCTGCCTAAATTTGATATTAATCAAAAACATAAATGTGAAATTTGTGTGGAATCAAAAATGATAAGATTACCCTTTCATTCTGTTCAAAGGAAAACTGAACCTCTAGATTTAATTCACACTGATATATGTGACTTAAAGTTTGTGCAAACAAGAGGTGGGAAAAAAAATATTTTATTACCTTTATTGATGATTGCACAAGATATTGTTATGTATATTTGCTAAGAAGCAAAGATGAGGCAATAGAAATGTTTCAACTTTATAAAAATGAAGTTGAAAATCAACTTAGCAAAAAGATTAAAGCAATAAAAAGCGATAGAGGTGGTGAATATGAATCACTATTTGAAGATATATGCTCTACTCATGGTATTATTCACCAAACTACCGCTCCTTATTCACCTCAATCTAACGGTATTGCTGAACGCAAGAACCGAACATTGAAAGAAATGTTGAATGCTATGTTAAACAGTTCTGGAGCACCCCAGAATTTGTGGGGGGAAGCTTTGCTTTCTGCCAATTATATTCTTAACAAAGTGCCTCATAAGAAAACTCACAAAACACCTAATTATGAATTATGGAAAGTTCATAGACCTTGCTATAAATACTTAAGAGTGTGGGGGTGTCTAGCAAAGGTAATGGTTCCTAAACCTAAAAAGGTTAAGATAGGACCAAAAATAATTGATTGTGTATTCATTGGTTATGCAAATAATAGCAGTGCTTATCGCTTTCTTGTTCATAAATCTAAAATTAATGATATTCATGTTAATACATTTATTAATTGAATCAAGGGATGCATCATTTTTTGAGAATATTTTTTCATATAATGAAAATAAAGATTCAAATTCAAATAAAAGACCTTTGGATGTTACTAGTAATAATCGATCCTGAAAATATAGACAAAGAATCTGTATTGGATGAACCTAGACGTAGCAAAAGAGCAAGGACTTCAAAGTCTTTTGGTCCGAATTTTCTAACATTCTTGTTAGAAAACGATCCTCAAACTTATAAAGAAGCAATATCCTCTCCAGATGCTTCTCATTGGAAAGAAGTTATTAACAGTGAAATTGAGTCCATTATGCAAAATCATACATGGGAATTGGTGGATCTTCCACCTGGTTCTAAACCCTTAGGGTATAAATGGATCTTCAAAAAAAGAAGAAGATGAAAGTTGATGGTTCAATTGATAAATACAAAGCAAGACTTGTTGTTAAAGGCTATAGGCAAAAGGAAGGATTGAATTATTTCGACACTTATTCACCTGTTACAAGAATTACATCTATTCGAATGCTAATAGCAATAACATCCTTAAATAGACTTGAAATACCTCAAATGGATGTAAAGACTGCATTCTTAAATGGTGAATTAGATGAAGAAATATATATGGAACAACTTGAAGGTTTCATAGCTCCTGTACAAGAGAGGAAAGTATGCAAACTTGTTAAATCCTTGTATGGATTAAAACAAGCACCAAAACAATGACATGAGAAATTTGATAATGTTATGTTATCAAATGAATTTAAAATAAATGAGTGTGACAAATGTGTTTATGTCAAAAGTACTCAAAAAGAATATGACATTGTTTGTCTTTATGTGGATGATATGTTAATCATGGGTAGCAACAATGAAGTTATCAACTCTACCAAACGTATGTTGGCAAATAGATTTGATATGAAAGATTTGGGGGTTGCTGATATAATATTAGGAATCAAGATTTCTAGAACATCTGATGGAATTATATTATCTCAAACTCATTATATTGAGAAAATACTTGAAAATTTTAACAAGTATAATATAATTCTAAATAAGACTCCAGTTGATATAAATCTTCATTTAGCCAAAAATGGAGGTAATAGCATATCTCAACTAGAATATTCTCGTATAATAGGCAGTTTAATGTATGTCATGAACTATACTAGATCGGATATAGCTTATTCAGTAAGTAAGCTAAGTAGGTGTATGAGTAATCCAGGTAAAGATCATTGGAAAGCAATTGAGAGTTTTGGGATATTTAAAACATACTCAAAACTATGGACTGCACTATACAAGATATCCAGCAGTTTTGGAAGGTTATACTGATGCTAATTGGATATCTGACAATAAAGACTCGAAATCCACAAGTGGATATGTCTTTACCCTTGGAGGTGCAGTGGTATCTTGAAAATCTTCAAAACAAACGTGTATTGCAAGGTCTACAATGGAATCAGAATTCATTACTTTAGACAAAGCTGGAGAAGAAGCTCAATGGCTTCGTAATTTTTTAGAGGATATTCCAAATTGGTTAAGACCTGTGCCAGCTATATGTATACACTGTGATAGCCAATTAGCAATTGGAAGAGCACAGAGTCATTTATATAATCTGATGAAGTCACGCCACTGACAAGGCACACTGCTAGACAATTGTTTTAAATGGAATTATCACAAATTGATTATGTAAAAAGTCAAAGATAATATTGCGATCCGCTTACGAAAGGTTTAACAAGAGCAAGTGGAAAAATCATCGAGGGAATGGGTTTCAAAAGCCTCTTATTTAAATAAGAGTCGTCATAGTAGCAACCCGACCTAACCATCGAGATCCCAAGATCTAGGTTCAATGGGTACAATTCAACTATGTATTTTCTAGCACAATATCTATACTCAAATAAATCCCCATCATAATTATTGATTCATTATTTTACAAAAATGGTGAGGACTACTAAACAACTCTCTAGAACCTTCATTCCATAATTCAGAGCTAGTACCTCGCTACATTTACCGCCTCCCGAGGAAGAAAAATGGAAACAACGAGGAAAGGGTGAGCTCATTAGCCCGGTAAGAAGAATATTATGACTAAGATAATATACAACAAATTATCGATAGTCTTCAACAGAAAAAATCTATAATACAATGTATAACAAGTTTGCATCAATATCAGCAACGGAATAATAATTCATGTAAGAGTTAACATGTAGAGAATGAAATCTACTATAATTCTATGAATTTAATTTACCACCATCATCAATATTATTTTATCCTCAAATATCAATCAATATTCATCTCAAATCAAATATTCATCTTCAGCACTATGTGCCAAAAAGATATTCATCAATCGCCATTATGTTCATCTCAACACCGCTCATCTTCGCACTAAAAGGCCAAAGATATTCATCACGGTCGATGTTATTTAAACACTTTTGATCATCTTTTGCACTCAAGCAAAGATATTCTTCAGAAATCATTCATTTTTGCACTGGCTGTGCCAAAGATATTCAATAATATCATCATTTAAGATCGAGGATGATGAAAAATATTTTTAAAGAAACGACCAAAGAAACAAAACGATGACAAGGATTATGGATTAAGGATTAGTACTGGTTTTATCCACGCCTCAAAAAATACCTCAAAAAATAATTATAGTGGTGTAAAAATTCAAGAATGATCAAAACATGGATGTAGTCCGACTCTCACAGAATACGCTCAAAATATCGAGAGAGAAATAGAGAAAACTTCGCTTTACGGTGTGATTTTCAATTCTAACCCAAGACCCTATTTATAGGAAAACGCTTAATTACCAAAAAGCAAAATTTAATATAATATTAATATAATTATACAAATTTTCCTTAGCCCACCTTTTGGTCAAAACACCAGCCATACATATGTTAATGATGTCCAAAAAAATACAAAAAATGTTTTTTTCTTAACAAAAATAATTTAAACTCCCAAAAATAAATTATTTCGAGACTTGGAACTTCAATAATTCATAATAAATAGCCCTTTTCATCAGAAAATCTGAATCTCGCGAGTTTTTATAGGAAATTCAATTCTCTACAAACTTTGCAGAAGAAAGTTTTTCAAATTCCAAACAAAATCGACCGAAATCCACAAACAGACGATTTCGGTATGCTATCAATCAAATTTACTATCAATAATTGTGTCCACCAACACAAAACATGTGTTAAACATTTAATGCCACAAAAATACTCTTCCTCCTCATATACTATATCCCACATTCATTGTAAAATATCACTTAATATATTATTAAAATAATATATTTAAATGAATTATTTTATCGAGAAAAAGATAAAATATTAATTTTCAACAATTGTCATTTTAAAATTTTCCATCTATATCACATAAAATCAATATCATATAAATCAATAATTAATTATTCACAAATAATATTACGAGAATCACAATATTGACAACCGGTAGGCCAGTCCTGTGAAAGAAGGGGCTTTCAATAAGAATTTCTTCTTACTCCAAGCGCAAGAATTAGATGACATTCAAACCTCTCCTGTATGTAACTTTCTAGACATCGCCAATAATGTTATCTAATAATATTATTAGAGATAATATGAATTATTGCTTCGATAAAGAATAATTGTGTAATGACATTATTGAAACAATGCAAATATAAAATATCAACGCAGCTAATTATTAACTCAATAAATCTCGAGCGTTGATTACCCATTATTGAAAAGGCTTTCTTCGAAGAATCAATAATTGGTGCAATACCGGTAATATCTTGTTCAACAACGCCAGATAGTGTGTGTTTTCCACCGGTATTCCAGCCATGTATTAATCTCAACCACTTCAGCTTATTTAAAAAACAACTTATATTGTCGTTTTTCTTCATCCAATCGCTTCCGTTATGGGCTCATTATTACACGGCAGCGATTTAACCCTTAACTCCATCCATTAATCAAATCAACCCTCATTATTTCAAAATAAAGAAATTCCTTTTTATTTAAAAATTTGAGGTTCTTACAACCTCCCTCCTTATGAAATTTCGTCCTCCGAAATTGGCGTGATGTATCTTAGTGTTTTGAAAGGTGAGATACCTCGCTTTCATTTTCGCTTTCCAATTCCGTGTCATTTCCTCATAGCATGATTCCTCCACAAACTTTAACTTGTAGTATAACCTTTAGGTTAGATATGCTCCTTCCTATCCAAAATCTTGACAGTACCTCCTCACACGTTAAGTCTTCGGCTATCTCGCTCGGTTCTAACTCAATAACGTGGTTGGTCTTTTTCATATTTACGTAAGAATGTACGATATGTGAAACACATTATGAACACTGAGACATACTTTGAGGTAACGCAAGTCTATAGTTACATTTCCTACTTCCTACCAAGAATTTGAAATGGACCGATAAATCGTGGATTGAGCTTTCCTTCTCCAAATCTTATAACCCTTCCACGGAGCCACTAAACTCTGACAATACATTGATCCCTACACTAAATTCCACGCCCTTTCGATGAAGATTCAGCATAACTCTTTTGTCGATCTTGTACCATTTATACGCGTTTGCCGAATCATTAGTCATATTTACTAATCTCAAGGTCCCAACAATGTTAAGCTTCACCCACCTCATCCCAACGTATTGAGAACGACATTTTGTCCATGTAATGCTTCTAATGGAACCATGCGCCCGTACGCCATATTTGTTTAATAACTATTGTTGTATGAGAATTCCACCAATGGCAAGTACTTATCCCAACTTCCTTTGAAATCTAGGACACAGAAGTTTTAATATATCTTCAAGAGTTCGGTAGTCCTTCGATTGCCCATCCGCTTGAGGATGACGCCATACCTAATCGTAAATTGCGCCTAGCTTTCTACAAACTAACCCAAAATCATGAAGTGAATCTTGGGTCACGATCTAAAACTATGGATACTGGCATGCCATGCGAATCTCACAATCATTTACGTCATATAGGAAAGACGCTTTATGGAATAGTCTCTAAGTATTCCGGAAGAAATGAAAGCGGAACTTGGTTAATCTATCAACAATAACCCAAATCGCATCTATGCTTCGAGAAACCCAGGAAGATTATTAATGAAATTCGAGGGTAATGTGTTCCTACTTCCATTTCAAAATCTCAAGTGGTTGCACCGGACCCTTAGGTACAAGATGTTCCGCTTTAAGATGGCATAATCGTAACATTGTCTTGAAATGAGTCTCCTCTCGAGTTCATCACGAAGACATATACGATATCTTAATTAATAGATAATTGTTTTAAATGGAATTATCACAATTGACTATGTAAAGTCAAAAGATAATATTATGGATCCGCTAAAAAGGTTTAACAAGAGAGCAAGTGGAAAAATCATCGAGGGAATGGGTTTAAAGCCTCATTATTTAAATAAGAGTCGCTATGGCAACCCAACCTAGTTTTGGAGATCCCAAGATCTAGGTTCAAAACCGAACTATGTAGTACTCGATGAAAGCATGAGGAGATATTTACTCCTAACCATTCCTATTATGAGATAAGGTGCACATCCGGCCATGAGAATTAGATAAGATACGCTTTTAATGATTTTTATATCTTGAAATATGTTCAAGTGGGGTATGCAGGATACTCTTGATAAAAGTCACCTACGCGTAAGAAGGGGCCTTACCATGAGAGAATTTTGTGGTGAATTCTCTAATATACTTACTGTAACTAAGAGGTGTTTCAAGGCCAAAATGAACACAAACGTGAGAACCAATTATGTCTGAAGAGATATTTTGTGAATTCTATTGTCTAGGTTTACATGAAAAGCCGACAGCTCAAAAAGACATCAAGTTCATCGATTAGCCAAGTAAATCAGATAGATTTTACTAGAAGCAAGTTCAAAGCCACTAGGCTACTTAACTTTGATGAAATATCTTTTCTCATGTACTCGAACTAGTGTCTGCATATACATAACATATTTTACATATTATAAAGCCAATTTTACATTCATGTGGGGGATTGTTGGAAATGGGTTTGATAAAATATATATTTATGTGTTCAAATCCATTAAGAATCGAATGAGAAAATTACGAAATGAATCGGTGGTTCTGCCTGGTATGTCATGATATATAACTTTTTTGGACAAAATTTGTTTAATAAATTATCAGATTTTGTTTTAAGTTATTATCAATACTACGTAGTTTTGACGCGTCCTAACGGTAATAAACTGCCTAATTATTCTATAAATATTACATGTGGGCGCTCATTATGTAGACAATTGATTTTCCCATTCCTTCCCTTCTGAAAAATCCCGTTCCTTCCCTTTTGCAAAAATCCCGTTTCTGCAGATAGTTCCCGTTTCCCGTTTGACAGAGTCCCGTTCTGCAAAGAATTTTCCCGTTCCTTCCTCTGCAAATCCCGTCTCTGTTCTACAACTTCCGTTTTGGTGTGAGATTTTTTCCTATATTTTATTTACATGCATCAATATTATAACTTGTAGTTTTCATGCATCATTAATGTAAGTTCAGTGAATAAACATTGAAATTGGTTCGATATGTTCTTAATTTTGAAGTGCTTCTAATTAAGAACTGGAAATTCGTTTTATCTTGGGAAGCAATTATTCAATTAATCCTTAGCTTTTGAGGGAATAAATTTGCTTTAAGGAGACTTTCATAATTCAAAGACTTTGGTTTATTCATTAATATTTTCTCGTGTATATATATATATATAAATTATATTCTGTTTTATTATATTTTTATATATATATTAAATAATACTATATATTACAGATAATATTATCTACCTTCTACAATATCACACCCACTCCTACAAATATATTCTCTTGTAAATCCCATGAAGTGTGATGAGTATACCTTCTTTTTTCTTTCTAAATTGTTAGTAATATAAAAGAACCGCGAAGACGCTATAGCAACCACATCACAGACAGGTCTATGATGCTATTGTAATCATACAAAATAAGCCAAATACACAAAGCAATAAAGCATCAACATATCATAAATAAAGAAGTACACCCTCCCTACTGAAACTTAAATGCCCTTGTCCTAAATTTGACCTTATTATTTTTTTTTGTCACCAACTTGGCCTTCATTGGGAAATTATGCACCCATAGCTTTGGTTTTGGACACGGATCCCACAATAAGCATGTACAATGGATCTGGTTACTATGAAACTAATTTTATGGTAAGTTAATTAATTGACCAATACAATCTTGACGTCTGAGAGGAAAAAATCACCTCCTCCATCACGTGTCATTAACGTTAGTCGATTAATCGACCAAAATTAACTTCATGTTAACCACTTATATGTACACGCCTATTTTTAGAATATTTTGATTCATTTCCACTAAACTGTTGTGATCCGATCACACCTGCATCCGCACCCGTACTTGTACATGTACGTGTACCCGTGTCATGTCTTATTGACACTAATACTTTTGAATTTTCGAAGGGTACATGTAACACAGCCGATGCTACAAGGGAGACAGATATGATCTAATTGGAAAGTGTGAAACTATAAGAGGAGCTCCATATGAGTTTGATTTGCTTTTGGGGTTTTCCATCGGAATCGCTTTTAAATTGCAGCCATCGGAGTTGCCAGTGACCCGAGACGAGGGTGAAAACAGAAAACAACTACAAAAGGATGTTATAAAGAATTTCAAGAATGCCATTCTTTTGCCTTTTCTTGTAAATTTATTTGGCTGTTGATTTGGAAACAGAGGAACTGATATAAGGCGAGGCTTTTTGATGTAATTAATTAAGTTTACTACTTAATTTATATGAGTTATGAAGTGGAGTCTCCAAGTAAAATTAAACTTGGTCAGCAAGAAAATGATTTGATTTAGTATGCGTGCTTTATGACTTTCTGGTCTTTCTTTAACTTTAAGATGTTTTTCCAAGAACTTTCTTCTCGTTACTGCTGTGGCTGCTCGAGTCTCGACTATATGTCCAAATTGCCTTTGACCGGATAAGATTGATGGTATATACTAGTAAAACTGTAACACCCCAGTCCTACATCGAAAGATATGAAAAAAATATGTTATGTATAAAAATTAAGTTCTTCTAATAGAAACTTTTAAGTCGCTTGGCCTTTTTCACGGTGAAGCGTGTAGTGAAATTAAGAAGATATTATTATTGTCACACTGCTTAAGACCCTTATTTTGATGGATATTTGATTCAATTCGAACTCGAAATTTGACTGAGATTTGTTCCGAATTCGGGATTTCACTCGGGATGTTTCAGAAACAACAATGATCACAATTACAATAAGAAAAATGTATGGATGTTAGAGATATTCACAAGGTTATGCACAATTATATTATATTATATTATATATATATATATATATATATATATATATATATATATATATATATATGATGATGAGTGATCCAGAGCTAACGTTTTTATAGATACTATTCAACTTAATGCATCTCCTAATAGTTTATTTATAGATACTATTTTGCTTAGTCCTTCTATGGGGACATTTTTTAGTGATATTTTTTTAATTTTATTTTATATTTATCTTTTTTTTTGTAGTACCTCCCAAAAAATATATAGTATTTATTCTAACTGAAATTTTTATAAAAAACAATGTTTTAGGTATAATTTGGATACATACAAAAAACATGGCATGTACATACAATGACAAATGGCAGATAAGAAGAGAGAAACCATCCAACACTAGCAACCAACTAATTTAAGTATAACCGAACAAAGAGGGTGTTGACCCGATGAGCAAATAGTTTGAATGAAATTGAATAAATACCCAATTAAAGTTTGATACTCTACAAAGGTGGCAATAATATTTAATATTAAATACTCAAATATCACATTTATACTAAATTATTTATTAACAATCAACGTTTTAATTCGACTAAAAATCTTATATCAAACTTAGTTATATTACAAAAAAAAATCTAGTTATAAGTATTCATACGAGACTAGCATGTTTTCCGTCGACCACATATCCCTATCAGTTTTACCAATCCGTGTTAAAAGTAACACTAAAATGATCAATTTGTTCAAATATTTTGGACATTTCATTTCATCAAATTGAAACAAAAGAGTTTTCTTGCAATTTCCGCCAGAATCTGTTGGGCCGAATGTCATGAAAGTTGAAGCATACCAACCAATTGCCCTCTTCATTTAAATCTTGATCGCATTTCTTGTTTAATTCCATTTCTAGTTGCAGCAAAACAATGTGGTTTACCCTATGCCTTATAATACCTCTACTAGTTATCTGGATTCTCCATTTATTTTTTACTTGGGGTAACCTCAAGCGCAACGGAAGATTGCCACCGGGTACAACCGGCTACCCGTTTATCGGGGAGACGATCCAGTTTTTCGCCCTGTACACGTTGTACGACGTCCCACCATTCGTCAAAAAGAGAGTAGAAAGGTATGATTTTGTTAACAATATTAAGGTTTTCGAATTTATGAAAGATCAATTTTTGAACATAGTTGTATGCAAAACTCGTGTCCGTCTGATATTTTCGTTCTCCCCTCAATGTACATTTAAACCGTACTCTCTCGGTTCCATAATAACTGTCTTTTTAGCTTGCATATGAATTAAGAAAGTCATTTAATACTATCATTTAAGAATTAAAATTTGTATGAAATTTCATCACTACCCTTTTGTAGAAAGTTGGAAACTATTAATGCAAGAGAAAAAATTTATTGGGAGAATGAGAGAAGTTAGGGATAATTTAGAAAAATAAATAACTCATTCTCCTAGAAAGTTGTAAACGACAAATAAATTAGAATAATTTTTTTTTTAAAAAAGACAGTTATTATGGAACCGAAGGGAGTAACATGTAAGGTATAATTAACGGTGCAAAACTGACCGAAAAAAGTATAGTTTTGCACTACTGATTGTATAGTTTTTGAGTAGTTAATTTGGAGATAATCTGTTTTATTATTTTTATTTTTTTGGGTTTTTGTTGTATTATATATTACAGATATGGGACATTGTTTCGAACGAATATAGTTGGAAAGTCGGTAGTAATTTCAACTGATCCTGATATTAACTACTACATTTTCCAACTAGAAGACAAATATTTCCAGTGCTCGTATACAGAGAGTTTTTCCAAGATTCTTGGAGAGCAAAGTTTGCTTGCATATCATGGTGTTATTCACAAGTACCTTAAAAACTTGATTTTAAACCTTGTTGGCCCAGAAAATTTGAGACAAAAACTACTGCCTGAAATGGACACCACTACTAGTACATGTCTACACTCTTGGAGTATTCGTGGGGATGTAAATGTGAAAGAAGGAACTGAAGAGGTATATTTTTGTAATTAGGCCTTTTGTGATCGAGGGTATAACTGAGATTTCTCTATCTTTTCAATTAATTATTACACGTTTTTCAATAAATAAATGTATCGAAAACAGTAAGTCTACTATCACATAAAACCGCTTACATACAGCTCACATGCATATTTTGATGGTTGCAGAGCAAATCACGTGGGCCATCAAAATATGCATGTGAACGGTTTTATGTGATAGTAGACTTATTTTATCGAAAACCCCTTTGAAATGTACATTTTTGGTGTTTGGCAGATGGTGTTTGACTATTTTGCTAAGCAACTTTTTAGCTATGATGATACAAAGGCCTTGAATGAATTAAGGGAAAACTACAAAGATTTTGTGGATGGTCTTATCTCTTTTCCTATAAATATCCCTGGAACTGCTTACCATGCAAGTTTAAAGGTAGTAACTAATTAAGTTAACAGAGTATTGATATATGCAGATTCTACATTGATATCATGATATTTTTGTATAGTAGTACAATAGGTTAGGTACAACAGGTGGTTGTCATAAAATTAACTTATTAGTAAATTCCATTAATCGACCAAATACGGTCTTGACAAGAGAAGAGATCACTTATATATATATATATATATATATATATATATATATATATATATATATATATCGCATCGAACTAGTTAAAGAAGTGTAATTGAGCTCGAGTATAAATTAGGGATGCAAAAATGCGAAAAGGGCGATCAATGATATCTTTGAAGGGAGGAAATTATCAAAGAATGATTTCTTGGATGTCTTAATTGAGGAAGTGAAGAAAGAGGGGAAATTTCTGAATCAGGAAATTGCTGTAGACATAATGTTTGTGCTTCTCTTTGCAACTTATGAAACTACCTCTGCAGCCATCACACTAGCAATGAAGTTCCTAACTGATCATCCTTTAGCCCTGGCTCAACTTACGGTTCGTAAACAAATATATATATATATATATATATATATATATATATATTTTCTTTTTTAGCTAATAGCAAAATTTAGTTAATATCTTCTTGAAAAAAATATTAAAAATGTAACTTTTTTGAAAATTTTATGAACAGAAAGAGCACGAAAATATCGTCAGAACTCGAGAAAATTGCGAGGAGGCTACAATTTCATGGAAGGAATATAAATCAATGACTTTTACACATATGGCAAGTTTGTTTGATAAATCTTGTTAATTTTACATAATTAAGAAATACTAATATGCATTTAAAATTTGTGTTGTAGATTATAAATGAAACTGTTCGGTTGGCCAACATAGCCCCATGGATTTTCAGAAAAGTTATTAAAGATGTTGAAATGAAGGGTAAGCCAAAATTATAAACTTTGATTGCTAATTTATTTTTATTTCTTTATAGTTTTATACATCTAAATAAATATCTAAGATACATATATAACTAACAACATTTTAATGAGTCTAAATTAGAAGTATTGAGTTCTTTTATTTGGTTAACTAAGTCTTATATAAAATAAGGTTTGATTGAGGTTAGTTTAGTTATCGAATGTTAGAAAAAACTTTTCGAATAAATATGATCCGATTATCAATAGAAAATTACAATTTGAGTAGGTTAGAGTAATTTATCGAACTTTAAAATTTGCTCATATTTGAATCATTTATATTTTGAGTCGAGTTCGAATCAAACTTTTAATCGGCCAAGCATTTAATCGAAATTTCAAACTATTCTTTCGATTCAATTTACAGCCTTAATTTTAATTTGTTTACATAACACTCCTTAAGTTAGCAAGTAAAGCTAGGTAACTAGGCAAAAGTTGTTTACTTTACCCAGTCAAAACTCTATATAATTATTTTTTGTAGGATATACAATATCAGCAGGGTGGACAGTTATGGTCTCAACATCAGCACTTCATGTGAATCCTGCCAAGTATGACAACCCCCTTGAATTCAATCCATGGAGATGGGAGGTATATATATATATATATATATATATATATATATATATATATATATATATATATATATATATATCACAAATTGAAAAATTCTATTTTAAATCATTGATGTATGAGTAATAATTATTTCTTATTTTTTTTGTACATAAATAATAATCTGATGCATAAAAATACAAGGCAAAGAAGTGCACGCCGGGTCGAAGAATTTCATGGCTTTTGGTGGTGGAGTGAGACTTTGTGTGGGAGCTGAGTTCACCAAGCTGCAAATGGCCATTTTTCTTCATCACTTGGTCACAAAGTACAAGTATGTTCCTAGTTCTGAAACATAAATGAAAAATGGAATTCCAATTTATTTTTAGAAATAGAAAGACTAAATCACAAATTGGACCTATAGTTTAGGCCCAAAATCCATTTCCACACCCAAATTTTATTTTCGAATATTAAAAGCACCTTAAAAAGCACAAAATCAATATATATATATATATATATATATATATATATATATATATATATATATATATAATGGATCGTGTCCGGACTTTCTGACCGATCAAATTCAGACCGAATTTTTTTTTTTACTTTTTTTAAAAACAACTAAAAAAAATTAATATTTTATGGAAATGAAATTTTTCCATATCTGATGTTTTAGGCGTGTTTTAGATACCTATACTAAAAATATATATATACGATGACAGATGCATATATACATGTTTTATTATATGATCCAAATCACACCCAAAACACTGTATTATGTAAAATTCAAGTTCCATAATTATTAAAAAAATTTAGTTGTTTTAAAAAAAATTAAATTTTGTCCTATCCCAGTGAGTCCTGATCATCCTATTTATATATATATATATATATATATATATATATATATATATATATATATATATATATATATATATATATATATATATATGAATGCTCCATAATGTAGACTTTATATAGGCACTATTCTAACAAACACATCTTACATCATTAATTCAGAAATCCAATGACCCAAAGAGAAATTGACCGCAACTCTTAATAGCGATCAGGGAAATTGTTTTTTTATTGGCCACAATTAGGACCTGCGACCAGTAGAAGAGTCTAAAACACCCCAACCTTAGTTAGATTTAAATAGTTTCAATGTATAAAATATTTGTATAAATAAATCTTATGTTATAAAATTTAACACATTGTCAACTACATATAATGTATATATTTTTATAATTAATTTATTAATTAATAAAATTTAAAATTGTCAAATATATTCAATGTATTTGTTTGTATGAATATTTTCTCAATTAATAAAATTTAACATTGTCAACTATTTTTAATGTATTTATTTTTATAAAATATTTGTAATTAATTTCTTATGTAATATAATTTAACATTGTCAATTAGTGTGATTATTTGATTATTTAAAATTTAAACTCCAAATTCTTTTTACAGTGAAACTATTTAAATCTAACTAAGGTGGGGGTGTTTTAGACTTTTGTTCTTGCCGCAGGTCCTAGTTGTGGCCAACAACAAAAAAAAAAATCTAGCCACTACTAAGAGTTGCGTCCAGTTCCTTTTTCGATGATTAACGGTTTAAGATGCGTTTGATGAAATACTGTCCATAGCAAACGCTTGTTATAGACCCACACGAAGTAGTTTTATTGAATGTTGAGCTTTGAATTTGATTATCAGGTGGGAAATAACTGGAGGGGGGAACATAATTCGCAGACCTGGTATAGTATTTCCTAATGGATTGCATATCAAGATCTCAGAAACACAAAAGTGATAGAAATTGGTTCAATAACTGGGCTATTATATTATAAGGAATTGTTATATTGTAATTGGGAAAATGATTAAATCCATTGATGTATTGGAATTGTGGCAATTGGCATGAAACACATGGTGTATGAACTTACATATATATGTAGACGTATAGTGACGGTAAAAATCGTTGCTATAGGATCTATAGCGACACTTTTGTTGTGAAAATAATATTTTATGTTGTGGATTTAATAATTTCTTATATATAATGTGTTGACTTCCATAGGCCTAGGCCTGGCAAAATATGGTTATGGGTTGGTTTTGGTTTTTAAAATATGGTTATGGTTCCATTTAAGAACTAAAATCATATTAACCATTTTTAATATGAATTATGTGGGTTGGAACCATATGATTATAGTTAAAAACTATATTAACCATATTAACCATTTTAAGATGTTTTAACTTTTAAACAAAATTTTTAAAAAATGAAATTAATATATACTATAGATAGAGAGACGGATATAAGGGGTGAAATTTATGCTCCTTAAGTAATGTTATAAGATATACATAATCACATAATATTATTTTATTTTATTTTGTGGGAGTGGGTGTAAGGGTGTATACATAATCACATAATATTATTTTTTTTTGGTGGGGTGGGATGAGATGGGGTGTATACATAATCACATAATATTTTTTTTTGGTGAGGTGGGGTGGGGGTGGGGGTGAGGTGGGGTGGGGCGGTGAAGGGTAAGGATGTATACATAATCACATAATATATTTTTTTTGGTGGGGTGGGGATGGGACTGGGCGTGGGGTGAGGTGAGGGAAGGGTGAGGGTGCGGGTGGGGTGGGTGGGTGGGGGGTGGTTGGGGTGGAAGGGTGAGGATGGGGTGAGGCTGGTGGGCGGGTGGAGGGGTGGGTGGGAGGTGAGGATAAATAGTGTATACATAATCACATAATATTATTTTTTGTGGGATGAGGTGGGGGGTAAGGGGTGTATACATAATCACGTAATATATTTTTTTGGTGTGGTGTGGTGTGGTGGGGTGGGGTGGGGGAGTGGGGTTGGGGGTAAGGGGTGTATACATAATCACATAATATTTTTTTTTAGGTGGGGTGGGAGTGGTGGTGGGGTGAGGGGAGGGGAGGGGGAGGGGTGGGGGTGGGGGTGGGGGGTGAGGATAAGGGGTGTATACATAATCACATAATATTATTTTTTTGGGAGGGAGTGGAAATGGGGTGGGGTGAGGGGGTATATACATAATCACATAATTTTTGTTTGGTGGTATGGGGGTAGGGGTGGGGTGGGTGGGGTGGGTGGGGTGGGTGGGGTGGTGGTAAGGTGTATACATAATCACATAATATTATTTTTTTTGAATATGTAAATATGGATAGAAATAACTTTTGATTTAGATTTAAAATAAAATATAGGTCGAAAAATACTTAACCGGGTTGGAACTATATTTATTTTTAAAAATATGGTTCTAAACTTTAACCAACCCAGATAAATAAAAACAGTTAACCAACCTATTTGGTTCCAGTTAATATGGGTTGACCCGACAGTTAACCAACTATATTGAACTTATAAGGTGCATATTATTTGTTATTTCTTTTAGCACCTTGGAATAATTTAGAATTTATTTACATTTTTTTGTTGGGAAAAAAAATAACTTATTATACTTCCTCCGTCCGACTTTACTTGATCTGATTAATTTTTAATGGTCAAATTGAACAATTTTAAAATTAATAATTAAATAAATGTGTGACGCACCCAAAATAGGTATACATCACCCATCTTGAGTCGCCAAATATATGGTACAAAATTCAAATACAACTTAATAATACAACTGTCGTGTGACATACGACAAAATATAAACTGATAGTTTTAATACGAATATTGTCTTTTAGACATTATTCAACTCAAATAGAGTCCTCAATACATTTATTATCACGCTATTTCATAGAATAGTGAGGACTACTAATGCTACCATCTGGACCGTCACTCCGTTCCCCAACTAGTCCGTCTACTTTACGCTCTCATTTCTGAAAGAGGATAATGAAAGCAAAAGGGTGAGCTCAACTAGCCCAAAGAAAAAATATTATGACTAAGATAATGCAGAATAATTTATTGTTAGCCTTCAACAGTGTTAAACTGATAAAATATAACAAACATCAAGTTTAACTGCAGCGGAACAAACAATCCATTAGAAGAGTCAAGTAGAGCATAAAATCTACTATCTTCTATTATTTAAAAGGTTTTTCATCACTTTTATCGCTGAGACTCAGCTTAATAAATAATCCACATCATCCATGCACTACGGCCAAGGATATTCATTAGTATCACGACCACAAATTATCCATGCACTACGGGCCAAGGATATTTGTGTTTTCATCAATGGTCATGATCATGCCAACAACTGTCCATCAATGCACTACGGGCCATTGAGGACTTTTACCGCATCATTTGTAACATTACGGTCATGATTTTTCCGAATAATCTTTGGTCATAATCATATCAAGTCCATCTATGCACTACAGGCCACAGATGACTTTCAACAGAATATAAACATGAGGATGGTGATAATGATATAACAATTCAATAAAACAAGTTCAAGGATAAATTTTTAAAGATATATAATTTAATTTATCCGAAATCAATAACGCTCAAATTGTCACAATAATGAATCGCTTTGTGGAGTAAAAATCAAGAATAATATTGTACCAAAAATAATTTGGACTGAAAACGAATCAATTTTTATCATGAATAGTTCCCCGGGTGAATAGTACTCGAGTGAATAGTACCCCATGAATAGTACTTTGGGAATAGTAACCCCGTGAATAGTACTCCGGCATGAAAAAGTTAAAACTTATCAAGAATGCTCAAAAAAATATTTCCATGAAAAGAGATATTCTACTAATTTCATGGAGTATAGAAGCCAAAATTTTAACAAACGAGTATAAAATTCGAAATCTGAAACGAAATAATATTACTTACATACTACAGAGTATGGAACAAAATATTATTTCAAGCGAACATTGAACAAAAATAACATTCCTTACTTTGAAAAGAAGAATATTCCAACTGGTATAGCGGGGATATTCTTGAAGAAAATTTTCACTGTTTTCTACGCTCAAAGTTTTTTAAAACTCTAAAAAAATACGCTCAAGATTATAGAAGAAGAATTCTCTGATTCTGGTATGATTTTCAATTCTAACCTAAGCGCCTATTTATATAAAAATGCTAGAACGTCATAAGAGACTAAATAATAAAATAATATTATTTTTTAAAAAACTTCTACGCCACCCACCTTGAATTGTTGAGCAGCCAATTTGGAACTAAAAATTTCAACCCACGTGTTTTGAAAAACAAAAAGTGGGTCCCACCCAATTTTAATAAAAATATTTTAATTTCTGAAATTTCAATAATTCATAATAAATAGCCTATTATCAGAAAAATACAAATTTTATATCCATTCCACATGAAATCGAATTCTCTACAACTTTGTAGAAGAAAATTTTTCCAAATTCCATACAAAAAATATCCGAATTCCACAAACGGATGATTTTTAATACCACATAAAATTCATAACAAATCATACGTTAATTTTTAACGGTTCAAAATTTGTGGACATATACTCAACTTATATTTGTATAACATATCCAAAAATCACAACGATCCAACGGTCGGATCAAAATTATAACTCACGCAATAAAGCTTTAAAAATACCGATTTGATTTTTAATACCTCCAATCCGATAAAATACTGATAAAATATCTCAACATTAAATCTTTCATTTATAACCACATAAAATAAATATTTTCCTATCTATCATTTATGTTCCACATAAAATAAATATTTTCTTATCATATAAATCAATAATTAATTATTTACAAATCATATTACAGAATCACAATAATGACAATCAGGCCGTTCCCAGAAAAGAGGGGGCTTTCCAAAAAGGATTTCTCCTTACTGGCGCGCAATTAGGTGACCAAACCTCTCCTTGACAGAACTTTCTAAACATTGTCAATAATGTTATCTAATAATATTATTAAAATAATATGAATTATTGATCTGATAATGGTAAATATTGTGCAGTGACAATTATTGAAACAACAATAATATAAAATATCAACGCATCAATTATTGAACTAATAAAATAAAATATTGAACAGTAATTACTGTAACAATTATTGAGTGGTGCCTTCTTACGTAAGAATCAATAATTTAAAAATACTGTGCAATACCGTGTGCTACTGTACAACAACGCGTATTACTGTATTTTAACCACCATGTATTCCAACAGTGTTAACGGTAAAACTTTTGCCGTTATTTTATAAAAAGATATTTTTGTCGTTTTCACAATCCGACAATAATTTCGTTGTTGGGTCCACCAATGATTGTGTCGTCATACGAATATTCCCTGTTAAAACGAATATTCCCCGACCAATCGAATATTATATAACAACTTGCGTACTTTGCAAAATTTATAAATATTACCCACAACTATAACATTATATCAAATTCACTCCATAATTTTCAAAAATGATATTTATAAAAAATTCATCTTTATTCATAAAAGTTGGGGTCTTACAACCTCCCCTTCTTATGAAATTTCGCCCTCGAAATTAGGGTACGTACCTGGTATGACAAAGATCATCGATTCTTGCTTCTGGCATAGCACTTTCTTGCACTTTCTTCCTCATACGCATCAGCTCCATGTTTGTGGCTTGAGCAGCTTTAAATTTATCGATTAAAGTCGGTTCTACTCGTATATTCGCCATCATCACGTGGGTCCCTGGAGTCTTTAACTCTATCTCCATCCTTTGCAAGTCATATAAAATGGGCCTTTGTGTTGACAATATTGCACTTGTACCCGCATATGATCTTCTACTCAATGCGTCCGCTACTACGTTCGTTTTACCAGGATGGTATTGAATAATATGATCATAATCTTTCAATAGTTCAAGCCAACATCGTTGCCGCATGTTGAGAGTTCGTTTTAGGTGAAGAAATATTTGAGACTTTTATGATCCGTAAAGTTCTCCACTTTCTACCCATACAAGTAATGCCTTCAAATTCTAAGTACGAAGACAACAGCTGCCAACTCTAGATCACGAGTTGGATAATTCCTCTCATATTCTTTGAGTTGCCGAGAGGCATAGGCTATGACTTTCTCATGTTGCATGAGAACATATCCTAACCCTTTGCCCAAAGCATCACTGTAGATGACAAATCCCTCCGAGCCAGATGGTATTGTCAAAATAGGTGCTGAAATGAGTCTCTTCTTGAGTTCTTGAAAACTCTTCTCACATTCCACGCTCCAACCGAATTTTGTATCTTTCCGAGTCAGCTGAGTTAATTGAGTAGCAATTCTAGAAAACCCTTCTACAAATCTCCGATAATAACCAGCTAAGCCGAGAAAGCTACGTACTTTGGTCACTGATTTTGGTTACTCCCAGTTTTGAATAGCTTCTTCAATCTTTGCCGGGTCAACAGATATTTCATGACTTGATACTACGTGCCCAAGGAATGCTACTTCCTCAAGCCAGAACTCGCATTTCTTTAACTTGGCATAAAGCTTGTTTTCACGAAGCTTTTGGAGTATCAGTCTCAAGTGTTGCTCATGATCTTCACGGCTTTTGGAATATATGAGGATGTCATCAATAAAGACGACCACAAAGTGATCCAAATATTCCTTGAATACTCGGTTCATCATATCCATGAAGGCAGCAGGAGCATTAGTCAATCCAAAAGACATGACTAGGAATTCATAATGCCCATACAGAGTTCTAAAGCCGTCTTTGGAATGTCATCGGTTCTAATCTTTAACTGATGATATCCAGAATGAAGATCGATCTTTGAAAAGAATTTTGCGCCTTGCAACTGGTCAAACAGGTCATCAATACGTGGCAGTGGGTACTTATTCTTGATGGTGACATGATTCAACTCCCGATAATCAATACAAAGTCGCACACTCCCATCTTTCTTCTTCACGAATAGAATAGGAGCACCTCAAGGAGATGTACTAGGACGAATGAAACCGATGTCTAACAATTCCTATAATTGGGTCTTTAACTCCTGAAGTTCAATAGGAGCCATTCGATATGGGGCTTTGGAAATGGGTTTTGTACCGGGTTCAAGGTCGATACAAAATTTAATTTCACGCTCTGGGGGTAGGCCAGGAAGTTCCTCGTGGAATACGTCAGGAAATTTATTAACAATAGAAATATCATTCAAAACTGACGTATTTTTGTTTAGATCCATGACATGAGCTAAGAAAGCTTGACATCCGTTTTTCAATAAACGAATAGCTTTATGGCTTGAGATGACAGTGATTTATTTTAATGGTTTTGTTGCTTGAATTCGCATAATAGGTTGGTTAGGAATATGAAAGCTAACAACCTTATGAAAAGAATCAATTCTTGCATGATGAGTAGTTAACTAATCAATCCCTAGAATCACGTTAAATGCAAGTATTTTTAAGTAAATAAGATCGACAGGTAATGTGCGAGTACCGATTTGAACCAAACAAGACTTATAAACAGTGGATGTAATTAAGGTTTCTCCCAACGGAGTTTCCACAGATAAGTCAAAGTCTAATTTCTACGGAGTCAAATTTAAACGTTGAGCGCAAGTAGGAGAAATAAAAGAATGGGTAGAACCTGTCAGGAATAAACATGTGAATGATATTCCTATTTAATATATGATTTGATTATGATATATATATGAATGAATATGCAAGTATGCTTGCATGAAGAAAAAAGTCAGAAAGTCCTTTGATAGATAATAGAAATATATGTACAAGGACTTAGAATGAATTGATCAAATATGTTAGTTGATCCTATATAAGCAAAAACAACTTTAAAAGTCCTTAAAAGAAATGATGTACAAGGACTATAAATATAGAAAGATCAAGCTTGTTAGGTTGATCTTATGATGTAATAGATAGGCTTGTCGATCGTCGAGCAAACCTTTGCACTGTAAGTCGTGTCCGCCAGAGAGTCGAGTTAACTCGGAGCTATCGAGGCGAATAGGAGTATGCAAGATAGTGAGATATCAGAGTTCGTAGACTTCCAGGGGAAACGAAGAAGGATCGTAATGTGTCGAGCATAGCTTCATCGGGATCGTAGTGTGCTGAGAAAGTCATGTTCAGAATCGTAGAGACAGCCTGTCTATAAGCCGAATGACCATCTGCCGAAGCCAAATATGAAACATAGACTACACTCAGAGTCGTAGAGTCTATCGATGCCAAAGCCAAGACAAGGATCGTAGGCTAAACTCTGAGATCGTAGAGTCCACTGAATGAATGCAGAGATCGTAGTCGGGCAAGATCAGATGAAGACAACAAGCACAAGGCAGAAATCGTAGAGTGTCAAGATCTGATCTCGGGATCGTAGTGTCGGCAAAGCCAAAGCTGAATCGTAGAGTGTAGGACTACGACTCCAACAGAAGTGCTCAAAATGCTAAGTCAGAATCATAGAGTAGATACGATTCTCAACGAATGAGCATTCCTGCATATCCAAAGATCTGAAGCCTCTGGGTTGGCAATGCAATAATGCATTCCACGAAGAAGGGAACTAGAGAGCACTCAACGAATGTCATGTAGGCTAACAGAAGATCTAAGCATAAACCCAATCAGCGTTAAGATTGAGGTGTAAGGCCATTCGTGATGAAGTCTTCCACAAGGAGATCCAATGAAGACTTCAAAGAAGGTAGACTAAGGAAAAGTCGGCCTAATGCAAGAGTCATCGAGAGAATAGAAGACAACGATCTTGGAAGCAACCAAGATCGTAGTGTTTCTGAAACAAAGAAGGAACTTATGGAAGGTGAACCTGAATCTTTGGTCGACCTCTCCGGAGAGCAAGACTAAAGTGATTAAGTTCGTGGTCGATTCATTGATGATAAGTGAGCGGAAGATCACCAGGAGAAAGCAAGCTGGACACGCCACAAATCTGAAGTGTCTTGATATTCAGAAGGGGACCAGAGCAAGGAATTAGGCCATCAATATCTGAGAACAGTCGAAGCAAACAGAAGTATTGAAGCACTACACAATACAAGGAAGAGGTGTTCTATATTGAAGATCCAATCAACACTCTTCAGGATCGTAGTGTTAACTATTCTAAGTCAACGAGCAACACTCAACAAGACACTACGACCAGGTCCTTGAAGACATGCATCAGAATCGTAGAGTTTGAATACCTGAAGACTGAAGCATTGGCAATGGTTCAATCTGAAGAGTAATATTCGAACAAGTGCATATTGAAAGCATCAATGCAAAAGGACAACCTTTGATCTAGAAATGAAAAGAGATAAAGTCTTCAACCTGCCCAAGACAGTAAAGTGATACATCTGACAGGGCAGGTGAAACAGTAGACTGCAGTGTCAGAAAAAGTATGACATATCACATCAAGCAGTCTACCTCAAGCAACTCGAGATCTGCGAAGACATTTGAATAGCTTCCAACGGCTACTTTCCAACGGAAGAATTGGGAAGATGTATAAATATAGAAGAGTTTCAAAGATCAAAGGATCTTTGGAGTTATCGGGCTTGGAGAGAAGGTGGACTGATCTAAACCATGTGATAGTGAGTCCGAAGGCTCACTCTACGATCCACCAAGAACACTCAGAAGTCAGATCAAGAAAGAAGTAGAAGTGTGAGTTCTACTATGTAGAAGTGAGAGTTCTACTACTTGAAGAGTGTTCTCCAATCGTCGAGAGAAAAAGAGAGAATCATGCCATCCGGATGTCCATCATGGGAAGACTCTAAGTCTGATAGAGAAGAAGAGCTTACGGTCATCTTAAAGAAGTCCATCATGGGAAGGCATCGAGTAGCGAAGGAGATCACAAAAGCCATCTTGGTGTCAAGCATGAGAAAGCTTTTAAGTACCTTGTAGAAGAGGTTACAGTCATCTTAGAAGCCTCTCATATGCGTACCATCAAGTACCAAGGAGAATGATCTTCAAGGCGCTTCATCAAGGGGTCATCCTGAGTAGTTGAAAGCAACCTAAGAAGCTGAGCATCATGCAACACTCAACTACTCTTCAAGGATGATCAAACCAAGCTGCTAGGGATAGAAGATGTTCAGAGCATGAAGATATCTTAGCAGCTCAGCACCGACTCCAACAACAACAAACAAACAACTCAATGAAGCCAGGGCTTGAGGGGTCCTTGTCCAGAGGGACTAAATGAAGTAGGGCCAAGAGGGTCCTTGTCCGGAGGGACTAAACAAAGCAGGGCCAAAGGGTCCTTGTCCAAAGGGACTAAATGAAGTTCCAAGCCTGCTGGGCTTGAAGAGTTCCTAGGGAACTAGAGGAGTCCCAAGGTCACGGCCTTGAAGGAATCGTAGAGATTCGTGGTCTTGCCTTCCTTAGTGGAAATCTTGCTAGTTGAAAGCAGAAGAGTGGATTAGGAGCTTGAGTCTCTGAACCACTTAAAACACCTTGTGTCTTTTACATTATATCATTTACATTATGTCTATAACTGCTATAACTGCTATTTAAGTTCTAACTGCTTACAACTAAACTAACCCTACGAGCACTATATGTATGATTATGAATATATCAATGAAGGGGAATCTTTTACTTATTCCGCTGTGCTTGAAAAGATTCTTATGTTTGTCATATACTCTAATATGAATAATAAGACATAAACCAGAAAAGTATTTGAAATAAAAAGGATCTATTCAACCCCCCTTCAGATCTATTGTGCCCTCTCCTCCGAACTAACAATTGGTATCAGAGCAGGTTCTCATGCTATATTCAAAAGCTAATCGCTTTGAGTCTGATCCAAGGCACCAACATTGTTCTAAACTTAGTTTAGTAGTAAGTAACTTGTTATATGCAGAAGAGCTCACACGTTGGAAATATTGTGTATAGGTAAAATGTATACACACAAGTCGCTTCAGATTGGTCCATATCCTCGATTGTTATATCAACAAGACCAATCCTAGCTGCGCATCAATCTTGTAGTCTGAAGACAAGACGAGAGAAAGAGAGCAAGAGACATCAGTGACAAAGAGTAAAGCATTCATCAGTCTGAAAGATGAAGAGGTCACGCGTACTAAGAAATGCTGATCGAGAGGAGAAAGAAAATCTTCTCAAACTTATGAGTGACCAACCAACAACTGGGTGCTATCTTTGTAAACTCAAAAAAAATGTCAAAGATCTTAATGCTACGATTCTCTTGATCTACATCTTCAAGACCACGACTGATTGATGAAAGGCCAACAAGAGCATTAAGCTGTCAGGAGCAAAAGTAAAGCCATGCACATCAATACCCAAACTCAATATATCTTCAATAAATGACTGCTTTAGAATCGACAAAGAAAAGTTACTTTCCTCACTATTATAAATGTACATCATTATTGCATCTTTTTTTGAACTATAACAATATTCTGTCAAGAGTCATAATCTACCTAAAAAGGTGAAGAGAGAAAGTAACATGAGGATGGAAACTCAAATGACTACAAATTTTCTCTCCATCCAAGTTTTAGGTTGAAGATGATATCTTGAAGGAAGTCTGAAATGGGTCATAAGAGCATCACGCACCTAATGAACGCGTTATGTGAAGTAATCTTTCTTTGATGGGTTAATATGTATATACAAGCCTATGTTCTAAGTGTTTGACAACACACGTGAGCATGATCGATTCTGCAAGAGGATCTTCACGATTTGTAAACCGATCACCTCAATGAATCAACCGGATACTCCTAAAATCGTGGAGCTGATTCTCACTCTCTGAACATTTACACATTGTGAACATAACCCAGTGAATGATGAAACCATCATAGATAGAGAGTTTGTTATTAAATGTCAAATCAAACACTCACCATCATGCATCTCAAAATATATTATCACAAGATAGTTGCATGTATGGATATGTCTATTGATGATAAATATGATGATTATCCAAATAAGAGGAACAGGGGTTTAGAAAACTAACCTAGCAGGACCCATTTAACTATGGGTACCAAAAATAGAAATATATTTAAACTCGCAGTATTTGGACACCGACCACACTTAGGAATGATGAAGCGTAAGACTTGATCCAAGAAGATACAACCAAAGAGGAAAGGCTAAGGACTGCTTAGAAATGAGTCCGATAAAGTTCCTATATGTTCAAGCACGTCTTGAAGACCCTCCGAGCTAACCTGGAATGGAGCTCACATGGCCGCACATCTCAGATATGAGAGCATGCCATGAAAATGTAAGATAAAGAGGATTCTATGTGCCCATATCAAGAAAGACATGCTTTATGGAAAGGATCCTCAAGGGAAGCTCACAACAGAAGATCATTGAGCTTAAGACAAAAGGAGTTCATTATGAAGCATAACTTCTCAAAACAAAGGACTGACAAAGAAGACTACGTTCGTAGTGCTGTCAAATGATCCTAGAGTGATCAATCCTGAAAATACTCATCTCTACGATACAAGGAAAACTAAGCAACGATGATGATTCCAGTCAGAAGGAGAAATGTTGGGCAGCCTTCAAATAAACATGAAGAAGGAATCACATCTATCTGAGAAGACAGCATCAACAATGGGAGAGCAGTGATCTGTTAAGGAATAACAGCACTATTAAACCTGGAAGAGATGTACCAGCTACAGAGTCCCAAAACTTTGTGGCTGATGAACCATATGAAGATCCATAGTCAGTAGGAACATCTCAAAACGTACTACTGATAACCCTTCAGCCACCCAATCCATAATCGTGAAGTTCCTACGATCAAACACATGATCGTAGTGTAAGAGCAGAAGGACACCACGATTTCAAAGAATGCAGAGATATCCAGAAGTGGTAGAAAGACCTCCCCATCGTAAAAATAATGAAAAGGTCTAATGAGATGTCATTGAAAATCACCGCCTTAGTATTTCATCTGAAAAGCGCCTCAGGGACAAACCTGACCCTTAGCTAACTCTAAGAGGTTGGCCCTTCCTGAGCTACCTTATCCCAGAAGGAATGCTTGATCTAGTTCATCTCAAAAGAACCAAGTCAGTCAACGATCGTAGAGTTGAACTTGAAGAGGACTAAACGATTGTAGTACAAACTCAACGATCGTAATGTTGTCTAAACGATCGTAGTGCAACCTCAGCGACAGAAGAAGACAACTCAACGATCGTAGTCCTACCAAAGGGTATTCCAGTTCAAGGAGCATGAAGAATGAGACATCTGCTAAGCCATTCAAGTTGAGGAGATAAGTTCGAATACATCAGTGATTGAGCTATACTGCATCGAAGTAAGGAGGAAAGACGAAGCCATCCACTGCAGCATCTCTCAGAAATTGATCATTGAGTAAACAAATGAAATCGTAAAGTCTATAGCTATCTCATCATGTTACTCTACGAATCAAAGGTCAACGGTCAAAGCCACGTCAATTAAATGTTCACTCCTCTAATAACTGAAAAGTTGTGGGGAGTTACAGCTCATTACTGGGCAACGTGCAACCAATGGATAGTTGACACATCACTAAGTATGCAAAGTTAGAAGGAACTGCCATAAAGACAAGTTCAAATCTGCAGACAGTTACCAAAAGATATTGAACCTTTCTCCCTCCCGTTTTTAAAACCCTAGAAAGCTCTTCAAGAGCAAAATCAATTAACCTCCAGAGCCTTACCAACCAGACAGCCATCTCGCATAAACTTCTCTATATCTAATACCCACATTCTTCAAACTACTCAAAATGGAAAACTGGCAAGTGATTACTAGTATTCAGCTTGGAACAAAATCGTTTGAGAAATCTGAAAAGAAGTTCAGGGACATTCTCGAGCTTGTAAAGAAGGCTGGATTTTCAGAATGCCTTGAGGCAAATACTCCGATCTCACTACAACTCAAGTTAAAGAATTCTACTCAAACGCGTCTATAAATTCGAAACTCTTACTACCAAGGTTAAAGGTCGGTCTCTTGATTAAAATCTTACGACCTCAATCAATGCCTAGGTTTTCCCGACGAGGGCTAAAGAACCTTGACAATGTCAACACCGAATTAGCAAAGGAAGTTATGGGGTATCAAAGAAACCCTAGTTTCAAGGACATGAAGAAGAAGGAGTTTCTGAGCAATATATAAGTTCCTTGTTTGAATAGTTGGAAAGTGCATATACTATGTAAGAACACCGCATGACACGTTGATCGACCAAAGTGAATAAAATCATGTCAGCAATAGTTTTGAAGAAACAAATCGACTTTGGAGCTATCTTGTTTGATCAGATCTCCAAATGGGTAGAGAAGGCTGAGAAGAAGCCCCTGACCAAGGTATTTCATGGGAGGCTGTTGAGTATCATACTGAAGAAAAAGCTAGGGAGAAAGATCAAGGATGATGAGGGAGAAGCCCTAAATGTGCACAAGGTGATGTCTCCACAGTTATTTGAAAACTGGAAGAAGAACCCCAAGGAGAACAAAAGGCTGACAGATGGGAGCAGCAGTAGAGCCTCTGTTAAGAAAAGGAAGATAGCAAAGACAGAGAGCTCTGAATCTGATGACTCTGCAGTAGCTGAAATCACACCAGCCAGGAAGAAATCAAAAGTGGTGAAAAGAGCTGGTGATGTGAAGAAAGCCCAGGCCCCACCAAGGAGAGTCTCCTCCTTGAACAAGAATGAAGAAGAAAAGGCCCACACTCACTTTGAAACCACAAAAAAGAAGAAGCGGCGAGTTGCTTGAAGGGCCAATCAAGAAGAAAGTTAAGATGGATGACAAACCAAATTTTAGCTTCTCAATCAATACATCTCAAGAAAGAAAGGGGACGTGGAGTCGCAGAAAGGGAAGAAATAGAAGATGTAGTCCAGATCCCCCACCGTAAGACCCTCGAATTTTTTTAAATAAAAAGAATTTCCTTTATTTATTATTTTGAAATAGTAAGGGTTGATTTGATTAATGTGGATAGTTAAGGGTTAAATCATGCAAATATTTCAAAATAAGCAAGTGGTTATAAAATATTCATTGTTGTCGGGGAATATTCGTTTGGTCGTGGAATATTCAATGCGATTAGGAATATTCGTATGCGACCTGCCAAGTGAATGCCATGTGGGCCCCATAAAAAAGCGATTGGATGAAGAAAATGACAAATATAAGTTGTTTTTAAATAACTAGGCGTAGTTATTACCACAGATTATCTTTGTTGGAATACCCGGTGGTTAAAACACACTAATACGCCGTTGTTGAACAAGAAGACACCAGTATTGCACCAATTATTGATTCTTACGTGAAGAAGCACTACTCAATAATGGTTACGTGAATTACTTTCAAGATTTTATTGAGTTAATAATTGTTGCGTTGATATTTTATATTCTTTGTTGTTTCAATAATTGTCATTACACAATATTTTCATTATCGAAGCAATAATTTATATTATCCTAATAATATTATTAGATAATATTATTGGCAATGTCTAGAAAGTTACATCTAAGGAGAGGTTTGGTCACCTAATTAATGCTGCCAAGATAAAGAAATTCTTATTGAAAGCCCCTCTTCTGAGGAACCGCCCAGTTGTCAATATTGTGATTCCGTAATATTATTTATGAATAATTAATTATTGATTTATATGATGAGAAAAATATTGATTTTATGTGGATATAGATGGAGAAAATTTTTAAAATGACAATTGTTGAAAATTAATAATTTATCTTTTTCGATAAAATAATTCATTTAAATATATTATTTTAATAATATATTAACAGTGATATTTTTACAACGAATGTGGGATATATGAGTATACGAGGAGGAAGAGTATTTTTGTTGCAATAAATGTTTAAAACATGTTAAACATGTCGGTGGACCCCATTTATTAGTGAAATTTGATTATAGCACAGAAAATTTCCTGTTTGTGGATTTCGGTCAATTTCTATTTGGAATTTGGAAAACTTTCTTACGCAAAGTTGTAGAGAATTGAATTTCCTATAAAACTCATGAGATTCAAATTTTCTGATGAAAGGGCTATTTATTATGAATTATTGAAGTTTGAAGTTCAAAATAATTAATTATTGGAAGTTTAAAATAATTTAAATTACAAAAACGTTTTTCTTACTTTTTGAGAGGTGGGCTACATGTGTGGCTGATGGTTGAGTGTGCGTGTGAGGGATTTTGAAAAAATATAATAATATTTAATAAATTTTCTGCTTTTGGTGTTCTAAGCAATTTCCTATAAATAGGGTCTTGGGGTTAGAATTAAAAATCACACCGTAAACTGAAGTTTTCTCTCTATATTATTGAGCGTATTCTTGTGAGTATTTTGAGTATACTTTGAGTATTGCTAGACGGTGCAAGTTCCTTCAAAGACTATACGGTATTTCTAGCTAGAAGTCTTGATCTTCGAGGTAAGGGATATTATTTTTTTTGTAATGATATTATTTCTTCAATATCATTATACCGAAATGTTGATCTGAAGTTTTATCAAATTTGGAACTTTTTCATGCTCGGGGTTACTATTCATGGGTTACTATTCATGAGTTACTATTCACGAAGTTACTATTCATGAGTTATTCTTATTCATGAAGTTACTATTCACGAGTACTATTCATGAAGTTATAGATGTTTTGTGGAATGAAGATGTTTTGTGTCTGAGTTAATTCACGATATCTTTTTCACGATATACGATTACTATTCAATTTAAAAATAAAATTTCTTCTTCAAAACATCTATTCTGATACTATTCGATCAGAAAATAAATTTCTTCTTTTTTACACCACTCGAAAGGTATCTATTAAAACGGACTAATCTTAATCCTTAATCCTTGTTTTCCATGTTTTTATCATCATCTTGAATTTTACACCACTATGATTATTTTTGAGGTATTTTTGGACGTGGATAAAACCAAGTACGAATCCTTAATCCTTAATCCTTGTCATTTTGTTTCCTTTGGATTAGTTTCTTTAAAAATATTTTCATCATCCTCGGTCTTAAATGATGATATTATGAAATATCTTTGGCACGTAAGTGCAAGATGAATGATTTCTTAAGAATATCTTTGGCTGTAGTGCAAAGATGAATGATTTACGAAGAATATCTTTGGTAGTAGTGCAAAAGATGAGCAGTGTTTAAATGAACATGACCAATGATGAATATCTTTGGCTCAGTAGTGCAAAGATGAATATTTGATTCGAGATGTATATTGATTGATGTTACGGGGATAAAAGATGAGCGATGAACTTTTAAATTCATACATAGAAGATAGTAGTTTGCATTCTCTACTTAAATCTTCTAATGAATTATTATTTCCATTGCGAATATTGATTTAAAATTTGTTGTCTATTGTATTCTATTATATTTTTCCCTGTTGAAGACTAACGATAATTTGTTGTATATTATCTTAGTCATAATATTCTTTCTTGAGCTAGTTGAGCTCACCACTTTTCCTTTTGTTCCATTTTTCTCGGGAGGCGAGAATATAAGCGAGTGCGAGTCGAATTATGGAATGAAGGTTTTAGAAAGGATTGTTTAGTAGTCCTCACCATTTTGTAAAATAATGTATCAATAAATGTGATGAGGATTTATTTGAGTATAGATATTGTCTAGAAGATAATATTTGTATTCAAACTCACAGCTTTTCTTGTTGTAATAATAAAGTTGTAGTTGTTTACATGTACCATGTATTGACAACTCGAATAGGTGATGTATACCTATTTTGGGGCGTCACACCCACAACGACATCCAAAGAATGATGAATGCGCAGATATGATGAAGGAAACTGAGAAAATCTTTGAAGAAGAAAAGTGCTCAAGCCCCATGGTCAATCCTCAGAGCAGTCACTCTGATGAAGAAAAAGAAATTCATGATGATCAAAGTGCATCCCCAAATGCAACTGCCCCAACCAGCCCAGAGAATGGGTCAGAAAATGCTATTCAAGAAGAAGAAGAAGAATGCTCTCATGATGGCTCAAAAAGTGATGAGGCCAAGAAAGAAGAGTCTGCTCCTGCCAATTCTGATCTCCGAAGAAGTCTATTTGATGAACAAGAGGAGTTAGAGACTGAAGAAGAAGAAGAAGAAGAAGAAGAAGAAGAAGAAGAGTCAGTGTCTCCATTAATTGAACCTCCACGAAGAAGGAGAAGTTACAGGCTGCAAGCCCAGTTTGCCTCCAAAAGGAACAGCAACCAATCAAATGCCATCATTGAATTGAGTGATGATGAATCAGTATCCTCGGGAAAAGATGTCAAGAAGAAGCGGCGGAAGAAGAAGAATCTAAGGAAAGACTTGCTTGAAGAAAGTTACGATAATGAAACTTCAAAGAAGAAGGTTTCTCTCTCGTTGAAGATGAGCAAGAAGGATCGATAATGAAATGCGACTAGATGAATTCCTATTTGAAAATAATCAAGAAAGTTCGAGGCTCCGAGAGAGAAGAGATTAAAGGAGATTACTGTTCTACGCACCTCAAGAAGCGGTGCGAACAAGAAGATTATCCGCCCTCTCCCCGAAAGATTTGGACGAAGTATCGTAGAGAAGTATCAAATGATCCGGCGAGATGCTCCACCAGAAAGATGGTTCTTTCAGTGGATGCCATGGCTCGAGGCACACACTGAAAAAGATGGAAGCTCCTTCAATTGGTGTTACAAGTAGTTTCCAAGCATAGAACTGGTGGCTCAGAACTTTCCAAAAGTAAAGAAGTTTGCTACCAAACTGATCAGAGACCAGCCTCACTTCAAGGTCTATCGACAAGCTGAAAATCTCTACATCCCCTACGATCGTAGAGTAGATTCTGAAGGAAGAAAGGTTATGACCAAGGAGCTGATCGTAGAGTCTGTTAACTCTACTGGTGATGATGTCCAAGCCCAATCCAAGAAGCCTTCTTATGATCAAGCACTGCTATCAGACACTCCATCATCCTCCACAAGCAATTGTTATTCCACGATTGTTCAGATTATCCAAACATTTGAAAATATGTCCAAAGATGACAATCGTAGAGTCCAATCCATTGCCCAAACTGAAGCTACCAATCAAGAGGATCAAACTGCTTTGGAGCAGGAATTACAGAAAAGTTCTGATGATTTAAGCAAAAAGATCTCTATGCTCACAAAAGAATCACAGAAGCAGATAGAAGCAGGAGATGATTCTTTCAAGCACAAACTTCAAGCCATCTTGGTTGATGTATCTCTCAAACTACAAGAGAGGGATAACATCTATCAGAAGGCCATCCAAGATTAGAAGGCAGAAGCTCTACAAGTTCAGGAGGCCAATGCAAAGTAGATCGAAGCCCTCTCTGACAAGATTGACGATCCGAAATGGTCCTTCTGCATGCGACTTAAACTCTGGACAAAGAAGAGCTAAAGTTTGAAGTTGCAAACTCCTCCTACCTGATGGAGCAGCTTATGTCCAACATGGAGCAGCTCTCTCAAATGATTGATGACAAAAAGGGGGAGAAAAAGAGGCAAAGAAAGAAGAAGAGTAGAGGATTAAGGGAGAAGAAGTCAAAGAAGAAGGTAGCAGTAGCAGATAAAGAATCATCATCTGAGGGGGAGCCTGAAGATGATGATACCAAAATCATAGAAGTTGAAAGGAAACCAGATCAGAAAGGTGATGAAGGGGAGCCAAGCAAAGATAGAAGATCATCATCTGAGGTGGAGCAAGAGCAAGAAGCAGAATCAGATGAGTAGCTGATCAACAAGCATCCTGAAAACATACATGGAGCCAAGGAGGTACATCTCTAATGCATTGGTATATTGCGGATCCGGAAGTAGTAGAATGTCTGAATATATAATTGCCATATTAATATAAATGACATTCATGATTAATCATTTAGAAATACAAATTGCTCATCGTATCTAAGATTCATTCATAACATGCATATGCACTTATTGTTTTTCATAATCAAATAGGGGAGATTATCAGGAATAAACATGAATGATATTCCTATTTAATATATGATTTGATTATGATATATATATGAATGAATATGCAAGTATGCTTGCATGAAGAAAAAGCATAAAGTCCTTTGATAGATAATAGAAATATATGTACAAGGACTTAGAATGAATTGATCAAATATGTTAGGTTGATCCTACATAAGCAAAAAGCTTTTCTTTGTAAAGTCCTTAAAAAGAAATGATGTACAAGGACTATAAATATAGAAAGATCAAGCTTGTTAGGTTGATCTTATGATGTAATAGATAGGCTTGTCTGATCGTCGAGCACTGCACCAGAAGTCGTAGTCTGCCATGAGAGTCAGAATTAACTCGGGAGCTATCGAGGCAGAATAGGAGTATGCAAGATAGTGAGATAACAGAGTTCGTAGACTTCCAGGGGAAACGAAGAAGGATCGTAGTGTGTCGAGAAGAGCTTCATCGGGATCGTAGTATGCTGAGAAAGTCATGTTCAGAATCGTAGAGACAGCCTGTCTATAAGCCGAACGACCATCTGCCGAAGCCAAGTATGAAACGTAAACTACACTCAGAGTCGTAGAGTCTATCGATGCCAAATCCAAGACAAGGATCGTAGGCTACACTCTGAGATCGTAGAGTCCACTGAATGAATGCGAGATCGTGGTAGTCGGCCAAGATCGGATGAAGACAACAAGCACAAGGCGTAAATCGTAGAGTGTCGAAGATCGATCTCGGGATCGTAGTGTCAAGAAAGCCAAAGTCAATCGTAGAGTGCGGACTACGACTCCAACGAAGTGCTCAAAATGCTAAGTCGAATCATAGAGTGAATACGATTCTCAACGAATGAGCACTCCCGCATATCCAATGATCTGAAGCCTCTGGTTGGCAATTTGCAATAATGCATTCCACGATGAGTGGAACTAGAGAGCATTCAACGAATGTCATGTAGGCTAACAGAAGATCTAAGCATAAACCCAATCAGCGTTAAGATTGAGGTGTAAGGCCATTCGTGATGAAGTCTTCCACAAGGAGATCCAATGAAGACTTCAGCAGCAGACTAAGGAAAAGTCAGCTAATGCATGTTGTCGCCAAGAGAACGGAAGATAACGATCTTGGAAACAACCAAGATCGTAGTGTTTGCCAAACAAAGAAGGAACTGATGGAAGGTGAACCTAGATACTGGTCAGCCTCTGGAGAGCAAGACTAAAGTGATTAAGTGCAGGGTCAGTTCATTGATGATAAGTGAGCGGAAGATCACCAGGAGAAAGCAAGCTGGACACGCCACAAATCTGAAGTGTCTTGATATTCGAAGAAGGACCGAGCAAGGAATTAGGCCATCAATATCTGAGAACAGTCGAAGCAAACAGAAGTATTGAAGCACTACACAATACAAGGAAGAGGTGTTCTACATTGAAGATCCAATCAACACTCTTCAGGATCGTAGTGTTAACTATTCTAAGTCAACGAGCAACACTCAACAAGACACTACGACCAGGTCCTTGAAGACATGCATCAGAATCGTAGAGTTCGAAAGAGTAATATTCGAACAAGTGCTTATTAAAAGCATCAATGCAAAAGGACAACCTTTGATCTAGAAATCAAAAGAGATAAAGTCTTCAACCTGCCCAAGATAGTAAAGTGATACATCTGACAGGGCAGGTGAAACAGTAGACTGCAGTGTCAGAAAAAGTATGACATGTCACATCAAGCAGTCTACCTCAAGCAACTCGAGATCTGCGAAGACATTTGAATAGCTTCCAATGGCTACTTTCCAACGAAAGAATTGGGAAGATGTATAAATATAGAAGAGTTTCAAAGATCAAAGGCTGCTGGAGTTGTTAATTTTGGAGAGAAGGTGGATTGATCTAAACCATGTGATAGTGAGTCCGAAGGCTCACTCTACGATCCACCAAGAACACTCAGAAGTCAGATCAAGAAAGAAGTAAAAGTATGAGTTCTACTATGTAGAAGTGAGAGTTCTACTACTTGAAGAGTGTTCTGAACTGCCGAGAGAAAAGAGAGCATCATGCCATCTGGATGTCCATCATGGGAAGACTCTAAGTACAATAGAGAAGAGCTTATGGTCATCTTAGCAAGTCCATCATGGGAAGGCATCGAGTAGCAAGAAGGGAGATCACAAAAGCAATCTTGGTTTCAAGCATGAGAAAGCTTTTAAGTACCTTGTAGAAGAGCTTACAGTCATTTTAGAAGCCTCTCATGTGCAGCCATCAAGTACCAAGGAGAATGATCTTCAAGGCAGTTCATCAAGGGGTCATCCGGAGTAGTTGAGCAACCTAAGAAGTTGAGCATCATGCAACACTCAACTGCTCTTCAAGGATGATCAAGCCAAGCTGCTAAGGATAGAAGATGTTCAAAGCATGAAGACATCTTAGCAGCTCAGCACCGACTCCAACAACAACAAACAAACAACTCAACGAAGCCAGGGCCTGAGGGGTCCTTGTCCAGAGGGACTAAATGAAGCAGGGCCAAGAGGGTCCTTGTCCGGAGGGACTAAACAAAGCAGGGCCAAAGGGTCCTTGTCCAAAGGGACTAAATGAAGTTCCAAGCCTGCTGGGCTTGAAGAGTTCCTAGGGAACTAGAGGAGTCCCAAGGCTGCTGGCCTTGATGGAATCGTAGAGATTCAGGGTGCTGCCCTTCCTTAGTGGAAATCCTGCTAGTTGAAAGCAGAAGAGTGGATTAGGAGCTTGAGTCTCTGAACCACTTAAAACCCCTTGTGTCTTTTACATTATGTCTATAACTACTATAACTGCTATGTAAGTTCTAACTGCTTACAACTAAACTAATCCTACGAGCAATGTATGTATGATTATGAATATATCAATAAAGGGGAATCTTTTACTTATTCCGCTGTGCTTGAAAAGATTCTTATGTTTGTCATATACTCTAATATGAACAATACAACATAAACTAGAAAAGTATTTGAAATAAAAAGGATCTATTCAACCCCCCCTTCTAGATCTATTGTGCCCTCTGGGAACTAACAGAACCGGTATCAAATAAGGTATAGATTTCGCTAGAGTTTATGATAAGCTTATCCGTGATGACCTCGTTCAGGTTCCTTGCTTTCTGGGATGTGACGCCCCCAAAATAAGTATACAACACCTATTCTGAGTCGTCAAATACATGGTACAGAATACAATTACAACCTAATTATACAACTGTCGTGTAAAGTACGACAAAACATAAGTTATGAGTTTTAATACAATTATTGTCGTCTAGACAATATTCAAACTCAAATTCAATATTATTACATTTATTATACTGAATAGTGAGGAGGACTACTAATGCTATCATCTCGTCCGGTCACTCCGCTCCCCGACTAGTCCTCGCTACGCTCTCATTTCACCGAAGAGAACAATAAAAGTAAAAGGGTGAGCTCAACTAGCCCAAGAGGAAATATTATGACTAAGATAATGCAGAATATATTATCGTTAGCCTTCAACAGTTTTAAACTGATACAATATAACCACCATCAAGTTTAATCTAATGAACAAGAAATCCATTAAAAGAGTCAAGTAGAGAATAAAATCTACTATCTTTTATGATTTAGAAAGTTTTTCATCACTTTTATCATTGGACTCGAATTTTAATAAATAATTCACATCATCGAATCACCCCGCACTTTACTAACCAAGGATATTCTTTAGTATCACGACCACAATTATCCATGCACTACGCCAAGAATATTTGTGTATTCAATAATGGTCATGATCATGCCAACAACTCGTCCATCAATGCACTATCGCCAACGAGGACTTTTACCACATCATTTGTAACATTACTACCATAATTACAATCAATAATCTCTAATCATAATCATACCAAGTCCATCTATGCACTATAGGCCACAGATGACTTTCAACAAAATATAAACATGAGGATGATGACAATGATATAAGAATTCAATAAAACAAGTTCAAGAATTATTTTATCCAGGAACTAATAACGTCCAAATTGTCAACATGATACTGCTTTGTAGAGTAAAAGTCAAAAATGCTCAGAAGAAAATTTCTATGAAAAGATACTGGATGAAGCGCAAATATCAAGGATATTCCACTAATTTTATGAAGTATAGAAGTCAAAACTTTAACCAACTGAGTATAATAAGGAATGGAATAACAAAAGAAATCACCAGCATGCGATAGATCAAGCAGCAGTGTTATTCCAATGTAATAATAAATAATCGGAATCAGTCCAACAGAAACGCATGCATGTGATATTCCAACAATAATAATAAAGATGTAATCGAGTCCCAGTAGAATACATGACATGTGATATTCCAATGTAATAATAAAGATTTTAATCAGAATCCAAAGATAAAATGCATGACAGGATATTCCAATGTAATGATAAAGAATGGAACAATGTAAGAATTTCACTAAGTATATGGTAGCCCACAGATATAAAAGTTATTCCAACGAATAATAAAAATGGAATAAAGTAAGTTCTCTTCATGGATAAGAAAGAAATAATACTCCTACCTTTAGAAAAATTGGATACTTTATGAATAGTGAGGTAGCAGACTTCTCTTCTTCTTTCTATAATTTCTCTCTATAATAATCGCTCTAAAAGCTTTGTGAAATTGGTGAGAAATGAAGGAAGAATGAGCTTCTATTTATAGGAAAATATAGTTTGCAATTAATTGCTTATATATCCGATAAATTACCCGATTTATCAATATAACCCTGTACATCAATTATCATTGGAATAAATGTCAATTTTCACTAACACAATCAATTCCAACATAATGAAACTATTTTTATCAAAAATATAAATTTTGAAATTTTGAAGTTTGATTTTTCCCAAAAAAGTCAATCATTGACTTTTCACCAAATAGTGAATCCCTAAAAATTTTGTGTTTATAGACAATTTTTACTAATTTCATCGTTCCGACTCAAATATCACGTCTGCATCTCCAAATTCAACTCCGAACAACATTCATCATTAATATTATAACTCACAATATTTATCAACCAGTCGTTCCTCAGAAAGACGGGGCTTTCCAATAAGGATTTCTCCTATCAAGCGCCAATTAGGTGACCAAACCTCTCCTCGATGTAACTTACTAGACATTATAAATATTGCAGCTTATAATATGAATAACTTTGTCGCCCCAAGTATTGATTTAATAAAAAACATTTTATACGATGATAATCGACAATAATTGAATCCATAATATGATAGATATGATCAAGAATTATCGTAGCAATAATCGAGTATAACTGAGTGACTTCTCACGTAAGCATCAATAATCAATACCGTGCGCTACTATGCAACCACGCCAGACATCGTACTTTTAACACCGGGTGTTTCAACAGTTAACGGTAAAACTTTCGCCGTTATTTTCATAAAGTATTTTTGTCATTTTCTCAATCCAACAATAATTCCATTATGGGGGTCCACCAATGATTGTGCTATTGTACGAATATTCCCTGTTAAAACGAATATTCCCCGACCAATCGAATATTATATAATAACTTGCGTACTTTGCAAAATTTGTAAATATTACCCACAACTATAACATTATATCAAATCCACACCATAATATTCAAAAATATATTTCGAGAAAATTTAATCTTTATTCAAAAAGTTGGGGTCTTACAACCTCCCCTTCTAATGAAATTTCATCCTCGAAATTAGGGTGCGTACTTGGTATGTCGAAGAGGTAAGGATATCTTGATTTCATCTCAGATTCTAACTCCCAAGTCATTTCTTCCACATCGTGGTTTCTCCATAAAACTTTGACTTGAGGTATAACCTTGGAGCGTAGAATATGTTCCTTCTTATCCAAGATTTTTACAGGAACCTCTTCATACGTTAAATCTTCCTCTATTTCGTCCGGTTCTAACTCAATAATGTGGTTCGGGTCTTTCATATATTTACGTAACATGGATATGTGGAAAACGTTATGAACACGAGACATACTTAAGCGTAACGCAAGTCTATAGCCACGCCCTACTCGATCGAGGATTAAAATGGGCCAATGAATTGAGGATTGAGCTTTCCTCTCTTTCTAAATCTTGTAACTCCTTTCCATGCAAAGAAACACGTAACAACACACACGATCTCCAATATCGAATTCTACGTCCTTTCGATGAAGATCAAGATAACTCTTTTGTAGATCTTGTGAGGTTTTTATACGTTGTTTGGATCATTTGAATCTTTTTCGTAGTCATACGCATCAACTTTGGTCCCAACAACGCTGCTTTCACCCACCTCATCCCAAAGATACCGAGAAAGAAGCGACACTTTCTTCCATACAACGCCTCAAATGGAGCCATGCCAATACTTGATTGATAATCGTTGTTGTAGGAAAACTCCACCAATGGTAAGAACTTGTCCCAACTTCCTTGAAGTCAAGGACACGAGTCTTAATAGATCTTCAAGAGTATGAATCGCCCCTCTCCGATCGCCCGTCCGTCTGCTCGAGGATGATATGCCGAAAATAAATCGTAAATCCGTGCCCATAGCTTTTTAGAAACTAACCCAAAATCTTGAAGTGGATTTTGGGTCTCGATCAGAAACTATGGATACTGGCATATCATGTAATCTTACAACCTCGTTTATGTACATACGAGCAAGACGTTCAAGTGTATAAGTTTCTCGACGGTAAGAAATGAGCAGACTTGGTCAATCTATCAACAATGACCCAAATCGCATTTATGCCTTGAGAAACTTTGGGAAGACCGGTAACAAAATCCATGGTAATGTGCTCCCACTTCCATTCTGGAATTTCAAGTGGTTGCAATGGACCTTTTGGTACTTGATGCTCCGCTTTAACTCGTTGACAAATTAGACACCTTGAGATAAATAAATACTATCTCTCTCTTTCATATTGCTCCACCAAAATGTATGACGAAAATCACGATAAATTTTGGTACTCCCAGGATGGATTGCAAACGGTGTGTTGTGCGCCTCCATCATGATTTTATACTTTAAATCAGGGTCGTTAGGAACACAAAGTCTAGAGTTGACTCGAAGTATTCCTTCTTCATCGATTCATGCTTCCGGCATAGCACCTTCTTGCACTTTCTTCCTCATACGCATCAACTCCGGATCTCAGAATCTTGAGCAACTTTAACTTTATCAATTAAAGCCTGCTTCTACTCGTATATTCGCCATCATCACATTGGTCCCTGAAGTCTTTAACTCTATCTCCATCCTTTGCAAGTCACACAAAATGGGCTTTTGTGTTGTGAATATTGCACTCGCATTCGCATATGATCTTCTACTTAATGCGTCGCCTACCACGCTCGCTTTTCCGGATGGTATTGATGGTATGATCATAATCTTTCAATAGTTCAAGCCAACGCCGTTGTCGCATGTTGAGTTCCTTTTGAGTGAAGAAATATTTGAGGCTTTTATGATCCGTAAAGATCTCCACTTTCTCTCCATACAAGTAATGCCTCCAAATTTTAAGTGCGAAAAACAACAAATTGCTGACTCTAGATCATGAGTAGGATAATTCCTCTCATATTCTTTGAGTTATCTTGAGGCATAAAGGCGACTTTCTCATGTTGCATGAGAACACATCCTAACCCTTTGCTCAAGCATCATCAGAGATGACAAATCCTCCTAAACCGATGGTATTGCTGTAACAGTGTGTGAAACGAGTCTCTTTTTGAGTTCTTGAAAACTCTTCTCACATTCCTCGCCCAATCCAACTTTGTATCTTTCCGAGTCACCGAGTTAATGGAGTAGCGATTCGAGAAAATCCTTCCACGAATCTCCGATAATAACCAAATAAACCGAGAAAGCTACGATTTCGATCATCGATTTGGGTTGCTCCCACTTTGAATAGCTTCAATCTTTCTTTGGTCAACGGATATTCCATGACTTGATACTACGTGCCCAAGGAATGCTACTTCCTCAAGCTAAAACTCTCATTTCTTTAACTTGGCATAAAGCTTATATTCACGAAGCTTTTGGAGTATCAGTCTCAAGTGTTGCTCATGATCTTCACGGCTTTTAGAATAAATAAGGATGTCATCAATAAAGACGACCACAAAGTGATCCAAATATTCTTTGAATACTCGGTTCATCATATCCATGAAGGCAGCAAGAGCATTAGTCAATCCAAATGACATGACCAAGAATTCATAATGCCCGTACCGAGTTCTGAAGGTAGTCTTTGGAATATTCTCAGTTTTAACCTTCAGCTGATGATATCCAGAACGAAGATCGATCTTTGAAAAAAATTGTGCTCCTTGTAATTGGTCAAACAGGTCATCAATACGTGGCAGTGGGTACTTATTCTTGATGGTGACATGATTCAACTCCCGATAATCAATACAAAGTCGCACACTCCCATCTTTCTTCTTCACGAATAGAACAGGAGCACCCCAAGGAGACGTACTAGGACGAATGAAACCGATGTCTAACAATTCCTGCAATTGGGTCTTTAACTCCTCGAAGTTCAATAGAGCCATTCGATATGGGGCTTTGGAAATGGGTTTTGTACCTAGTTCAAGGTCGATACAAAATTCAACTTCACGCCTGGGGTAGGCGGAAAGTTCTTCAGGAATACGCCAGAAATTTATTAACAATAGAAATATCCTTCAAATCGACGATTTTTTTTTAAATCGCGAAATGAGCTAAGAAAGCTTCACATTTGTTTTCAATAAACGAATAGCTTTATGGCTTGAGATGACCGTGATTGATTTTAATGGTTTGGTCGCTTGATTTCGCATAATAGGTTTATTAGAATATGAAAACTAACAACCTTACGAAAACAATCAATTTTAGCATGATGAGTAGTTAACCAATCAATCCTAGAATCACGCCAAATGCAAGTATTTTTAAGGAGATAAGATCGACAGTAACGTATGCATTCTGGATTTGAATCAAACAAGACTTATAAACAAGTGGATGTAATGAAGGTTTCTCGTAATGGAGTTTCAACAGATAAGTCAAAGTCTAATTTCTCCTGAGTCAAATTTAATCGTTGAGCGCAAATAGGAGAAATAAAAGAACGGGTAGAACCCCAGATCAAATAAGGTATAGACTTCGCTAGAGTTTATGCTAAGCTTACCCGTGATGACCTCGTTAGGGTTCCTTGCTTTCTGGAGAGGTCACAACAAACGCTCTCCTTGCACTAACGGCTTTGACTTTTCCGGGACTACTTTGGTGCCTCCATCCTAGTTGAACTTGTCTTCTGTGAACAACAAAATCGGGCTAAGTGTGACCTTCTCTTCCATAATTATAACACGCTTTGGATGGCATCGCTAGCTTTGACCGATATGTCCTCCCCTCCACATTTGAAGCATATGATAGGTGGTCGTTTCTCCTTCCTTAACCACGGTTCTTTGGTGCCGATGTCTTTCCATCATTGTTGAATCTCCTTTTCTTGAAATGTCCATTTTACCGTCTTGGCCATGATTACCAATCGAAGTGGTTACCATTTCGCATGTTGATTCCTCCACGCTTGTTGTCACCGTTTTGATGACTGTTACCACTGGTATTTTCATGTTGCCGGATGCTTTTCCTTGGTTGCATTGACTCGTTATCGCGCTCCAATAACCGAGCCCTATTTACAACATCCGAGTACAAACACGCTTTATGAAATTAGATATTGACGTATCTCCTGCTTTCAAACCTCTTAAAACATTCGCCATTCGCTTCGCTCCTCATTATCGACCAAATGGGATGCAAACCGGATAACTCCACAAATTTAGCCTCGTATTACGACATTATCGTATTGTTTTGTTCCAACTTGATAAACTCCACCTCCTTCATGTGACGAATACTTTCGTGAAAGTAATTGTCGTTGAATAGCTCTTGAACTTCTCCCAAGACATCTTGAAAAGGCCAGTCAGTACATTTTACTGATTCCCACCAATGTCACGCTTCACACGCAACATGAAGGTGGCGAAGGAACCTTTTGCTCTTCTGAGAGATCCCAAGACATCAAATATCTTGGTGATCTGCTTTATCCATGCTTCACCTTTTAAGTGGTTTTGGCTCTCCAATAAACTCCGGTGGTCCCAGCTCCTTGAATCGCTTTTAGCGGTAACCATCCGAGAGTTTCCAAGTGTTTCCACCTACATTTTGGATGAGCCGCCTCTACTTTGATGTTGCATGAATTTCATGAAGCTCGGAACATTCCATCGCTCATCATTTGGTCAGTGTTATTTTTTACATGAGGATTGTCGCCTTTCTGATGCACATTGTCCTGGTTATTGATATGTGGAGACTCAATGGTCTCCTGTGCTCCATTGATGTTCTCAACATTCTCGGATGCCATTTTCAAATACTGCCACAAAACAAGGGTTAATTGACATGAAACATATTATCCCTACACTCTGACTGACCAATTAAATACCAAATAAACTTAGGTAGGTATAGAATACAATTACAACCTAATTATACAACACCTATTCTGAGTCGCCAAATACATGGTATAGAATACAATTACAACCTAATTATACAACTGTCGTGTAAAGTACAAAATAAAAAAAACATAAGTCATGAGTTTTAATACAATTATTGTTGTAATTGTCAATATTCAATATTCAAACTCAAATTCAATATTATTACATTTATTTTCTTGAATAGTGAGGAGGACTACTAATGTTATCATCCGTCCATCCATCACCGCTTCCCGACTAGTCCCCTCGCCACGCTCTCATTTCCTTCAAGAGAACAATAAAAGTAAAAGGGTGAGCTCAACTAGCCCAATAGAAAATATTATGACTAAGATAATGCGTAATATATTATCGTTAGCCTTCAACAAAGATGTTAAACCGATACAATATAACAACCATCAAGTTTAATCAGAAGCGAACAAGCAATCTATTAAAAGAGTCGTAGTAGAGAAAAATCTACTATCTTTTATGATTTAGAAAGTTTTTCATCACTTTTATCACCGGGACTCAAATTTAATAAATAATCCACATCATCGAATCACCCCTCGCACTACTACGGCCAAGGATATTCTTTAGTATCACGACCACAATTATCCATGCACTACGCCAAGAATATTTGTGTATTCAATAATGGTCATGATCATGCCAACAACTCATTCCATCAATGCACTACGCCAACGAGGACTTTTACCACATCATTTGTAACATTACGATCATGATTACACCGAATAATCCCTGGTCATAATCATACCAAGTCCATCTATGCACTATAGGCCACAGATGACTTTCAACAAAATATAAACATAAGGATGATGACAATGATATAAGAATTCAATAAAACAAGTTCAAGAATTATTTTATCCAGAAACTAATAACGTCCAAATTGTCAACATGATACTGCTTTGTAGAGTAAAAGTCAAGAATGCTCAGAAGAAAATTTCTATGAAAAGATACTGGATGAAGCGCAAATATCAAGGATATTCCACTAATTTCATGGAATATAGAAGTCAAAACTTTAACCAACTGAGTATAATAAGGAATGGAATAACAAAAGAAATCACCGTGCATGCGATAGATCGCAGAGGCAAAAGTTATTCCAATGTAATAATAAATAACGGAATCAGTCCCACAGAAAAAGCATGCATGTGATATATTCAATGTAATAATAAAGACGGAATCGAGGTTCGCATGAAAAACGCACGCAGACGGATGTTCCAACATGATGTAATGATAAAGAATGGAACAATGTAAGAATTTCACCAAGTATAGGGTAGCTCAGCAGATATCTGAGTTATTCCAATGTAATAATAAGAAATGGAATAACATGTGTTCTCTTCATGGATAAGAAAAGAAATAATACTCCCTACCTTTAGAAAAATTGGATACTAGAATAGTGAGGTAGCAGACTTTCTTCTTCTTTCTATAATTTCTCTCTATAATAATCGCTCTAAAGCTTTTGTGAATTGGTGAGAAATGAAGGAAGAATGAGCTTCTATTTATAGGAAAATATAGTTTCGATAATTACACGTTTTGGGGCTCAAAAAATTTCAGTACAATACCTCCAACTTTTCCTTTATTTTTAATTTAGTCCTGCAAGTATTATCAATCTTGCACCAACTCCCCTAATAGTAAATAATGTGATTCAATAGTACACATATGTGAACAAATAGTTATATAAGCATGTGAATTAGTAGCAATTAATTACTCATATATCCGATAAATTACCCGATTTATCAATATAACCCCTAGACATCAATTATCATCTGAATAAATGTCAATTTTCACTAACATAAACAATTCCAACATAATGAAACTATTTTTATCAAAATATAAATTTTGAAATTTTGAAGTTTGATTTTTCCCAAAAAAGTCAACTGTTGACTTTTTGACCAAAATAGTGAATCCTTAAAATTTTGTGTTTATAGACTATTTTTACTAATTTCATCATTCCGGACTCAAATATCACGTCCTCGTCTCCAAATTCAACTCCAAACAACATTCATCATTAATATTATAACTCACAATATTTATCAACCAGGTCGTTCCCAAGAAAGAGTAGGATTTCCAATAAGGATTTCTCCCTATTGGCGCGCAATTAGGTGACCAAATCTCTCCTTGACAGAACTTCTAGACATTATAAATATTGCAATTTATAATATGAATAACTTTGTCGTCCCAAGTATTGATTTAATAAAAAAACATTTTATGCAGATGATACTGATAATAATTGAATCCATAATATGATAGATATGATGCAGTAATTACTGTAGCAATAATTGAGTATAACTGAGTGACTTCTCACGTAAGCATCAATAATCAATACCGTGCTGCTACTATGCAACCACGCCAGATTCGCATTTTTTAACACCGGTGTTTCAACAGCTTAATTGGTAAAACTTCCGCCATTATTTTCATAAAGTATTTTTGTCGCTTTCTCATCCCGACAATAATTCCGTTATGGGGGGTCCTCCAATGATTGTCTTGGTTATGCGAATATTCCTCGTTAAAACGAATATTCCCCACCAATCGAATATTATATAACAACTTCGTGATTTTGCAAAATTTGTAAATATTACCCACAACTATAACATTATATCAAATCCACACCATAATATTCAAAAATATATTTCGAAAAAATTTAATCTTTATTCAAAAAGTTGGGGTCTTACATGGGAGGTCATAACAAACGCTCTCCCTTGAACTACTGGTTTTGACTTGTCTGGGACGGCATTTGGTGTCACTTTTCCAACTACACTTGTCTTTGGTGCACGACAAAATTGAGATAGGTGACCTTCTCTTCCACAATTATAACACGCTTTGGATGGCATCGCGCAGTTTGGACTGATGTGTCCCTCCCCTCCGCATTTGAAGCATATGATAGGTGGTCGTTCTCCTTCCTTAACAACGGGTGCTGGTGCTGACGTCTTTTCATCATTATTGAATCTCCTCTTCTTGAAATGTCCACTCTTATTGTCTTGGCCATGATTACCACCGAAGTGGTTCATTTCTGGCATGTTGATTCCCTCCACGTTTGTTGTCACCGCTTCGATGAATGCTACCACTGGTATTATCATTTTGCCGGCTGCTTTCTCTTGGTTGGGTTGACTCGTTATCGCGGACCAATAACTGAGCCCTATTTACAACATCTGAATACAAACACAGTTTATAAGAAATTAGATATTGACGTATCTCGGGTTTTAAACCTCTTAGAAACATCCGCGTCATTCTCTCCTCATTATCAACCAAGTGAGACGCAAACCGGGATAACTCGGCAAACTTAGCTTCGTACGGCGACACGGTCATATTGTTTTGCTCCAACTTGATGAACTCTACCTCTTTCATGTGACGAATACTTTCGAAAAAGTACTTGTCGTTGAATAGTTCTTGGAACTTCTCCCAAGACATCTTCAGTGCGGCAGGTTGAGTACGCTTTACCGATTCTCACCAGTAATCTACCTCTCCTCGCAACATAAAGGTGGCAAAGGGAACCTTTTGCTCCTCGAAGCATCCCAAGATATCAAATATCTTGGTGATCTGCTTTATCCATGCTTCCGCCTTAAGTGGTTTTGGATCTCCAATAAACTTCGGTGGTCCCAGCTCTTTGAACTGTTTAGCGGTGACCGTCTGAGAGTTTCCAATGTTTCTACCTACATTTTGGATAGGAGACGCTCTCGCCTGATGTTGCATGAATTGCATAAATCCTCTGAACATTCCATAGTTCATCATTTGGTCAGTGTTGTTGTTTGTATGAGGATTATCGCCTTTCTGACGCACATTATCCTGATTATTGATCTATGGAGACTCAATGGTCTCCTGTGCTCCATTGCTATTCTCAACATTCTCGGATGTCATTTTCAAATACTGCCACAAAATAATGGTTAATTGGCATGCAACATATTATCTCCATACTCTGACCGACAAATTAAATACCAAATAAACTTAGATAGGTCATACTAGCGAAGGAATTCTCCGTCTCTCTCTTCCTAGTTCTAGTCTCACCTCTTAGCCAGGGATCATATCACTAAGCTTTGATACCAACTGTGACGCCCCCAAAATAAGTATACATCTCCCATCTTGAGTCGCCAAATACATGGTACAAAATTCAAATACAACTTAATAATACAATTGTCGTGTGACATACGACAAAATATAAACTGGTAGTTTTAATACGAATATTGTCTTCTAAACAGTATTCAACTCAAATGGAGTCCTCAATACATTTATTATCACACTATTTCATAGAATAGTGAGGACTACTAATGCTACCATCTAGATCGTCACTCCGTTTCCCGACTAGTCCCGGATACGTTCTCATTTCCTGAAGAGGACAATGAAAGCAAAAGGTGAGCTCAACTAGCCCAGTAAAAAATATTATGACTAAGATAATGCAGAATAATGTATCGTTAGCCTTCAACAGTGTTAAACTGATAAAATATAACAAACATCAAATTTAACTGCAGCGGAACAAGCAATCCATTAGAAGAGTCAAGTAGAGCATAAAATCTACTATCTTCTATGATTTAAAAGGTTTTTCATCAGTTTTATCGCTGAGACTCAGCTTAATAAATAATCCACATCATCCCTGCACTACGACCAATGATATTTATTAGTATCACGACCACAAATTATCCATGCACTACGGGCCAAGGATATTCGTGTTTTCATCAATGGTCATGATCATGCCAACAACTGTCCATCAAATGCACTACGGGCCATTGAGGACTTTTACCACATCATTTGTAACATTACGATAATGATTTTATCGAATAATCTCTGGTCATAATCATACCAAGTTCATCTATGCACTACAGGCCACAGATAACTTTCAACAGAATATAAACATGAGGATGATGACAATAATATAAGAATTCAATCAAACAAGTTCAAGGATAAATTTTTAAAGATTTATAATTTAATTTATCCAGAAATCAATAACGTCCAAATTGTCAACATGATACTGCTTTGTGGAGTAAAATTCAAGAATAATATTGTACCAAAAATAATTTGGACTGAAAATGAATCAATTTTTATAATAAATAGTACCCCGGGTGAATAGTACTCGAGTGAATAGTACCCCGTGAATAGTACTTCAGGAATAGTAACCTCGTGAATAGTACTCCGACATGAAAAAGTTAAAACTTATCAAGAATGTTCAGAATAATATTTCCATGAAAAGATACTGGATGAAGCGCAAATATCAAGGATATTCTACTAATTTCATGGAGTATAGAAGCCAAAATTTTAACAAACGAGTATAAAATTTGAAATATGAAACGAAATAATATTACTTACATACTACAGAGTATGGAACAAAATATTATTTCAAGCGAACATTGAACAAAAATAGCATCCCTTACCTTGAAAAGAAGATTATTCCAACTGGTATAGCGGGGATATTTTTGAAGAAAACTTTCACTGTTTTCTACGCTCAAAACTTTCTAAAACTCTAAAGAAATACGCTCAAGATTATAGAAGAAGAATTCTCTAATTCTTGTGTAATTTTCAATTCTAACTTAAGCGTCTATTTATAGGAAAATGCTAGAACGCCATAAGAGACTAAATAATAAAATAATATTATTATTTTTAAAAAAACTTCTACGCCACCCACCTTGAATTGTTGAGCAGCCAATTTGGAACCAAAAATTTCAACCTACATGTTTTGAAAAACAAAAAGTGGGTCCCACCCAATTTTAATAAAAATATTTTAATTTCCAAAAACTTCAATAATTCATAATAAATAGCCCTTTTATCAGAAAAATACAAATTTTATGTCCATTTCACACGAAATCGAATTCTCTACAACTTTGCAGAAGAAATTTTTTCTAAATTCCATACAGAAAATATCCGAATTTCATAAACGGATGATTTTCAATACCTCATAAAATTCATAACAAATCATATGTTAATTTTTAACGGTTTAAAATTTGTGGACATATACTCAACTTATATTTGTATAACATATCCAAAAATCACAACGATCCAACAGTCGGATCAAAATTATAACTCACGCAATAGAGCTTTAAAAACACCGATTTGATTTTTTATACCTCCAATCCGATAAAATACTGATAAAACACTTCAACATTAAATCCTTCATTTATAACCACATAAAATAAATATTTTTCTATCTATCATTTATGTCCACATAAAATAAATATTTCTTTATCATATAAATCAATAATTATTCACAAATCATATTACGTAATCACAATAATGACAACTCGGTAGTCCTGTGAAAGAGGGGCTTTTCGATAAGGATTTCTTCTTCTCTCACGCGCAAAATTAGGTGACCAAACCTCTCCTCGATGTAACTTTCTAGACATTGCCAATAATGTTATCTAATAATATTATTCAAATAATATGAATTATTGATCCGATAATGGGAAATCTCATCAAGCGGTGACAATTATTAAAACAATAATAATATAAAATATCAACGCAGCAATTATTAAACCAATAAAATATAATATTGAACAGTAATTACTGTAACAATTATTTAGTAGTGTCATCTTACGTAAGAATCAATAATTCAAAATATTATGCAATCTGTATGCTTTCATCGCTTGAACAACGCCAGACATCGCATTTTAACTACCGTGTATTCCAACAAAGTTGTTAATCTGGTCAAACTTTCGCCGTTATTTTATAAAAGATATTTTTATCGCTTTTCTCAATCCGAATAATAATTCCGTTGTAGGGGTCCACTTAACGATTGTCTTAGTCGTTATGAATATTCCCCGTTAAAACGAATATTCCCCAATTAAACGAATATTATATAACAACTTGCATACTTTTGCAAAATTTATAAATATTACCCACAACTATAACATTATATCAAATTCACTCCATAATATTCAAAAAATGATATTTATAAAAAATTCATCTTTATTCATAAAAGTTGGGGTCTTAATGTATTAAAATTTTGAAATCAAATAAGTTGACTTTGATAGGATATTTAATATACTTTCTTGTGATAATAATTTTAAGTCTATATGTAATAAACTAAAGAATAAATTTTAATTCAAAATATAATATTTAATTTAATCAAAAAAGTCAATTAAAACAAGTAAAGCTCGATATAGACAAGGAATATAGTAATAGCCTAAGGGATAAATTTTTTGAAAAGTGTATATAGATAGATTCTAACTCCATATATACTCTCTAATACAATAATAATATATATGCGTTTTTTAGATAATTTTATTTTTTAAAATTATTTGTCGTTTTACATAATTTAGGAGAATTAATTATAGTATTTCCAAAATTACCTATCATGTTAAATGTTACAGATTTGTGAGACTATGGTAATAAATGAAAAGGATATTATAAATAATTAATATTATATTTAATATTATCTAATTATTTTTTTAATTTGTATACATAATTTTAAAGCGTCACATATTATGAGACGGACGGAGTACTACAAAAATATAGTATATAAATTTTTAAAATTGCTTCACTGTATTTAAGAGTAGCACTAGAAAAGTTGCATTTATACGCAACTCTTTTACTCCTAGTAAGTTTCTTTGAGTGCCCTGACAAAGTAATTGATCAATTTGTAATTATATAGAGACTGAATCCTATATAGGTAATATATAGGTAACGTAGTGTTTAATAAAATTGAGTAATTAATATATGGATGATTAATATATTTTAATAAATTAGATTATTTAAGTGAAATAACATCTATTTTTTTTTTCTCAAGATATCTCCAGGCTTACACTTTTAGCTTGCTTAAGACTATTCCTCTGAGATACGATCGGACGCCGAAACGGGGACCTGTCCCAAGAAAATTTGCTACATCCACAACGGTTCGAAACCGAAACTATTTGCTTAAGCGACCAGAGCCCCTTCCACTCAGGTCAATCTTCGTTGGTTAACATCTAAATTTAAAAAGCTATTTGGTAAATAAAAAGTATAATTTTAAAAAGATTTTTTAAAGTAATAACTAAAAAGTATAAAAAAACTATTACTTTAAAAAATCTTTTTTAGCAAATTCAAATCTTATTCTTAAACAGATGAAGTATTTTATTGACATGTTCATAAAAGGGGCTTAAATACATTTTGAACTTTTAAATTTTTTGGATTTTAGAATTTAATCCTAATTTTTTAAATTTTTAAGACATTGAACCTTATTGTCTCTAAATTTTTATGAAAAAAAAAATATCTTTCTGTTATCGGTGTAATAATAGATCGGAGCGAGGGTATTTTTGTAATTTCACTCCTAAATATTTTTGATAACATAGAAATTAATTCATCTAACATATGCTTAATTAACCTTGAAAGCAAATTTCTTTTAAAATTGAGTGTTGACACGCAGAGGGAGAGATAGAGGTCTGCATACAGAGCCGGTCCTGAGTTTTGTAAGGCCCAGGGCAAAATATTTCAAGTGTGCCCCTTTATACAAATTAAACAAAAAAAATAAATAAATTATCAACTACTTAATTTTATTAAAATTATAAGAATTTACGTACAAAAAATAAGTAAGAACACTTTGGGGCCTCGTTAAAAAATTTGTTTGGGGAAAATCTAAAACGAAGAAAAAAGAGTAACCTGAATTGTAAACATTGCATTAAAAACGAAGAACAAGAATCTCAGCCAAGTTTTCTGTTGAATTAAATAATAAATAAGAAAAAGTTAACAAAAATATATATTATAATTTACAAAATTTATATATTTAGATTCTATATGTATCTTTAAAAAAAATTACCTTCAAAGAAAGACACTGGTCTAGCTGGTGGTTGATTTATTTTTCAACTTTGTTGGAAAAGAGGAGAATCGGAAAAAATATTGCTTGCGTTGCGTTATGAACTGAGAGGGTCGAAGGGTTTTTCCTTCTTTTTATGGCTAACGTTATGTTTCTGAGTTTTAAAATGGACAGAAAAGAAAAGAAATAGACGGAAAATTTAAGTTTTTTTTTCCAATTCTTATATTTATGAGTTTTTTAATAAACGGAAAAGAAAAGAAATGGATAGAAAACTTGGTCACTTTTTCTGCCAAAGTTTTCCGTCCAAAATTGACCTGATTTGGACGGAAAAGAAATTGGAATAAGTAATATTTTATAATTCTATATTATCCTCAACTTTTAATATAATAAATTTTAAATTACAACTCATGTCCCTCAATTTTAAATTTTCTATTAAAAACTCGTAAATGCATACAAAAGAAAAAACTCCAAGTTTTCTATTCTTTTCTTTTCTGCTTTTAATTTAAGTTTTTTCTTTTCTCGCTCAAAACTCGTAAATGACAAGCAGTGTAAGTTTATTTTGATTCTCCATATTTATTGATTTATTTTATATTATATTTTATAATTATTTTTTATACACATATATACATAATTTTTTTTTAAAATTTGGGCCCTTCGACTTTGGGCAAAGGCGTTCGTCTCGGTTAGAGACTTACCAAGGCCGAATCTGTCTGCGTGTCGATATCAGACGATCAATCGACCAAAAATTAATTTCATGTTAACAACAACAACAACAAGAACAACAACATGGAGGTGTTGCTTATGGTTCCTCCGAGGCAGGACTTGATTCCATGACTAAGGTATATTATCTATCTATATATATCTATATAGTACTAGAAGTTTCATTATATTCTGAACAAACAATAATCAACATAAAGGAAAAAAAAAAATAGACTAAACTTAAAAAAATTGTTTAGGAATCATAAAAAAAATTGTTGGTCACAAAACCAGTCCCCAAAATTCGGTCGCCCAAGACTTGTTGTTACTTAATTCACGACTCTTCAAAATATGTGACGGGCAACATCTTCGTTGTCGATGCTAGTCCCACCCTTCCGGGTCTTCCAATTTTCTCTTCCCTATAAAATTAAATTGAATCGAGTTTTGTTTTAAACGATGGAGCTCGTTTATTAGGCAAGTACGTTGTATTTTAATTGAAATAAATTTGATTACAAATTTGTTCGCACAAATTTTTAATAAAATAAAAAAACATTCGAATAATATTTATAGTGGATCACAAATAAGAAACACGCGAATTAACAGGAAAATAAGAAACACAAGATTTTGATACGTTTTTTCGTTTAAAAGATGAAGACGTGTTTGAGTCGTCGTTGCCATTTTTGTCCGAGACTCGAGAGGTTGTGGATGGCATGAAGCAACTCAATATGGCTGACAAAAAACCCATGGCTCGTTTTATGAAATGTGAAGCTAATGGATATTTTTTCAACTTGTGAATTATGTGAAGATACCTACGTAGAAAGGGGAAAATAGAATGTTTCTTGAAATGGTTAGGTTATATATATGAATGTATATATAGGAGTAGAAATTAAGTGTTTAATTTTTTTTAGCAAGCAAACAAACATCTTGAGTCTTTATTGTGTGGTGAGCAAGGAAGATTCCCACATCCCACTTGTAATTTAACTTTTTGTTGACTTATATTAGCTCAGTTCTAGAATTAGAAATATTATTTAATTTATGAGATAAAAGGCGACGTATTAAATTTTAAAATTGGTATAATTTATTAAAGTTTTGAATAAAATAAATTTTGTGATTAATATTTTTTGTTATATATAACACAATAATAATAATTGTATCAACTAAAATTTAATAAACTCGCATCAATTTAAAATTTAATATGATCGAGCTTATTGAACAATAAAAACAACCACATCTGAAACTGACAATTCTCAAAAAATCTTCATCATGGCCAGCTGATTTGACTTTCTTTCTTTTATATTAAATTAAAAATAATTTAATTTAATTTTTCAGTTTTTTTTTAATAGAAAATTGATATTTCCATAAGGAAATTGATAATTACACATTTATATGAATAAAGTCTTAAATTACCCTTGTGAAAATAACAATTCTCTTTTAACAACTTGTGAAAAGATTAGTTATTGCCGTCTCAAATTTTTAGTCTCAAATATATATCAAATAACGTGATATTAAATAAGACAAAATATACTATGATATAATCAATCACAAAACACTTACCCAACCAATGTATTAATGCTACATCATTTTGAGACCCCTAACATTACCTTTTAGTCTCCCCAAGTATGCACTCAGCTAAATTTTGGTCCCTCAAGCCAAAAGTTGAACAAAACCTATCTCTAACCTTTTTTACTTTTACACTTTGGTCCCTCAACTACATAATTGAACATGAAACTGAAACAAAATAAACATGCTCCATCATTCAGAAACTGCAGGGATGTTCATAGAATCTTGCATTAAAACTGCAAATGTGGAGAAAAACAGGCCTGCCCGCAAAACTGTTGTTGCATTTTAATGCACCAGAACCAGAGAAAGGTGCAGTTTACAATAATTTAGCATAATTACTCGCACCTCCGGGAAAAAAAATAATTAATGAATGAATGAAAACAAGAGGGCTGCACTTCTTCATAAGGTTATAAATTGCTGCTGGCCTTGTACAAATCCATCTTCATTTCATAAGCGGCTATTTGTTTGTATAAGGTTATGAACCGGTGCTGCTGTACAATCCGAGCTGCATTTCAGATATCTATAATTAATATCAATTGGATAAGAGCTTAACAATATTCGCAACATCAGACAATTTATCACTAACAATCTGGCATTTAGCACTACTACATTCGTCCTGGAAAGATGATCGGAGATTATTTTGGATGTTTGTTGCATGTTATTTTAAGACATGCCAATTCCATAACATGGATCCGGTTAGCATGAAATTTAATTTTTGGTAAGTTGGTCAATTGGCCAGTAAAATGCTAACACACAAAGCCTCGCCTGCATGTCAGTACTCTATTGATCAATTGACCAACTTTTACCCAAAAATGAACTTCGTGCTAACCACTTCCCAATAACATATTTATATATTGTACTTTTAATATGATTGCAAATATAGTGTAGAAACATATTAAGAATGCAAAAATATTTTTAAAAAGTTATGTACAGGTGAAATTATAAGCAATACTTTCAAAAGTTGGAATGCACGATTCGCTACTCACCTAAAGATACACGAACACTAGTCACTAGCCAAGCACACTAGCTGGAAAACTGCTCCTTTGAAAGTTTAGGTGTCACCTTCAAAGCAATGTCACCAAATGGTTCTTCTTGTTGCACATCTACAAGTCCAGAATTCTTCAAAACCTAAAATAGACTCGCAAGAAATTACACAACCATAATATCAGATAGTAGTCTTTTTTGGCAAAGTTTTTTTTTTTATTATTATTATTATTTTATTTTTTTTGACAGTGACCTGGTAACTATGCAGCTAGCGAGATAAATTGTTTGCTTGTTTGATAATATAACTACAAACTTAAAGATTCACAAGGTTACCAAATGAATTAATTGAATAGTTGAAAATAGAAAATATGAAGACTTACTTACCAGTGTCTCAAAAACCATTCGAGCACATAATTTTTTTCTTTTCCCTTCTAATATCTTGTTCAAACTAAGATCTCCAGATTGGCTTTCTAAGACGGGCATGACAGACGATCTGGTTTTAAGAAATTGAGCTACAGCCCTGCAGACATTTATTCAAAAACATAAGTCCACTGAAAAAGATGTACGAAAGTGGGAAAAAAACAGAACACCATTTTATGACAGATGTAGCCTTTGAAATACTACCTCGTCCTCACAGATAACGTTTCAACTTCTGATGTTCCCGACTGTTCTCTTATAAAGTAGTTGGGAGTTCCCTGTGAACCTGCATAAACATAGATATGTAAAATAATTGTGAATAAGACTCTGTACCCATAGCAGTACTAACAACAAAATTATTTTCTTCACCAATGAAAAATATATCAAGGGTTAATCAGCTTACCAGCTGGGGTATAATCATCTTCTACCAGAAAAGATAGGTCCTGGAGGGGGAAAAATTGCCGTTGCGCAGTCAGTTGAAAGGTTAAACTAGGTTGACTTAGATAATGTAATTGAAACTACAAATGCACGTGTCACAAGCCCTATGTGTAAATTTTATACGTCATTACCTTCATTAGTTGATGGTATAGAACTAATATATGTATATTTTCTGACTACAAAATGCAACAGATTAAATTGGACATATAAAAGAGATTCAAAGATAGAAATTGTGTTTGTGTGTGTGTGAGAGAGAGAGAGAGGGAGTGATATATTTTAAACAATTAAAAAAGAACAAAATGAAGTTGCAAGTTATTTTTGATAATGTATAAAGGTGTAATAATGGACAATTTCTAAATCTCAGACATACTAAACTTATAAGATTCAATAACGTTTGTATCAAATGATCAAGGAAAAGCCCTGTCGAAAAGCCTGAAATGTTATAATCAATCAGTGCCTCAAGTAGAGCAATCACAGAACAAAATATGAGCCAAAGCAATAGATTTTTAACTCGTAAATCAATAAGAAACCCTAAGGATTCCAGTAATTGAAGGAAAATATATAAAGAAAAAAATTGAAATTATACAGTGAGGAAGGGGGAAAAAATACCCCGTCACCAGAATTCCCCAACTCAGGAATATCAGAGAGACAAGTGTTTTCAACACCTAGCCGCTCCTCAAAAAATGTCATTGGTGTTTCCATTTCGGACCCTAGGGGTCCAGTAGAAGCTGCCAGGTCAGGTGTAGTCCTGATAGTTGTTTCCACCTGACCGGACCTTATATCAGTGCCAAAGGCAGGAGTGTATTCATCTCCCTTAGATGGTGAAGGCATCATTCTGCTGGGAGAAGACGAAACTATATTTGGAGAATGTATGGGTCCAGGTAAAGTATAGGTTCCAGCAGGGATTTCATAGTTTCGAAGACGCTCAATTTCCATATCAGAATCATGCATATGAGCAGAAGATTTTGGAGCAGCAGAACAAGCTTCCTCTACAAAATCTAAATAAGGTTTTGCAGAAATGAAGTCTTTCTTATAAGCGTCAGACAAATCATTGCACATCCCTGGACAAGTTTAGAAATGCATTTAACCATCAGCTCCAAAAGCAGACAAGCACAAAATGAAGTACCGAAGAACACCAACTCACCAGTCATTAAGGGCTGAGAGAACATTGTATCTTTTTTTAATATTTTGTTAAATTTCCAAAGGCCCAAAGCAGTGCAAGGGCATTTCTTCCTTGTCCGCAGAATATCATTAGACTCATCTATTCGCCGTTTCATAGACCTGAAACATCCATGCCCATATATTTAACAAAGCAGAAGACAGACAATGCATGAAAAATCACAAGAAAGTAAATATGTATATATCATATAGCAATTCATACCTATTACTTAATATTGTAACCTCATCATAATGCTGCCTTTTCTTTCTTGCTCTTTCCTTAGGCTGCTCAGCGGGTGGAGTTGACCGAATCGCTAGTTCAGGTGTCACATGCCCTGCAGTTCAAGAAAGCAGAAATAAATGGAAGCAAAACAAGTATACATCACATGCATGTAATCAAGCATGAGAAATTTGAACCTACAAAATGCATTGTGTGAATCAAAAATTTCAGGACCCTGTTCTGAAACAGCAGAAACCAATTCTTCACGCTGCTCGGGTGGAATAGAAGGACCTCCAGAAACTAATTCCATGGTTACGGTAGGAGTTCCCTTCTCTTTCATAATCTCCATTAAGACTGTGTCTGGTTCCAATTTGTCGTCCATTTGGTCAGGCCAAAATGGAACATCTTCATGAGGATAATAAAGGGAAGCATCACGCATAACTTCAATTTCCGGAAAATTTAGAGGATTTCCATCATCATTAGACCATTCAATTCTTGCCTGATATCTAGAACCGGGATCCTGAGTACCAGCAATTGCTTCCAATATAGTATGAGGATTAGAGCTGTAATGGCAAAAACAATCGATAAATTTACGCTTCCTAATAAAAAGTGGAGTGCAGATGGAGTTTCATAATATATCAAAGGCATACTCTTCTTCCATTGGCTGGGGCCCAGATTCAGAAGAACCTTCCAAGAATGAAGAATTCCTTACAAAATCCTATTATAGAACAGAATTCATGAGTGCAGCTGATATGCATTGTTATCTAGAAGTTAAATACAAAAACTAAATAAATATAGTTACCTCATTGAAAGTAATAACAATATAAGGATCTTGCCCAACAGGAATTTGATCTACAAAATGATGAATTTTGAAGTTTAAACAATATATTCACAAAAGTTGAACATAAAGAAAAATCATAGACAAAGGCAACAATAATATATTCAAAACTTGAGGAAGCACAAGTAATATTATCACCTTCAAGTGTTATCTCTTCTTGGCTCCTAACATGATAGTCACGGAACCTACAAATCAATATTCATGTTTAATTAACACCCACTGATATTAAGCACGCGGATGAAAGGGTTGCCATCAAATTACCTCTCACTAAGAAAGTCATCGTCTAAATCCAAGGTATCAAGTTGAAAGTTGTCCGGTAAAGTGACAGCTTCAAGTGTTGCATGAGTCGCATTTTCAGGTAGATTAACATCTGCAGAAGCATAAGCCTTTGTTATCCCTATCAATAGAACGTTGCAGTCCTGGCAAAAATACTCAACTTGCTTTGAGTATATACGAACAACACCAAGCAAAAGATGGCCTGACATTCTCAGTGCTATGGGTACTTCTGGATACATGATGCGCTCTACAAGACAAAAAAATTAGAGAGTAAACACCAAAATCTTAACCTTATAATGCACAAGTAATTGCCTCAATTCGATGTATTACTTTTAGTAAAGCATGCATGATGAAGAATGGACACAAATTATGTATACATTAGGAAATTGCACCAACATCTTGTAAACTGTATAAAGTATAAAAACAACCACATTTGTCTTAATTAATGAAATTTTATAAGATAAAACACACTTAAAATACAAAACAAAACTTACCATGTATAAACTTTTTTTTTGATAAACAAAAAATAGCTTATATAAGAACAAAAAAAACATCTAAAGGTAAAAACTTATATAAAAAAGAAAGTTAATTTTTTTTTAGATAACGTCAGTTGAAGGATCCGCTAGAGATGAAGTTACATCACATTTACATATGGACCAACCACCCTTTTTCTTTTTCTTTTATCCCTTTTTTTGGGGGGATGGGGGGTACAGGGTGAGGGTGGGGTGGGGGTGGGGGAGGAATACGGTAAATAAACAACCCAATATCCACTATATCTTTCCTTATAAAACCACATGGACCCATATTTTACATGTTTAGAAATCCTAATTTATACTTTGATCAAAAAAGAAAAAGGTGCCATAAAATTTCAAGATATTAAACACGCTATGAAGAAACAAGTTTTGCCCTTGAAAAGGCTAATTTGATTGAATTCAACATCAATACAAGCAAAGAGAGACAACAGATGAAAAGATCCGTAACATTTGACTTTTATGACCTGATGGGTGTATATACATGCAAACATAAGCACACTGATATCAGATTACAATAAATCAATCACTATGTTAATCAAATAAAATTAATAAAAAATAATTATCAAATTTTAATTCCAACCAATATTACATAAAAGTCATACAAAACCATTGTTTGATACTTTATTTCTCCAAAGAACGCAAACATAAGCACACTGATATCATATTACAATAAATCAACTCACTTTATTAATCAAATAATTAATAAAAAATATCAAATTTTGATTTCAATCAAATATTACACAACAGTCATACAAAACAAATTGTCTAACCTTGTGAAAATATCAAATTTAAATATAAAATTTATCAAGAAATAACAATTCCCAAAACAAATTACCAATACATTTCTATGAATTGTCACCATATTAAATAAAGAAAAACAATTTTTTCCACAAAACACGCACAAATAGACACACCCAACTAATTTAAAACAAAACCCATCAAAGAAATGGATACATAATTCAAATAGAATTCTATTAAAAAAATGTAGATTTGAGAAAAAAAGATGGGCAAAAACGTACCAACGGTAGTGGGGATATTAGTGGCAGTGTAATGAGACTTCTTGAGTTTGTGCTGCAAGTGTGCCGCACACCAAACAGTCCCCAATGGTCCCTTTCGTGCCAAAAACGTTTGCGAGTAGAACATCTTCTGCTCTTTAATCAATGGACTTATGGGTATCTATATAGATATAGATATATAGATATATAGAGAGAGAATGTGTGTGCTTGTTTACTATTTCAACAGAGCCCAAAAATGTTGGTATGGATTGGAAAAATTACAGTAATTTGCAGAACTGTACAGAGAAGGGTGGGATTATAAGATTTGGGTAATTTGATTGAAGGGGCGGGACTTTCTAAAATGGCGCCAATAAGAAGGGGAAGAGCCTTTTGGAAGTTTCATTTCGGAACGGGAGAAATGGGGAGGGAGATTGGAAAACGCGGTCTTTGGAAAAGGGGGAATTTTAAATAGGGAGAAAGGAAAATGGAAATACATATTAAGAAAGACATAAAAATTAAGAAAGTAATTAATGATTTGTCTGGTCAACTAAATTATAAATATAATTTAATTTTAAAAAAATTTGATTTTTTAGAAGAAAAAAATTATTCTAAATTATTTGTCATTTATAATTTTTAGGAGAATAAATATTTATTTCTTATATCATCCCTAATTTCTTTTATTATTCCAAAAAAATTCTCTTTTGTATTAGTAGTTTTCAACTTCCTATAAATAGGTAGTAATGTAATTTCATATAAATTTTAATTATTAAATGATGATTAAATAACTTTCTTAATTCACGCATATGAAATTAAAACGACTATTATTATGGAATGAATATAATAAATAAATTAATAATACTCCTTTCGTCTCATGATAAAAGTTTTTATTACTATTTTGGGTAGTCTCATGTTAAATATTCATTTTCCTTTAATAACCAAACTTTTACACATATTTTCTATTATATCCGTATCATTAAATATCTCATACTTTTTTTATTCTAATTTTCTCTCCATATTTAATGACATTATTATGGACAATTTTGTCATTTCATTCATCTTCTTAATATGCGTAAAAAATCCACCCGAACTTTTATCCAGGGACGGAAGGAGTAGTATTTAATGTAAAAATAATGGGAGAAGTCATGCTATTAATGCTTACATGAAATCTATAAATGACAGATAAAAAAATAAATTATAATTAATGATTAATATAACTCGATTAAAAATTTTAATGTCGTCTCATTTTCTTTATGTGTATTTTTCTTTGATAATACTCCCTCTGCCTCTATTCTTTTTTATTTGTCTTTTCAAAAAAAAAAAAAAATTTATTTGTCATTTATAAATTAAAAAAAAAATTAATAACTAAGGATGTGTTTGGACAAAAAGCGAAATCGTCCTTCCATCGGTCATTCACTCCTTGTGGGTTTGCAACTTTTTATTCCATTCTATTTTCTATTCTATTTTTTAACAAATTTTATTCCTCCAATTAAAAGGTATCATAAATTTTTTATAAGTTTGACTTTACACATATTAAAAAGTAAATTTGGATTGTTTTTTTATTTCTCCTCCCCTTGCTAAACTTCAAACACGGTGAATATTAAATTATTATCAACTTTTTAAATGTTAATTTGAGATTTTTAAAAAAATAAATGTTATGATTCATGTAAAATTATAGAATAATAAATTTTATAATTAGTAATGTGTTCATCTTATATTAATTAAAATTAAATGATTATGATCCAATTTCAAAAATTTTAAAATTGACTTCAAAAAATTCAATGACAATCTTTATATTTTGGAATGGGAGAAATATTATTATATCTAATATTAATCTACTTTTGATAATTATATTATTATATTTAAAATAATATATTTTAGATTATAAAAGGAAATTTATCATTACAAGATTTAAAGTCCATTTAATAATAATAATAATAATATTTCAAAATATAATTGAGGGTTAAAATGGGAAAGTATTTTCATTTAGATGTTTCTGAAAGATAATTATCAAATTTTATTCATTTAGCGCTTCAATTTTGTTTCAAATTCTCTATTTCATTAGTAATTCGTACATTCTTAATTATTCGAAATATTTCATTCGGTTTTATCAAACAGTCGATTTTTCATATTATTTTTATATTAAATACTAATTTATTTTTATTTCATCTGTCTAGCTTAATTTAGAAAAGTGATATTGAGATTTTATATCCAATTTGATCATCAAACAAAACGTTGATTATATTTCTTAATATTTGTAAAATAGTTAGTGTTTGTAGCATTACTCAAATATATGAATTTATCAGATCCATGTAACATGCAGAGGATTAAAATTTCAAATTTTAAAGTAATATATTTTACGATTAATAGTAAAATTAGACATTTGACATATTTACAAGGGATAATGACAAAATTTACCCTCAAATTAACATGGTTTTCGTTTTTAACCTACAACTTTGGAAATCAATAATCAACTCCCCAATGTTTTTTTTTCCCTGTTTTTTTACATGAATTCAGTATAAATTGAATACTGAATTATTGTTTTTAGACAAAAATAAAAAATAAAATATATATATGGCATTAAATTAAATTTAAAATATAAAAAAATAAAAATAAGAATACTATAAATAAATTTGACTAAAACCTCCTTATTAAAAGAACATTAACAAGATTAACTATAAAAAAAAATTATGCAACAAACACCTCCAAATCAATGGATCAGAACATTATACCAAGTTCTTTAAATCAACTCCACCCAAATCTTAAAAACCTTTGTGACTACCACCATTGGCCATTGCCACAACCACCTAGAAACCACTTACCATCATCATCATCAAGCTTTCATGATCGCAAGCTAGCTGTTGACAAAATTTTGTTGCCCAAAAATATTAAAATTCAACTTATACTATCAACAAACCCATCACAAGACAAGATCAAATTAATACCCAATATATTTATTTGGGGAAGTGGCGGAACAAAAATATTTTTAGAGGAGGGTCAAAATATATCTGTAAAAATAAATTATTTATTAACGCTTGGATTGCTTATTTCAAATTCATTTTGCCCAATTATAGTATTTCACAACATCATATTCCAACCCTTGTCAACATTTGAGCTATGAGTTTAATGGCTTTATATATATATATATATATATATATATATATATATATATATATATATATATATATATATATTATCCCCTTAACTATGAGACAATTAATCAGACTTCAAAGTTTTTAGTCAATTGATTAGCTACTTTTATAGATAAATTATAAATTATAATATTATATATTTAAAACTTTATATTATGGTTCATGTGATTAATTAGCTTGAAAGAAGAAATTTCAGCAAGAAAAAAGGGAGAGATTTAATAATCTTGATAAGATATAACTATGGTGCACTTATGGACCTATGGTCACAGTGGGATAAAAAAAATTGTTTTATTTCTTTAGTTTTTTATTTTTAATTAGTTTACAGAGATAATTGCTACCACCTTTTTCTGCTCCACTTTGATAATAAACCAAAAACAAAAAGAAAAACAAAAGAAGAGAAGGAAAAATACATAAAAAAAGGAAGGGAAAAGAAAACCAATAAGTTACTGTAACAACTCAGTCCCACATCGAAAGATAGGGAAAAAATTTATCTGCATATAAGGAAATAATTTACTACTAATAGTATCTTCAAGTCATGGACCTTTTGCGTGAGCCTTCTATTAGGCCAATGATTTAAGGATGAATTACATATTCTATTACATTTTAAAAAATAATTACAACAATAGTGCCCTCATAAAATTTTTATACAACTAATATACTTCCATATTTATTTACAATACTAGTGCAATTAGGATTCCTTAATTTAGGAAATTAATATTCAATTAGGATTCTTTAATTTGGGGCTTCTTCTCTCTCCTCATCTATAACAACTGCAACATGCAAAATCTCCATTACATCCCCACCACCACCTGTAATAAATCTCTCATTCGATTTCCTGCTGCTGCTGCTACTCATGATCACGAGGCCTCTTCTTCTTCAAATTCAAACCCATACCCAAATCCAATTCAAGGTGTAAGACTCCTGAATTTTATGAAATAAAAGAATTCAATTTTTTTTATAATTATTATTCAGTAAATGGTTAAATTGATAAAAGTTAAAGTTAAGGGTGATATATGAATTTTTTTTTTAAAATATGCAAGTGGTTATAAAATACTCATTTCTATCGGAGAATATTCGTTTGGTCGTGGAATATTCTTTTCCGTCGAGAAATATTCGTGACGATTTATCGCACCTTTTTTTGTGGGCCCTATAATGTAATAACTGTGGGATGAAGAAAAAACGACAAAAGGGAGTTTTTATAAATAACTATTGTAGTTGTTACCAAGTAACACTTGTTGGAATACCCGGTGGTTAAAATACAATAATACGTGTTGTTGCGAAGAGCAGCACCATTGCACCAATTATTGATTCTTACGTGAAGAAGGCACTACTCAATAATTATTACACGTCATTATTTATTCGAAGATTTTATTGATTCAATAATTGTTGCGTTGATATTTTATATTACTATTGTTTTAATAATTGTCACTACACAAGATTTTTCCATTATCGGCAATAATTCATAATATCTCGAATAATATTATTAGATAACATTATTGGCAATGTCTAGAAAGTTCGCCGTCAAGGAGAGGTTTGGTCACCTAATTGCGCTACCAAGAAGGAGAAATCCTTATTGAAAGCCCTAATCTTTCTTGGGAACCGCTTTGGTTTGTCATTATTGTGATTCTCGTAATATTATTTATGAATAATTAATTATTGATTTATATGTATAAGGAAAATATTCATTTTATGTGGATATAGATGGAGAAAATTTTTAAAGTGACAATTATTGAAAATCGATATTTTATCTTTTCTGATAAAATAATATTTTATTATATTATTGTAATATAATAATGATGATATTTTTACAATTAATGTGGGATATGTGAGTATATGAGGAGGAGAAGGAGTATTTTTGTTGCAAAAGTTGTTTAAAACATGTTAAAACATGTTTGAGAATTCCCATTTCTTAACCGAAATTTGATTATAAACATGTAAAATCGTCCAGTATGTGAATTTCATTGATTTTGTTTGGAATTTGGAAAAACTTTCTTCTGCAAAGTTGTAGAGAATTGAATTTCCTATAAAAATTCAGGAGATTCGAATTTTCTGATAAAAGGGCTATTTATTATGAATTATAGAAGTTCTGAAGTTCCGAAATAATTGATTTTTGAAAGTTTTAATTATTTTTAATAACAAAAACGTTTTTTTTTGTTTTGTTATTATTTGTTGGATGAATTCAGATCTGAGAAAGTGGGCGTAAGAATTTTTGATATATATATTAATATTATATTAAATTTTCTGCTTTGGTGTTCTAAGCATTTTCCTATAAATAGGTGTGTTTAGGTTAGAATTGAAAATCACACCGTAAACTAAAGATTTCTCTCTATAATATCGAGTGTATTTTTTTGTGAGTATTTTAGTACTTTGAGTATTGCTATACTCTAAGTTAGTTTCGTTCGTTATATATCCTTCGATCTTCCAAAGATCTTTTTTCGAGGTAGTAGGGATAGTAAGGGATAGTAAGGGGTGTTATATTCTTCTTAAAATGATATTTTCTTCAATATCATTATGCCAAAATATTGGTTGAAAATTTTTATCAAATTTGGAACTTTTAATGTCGGGGTTACTATTCATAAATTACTATTCACGAGTTACTATTCACGATTTACTATTCACGATTTACTATTTATGACGGGTTACTATTCATGAATTACTATTCACGAGTTACTTTTTATGAGTTACTATTCACGGGTACTATTCACTACAAAATTGATTTCTTTTTCTAACCGAATTATAAGTGATTTATGAATATTACTCTGGAGATTAAAACTATATATTGATTTTATTATCATATATAACATTTTTATAACTCTGATGTTTAAATTCTCTTTCACTAGAGTGTAAAGATGGGTAGATTATTGGTATGATCATGACTAGGGTTCTCTTTGGCCATGGTGAAAAGTTGAATTGTGGTTGGTATGATCAGCTTACCATTAAATTTATAATTGAATATCTTTAACTTAAGTGCAAAGGTGAATTGATCAACATGGTTATAATTATTGTTTATATAAATTACGAAATAATTATATATTTCTTTGAGATATGAATATCTTTGGCCCATAGTACAAAGATGACTTATTGATGAATATCTTTGGCCGTAGTGCAAAGATGAATTATTGATGAATATCTTTGGCATGTAGTGCAAAGATGGTCTGCATTGTCGAATATCTTTTGGCCCGTGGTGCAAGATGAATTTATTAGTATGATTATGAACATGAACTATGATTTGGTATAACCATGATCTTTGATGTTTCAGGTGATGAAAATTATCTTTGTCCTGGATGAGAAAAGGAATTTAGAACAACAATTACGATTATAAGTTATACATGTGATTGTGGACATGAATTATTGATTGATGTTACAGGGATAAAACATTGTTGGTGGACTTTTAACATGGAGAAGATAATAGACTTTATAGTCTATTTAACTCTTCTAATGGATTGTTCATTCCGCTGCAACTATGGTTGAAAAGTTTTATCATCTACCATATGTTCTAAATCTCTGATTTATTACTGATGAAGACTATTGATAATTTATTTATCTTTAGTCATAATATTCTTTACTGAGCTAGTTGTGCTCACCCTTCTGTTTCACAATTCCTTTTAGGTAATAAGAGTGTAGCTGGGTCGAGCGAGGGTAACAGGAGAATAGAACGGTGGTCTCTAGCTATGGAGGTTCTCCCTAAACAATTATTGACTTTACCTTTATGTAAGGTGTCATTGTGACGTGTTATCCAAGTTGGTGTCCAGAGTCATAGTTGGTATATATTTGCATCAAAACTCACAACATATGTGTTGTTGTATTTTGCACGACAATTGTAGTAATAAAGTTGTAGTTATTTTCTGTACCATGTATTTGGCGACTCAAAATGGGTTGGATGGAATGGACCTGCTTTGGGGCGTCACGGTTGGTATCGAGCTTAGGGATATGATCTCCTCCATGGAGATCGGGATTAGAACTAGGAGGGGAGAGATGAGTAAATCCTTCACTAGTGTGTCCTACCTAAGCTTATTTGTTGGTCAATTATAATATCGGGATATTATGTGATATGTTAATTTGTTAAATTAACCGTTATTTTTTTTGAAGTCAGATATTCTAGAATGATATCCTAAATACGTGAGATGAAAGCAATGGAGAAATCATGATGACAGGGAGATAGAATCTGAAATAGAAGCAAGGTATTCTCAACTTTTCAAAATACCAGGTACGTAAATTTCGGGGACGAAATTTCATAAGGAGGGGAGATTGTAAGACCCTGAATTTTATGAAATAAAAGTATATGAATGGTTAAATTGATAAAAGTTAAAGTTAAGGGTGATATATGATTTTTTTCAAAATATGCAAGTGGTTATAAAATACTCATTTCTATCGGGAATATTTGTTTGGTCGTGGAATATTCTTTCCGCTTGTGAATATTCGTATGACACAGCAGCCTTTGTGGGTCCCATAATGTAATAATTGTCTTAATGAAGAAAAATGACAAAAGGTAGTTTGTGATTTACCAAAATAGGTCCATTCCATCCAACCCATTCGAGTTGTCAAACATACGTATGCGTAAACAACTACAACTTTATTATTACAACAAAGAAAAGCGTGAGTTTAAATCTGAGATATTGCCATCTGCAGAAATATTCACAATGCAAATAAATCCCCATCATAATAATTGATACATTATTTTACAAAATAAGTGAGGACTACTAAAACAAATATCTTCAGAACCATCACTCCACAACCTCGACTAGTTCCTCGCTATAATCTCGCTTCGAGAAGAAAAATGGAACAAAAGGAAAGGGTGAGCTCAATCTAGCCCAAAGAAGAATGTTATGACTAAGATAATATAGAACAAATTATCGTTAGTCTTCAACAGGAAAATGATAGAATACAATAGGACAACAAGTTTCGGATCAATATTCGCGAATGAAATAATTCATGTAGAGAGTTACGTAGAATGAAATCTACTATAATCTATGAATTTAACAAATCCATCATCAATATTTTATCCCCTCGTAACATCAATCAATATTCATCTCAAATCAAATATTTATCTTTGCACTACATGCCAAAGATATTCATCGATCGGTCATGTTCATCTCAACACTGCTCATCTTTGCACTAAAGGCCAAAGATATTCATCACTCGATGTATTTCATTTAAACACTGCTCATCTTCGCACTACAGCCAAAGATATTCTTCGAATCATTCATCTTTGCACTACTGCATCAAAGATATTCAATAATATCATCATTTAAGACGAGGATGATGAAAATATTTTTAAAGAAACGAATCCAAAGAAAAAAAATGACAAGGATTAAGGATTCAGTACTTGGTTTTATCCACGCCCAAAAAATACCTCAAAAAATAATCACAAGTGGTGTAAAATTCAAGAATGATCAAAACATGGATACAATCAAAGCTAGTATCCGTAATAGATATTTTAGACGAAAAAGAAAAATTTCATTTTTCTTGAATAGTCTTAGATCGTAAATGAATAGTGTGAAGATATCGTGAATAAGTCAGAGTATCGTGAATAGTAACTCACACCAAAAGATGGAAATTCCACAAAAACATCTTCACGCTTCATGAATAAGACTTTCGTGAATAGTAACTCATGAATAGTAACTCGTGAATAATAACTCATGAATAGTAACCCCGACATGAAAAAGTTCCAAATTTGATAAAAAGTTCCAACCAATATTTCAGCATAATGATATTAAAGAAATAATATCATTTGAGAAGAAAATAACATCCCTTACCTCGAAAGATCAAGATTTCTAGTTGAAACACCTGGATATAGTCTTCAAGGAACTTGCACTGCCTAACAATACTCAAAGTATACTCAAAATACTCACAAGAATACGCTTCGATAATATAGAGAGAGAAAGAGAAACTTGTTTCTCGTGTGATTTTCAATTCTAACTTAGCCTCTATTTATAGGAAAATGTTAAGACGCCAAGCGCACTTTAACCTCCGCACCTGATGGCTTTACCGCTACTATTCCCACCCACCACATTTGAAATAAAATTCAGCATATTTTCACCAACCACAAGTAAATTACTCAATTCTAGAATTTTCCACCAAAATCAATTATAAACCTAATTTCCTAATCGGTCTCTTAAAATTCATAACAAATCATTCGCTCATTTTTAACGGTCAAAATTTGTGGACATATACTCAACTTATGTATGTATAACATATCCAAAAATTACAACGATCCAACTGGTTGGATTAAAAAATTATAACTCACGCAATATATCGCAAAAATAATTGATTTGATCTTTTAATACCTTCATTAATAACCACATAAATAAATCCATCATTTATATTCACATAAAATAAATATTTCCTTATCATATGAATCAATAATTAATTATTCACAAATAATATTACGTAATCACATTTATGACAACCAGTGCGCTCCTGAAAGAGGGGCTTTCCGATAAGGATTTCTCCTTACTAAGCAGCAATTAGGTGACCAAACCTCTCCTCGATGTAACTTTCTAGACATTGCCAATAATGCTATCTAATAATATTATTCAAATAATATGAATTATTGATCCGATAATGGGAAATCTCGTAGTGATAATTATTGAACAACAATAATATAAAATATCAACGCAAAGCAATTATTGAATCAATAAAATAAAATATTGAACGAAGAATTATCGTGAAAATTATTGAGTAGTGCCTTCTTACGTAAGGATTAATAATTCAACAATATCGCTGCAATACAGGTAATACTCTTTAACCAATGCCAGACATTCTTGTATTTTAACCACCGGTATTCCAACAGTCTTAATCAGTAATAACTACGCCGTTATTTTTAACCAACTTATATTTGTCGTTTTCTTCATCTAATCGCTTTCACATGGGGGCCACATTATGGTCGCTGCTGTCCGCATTTAATATTCCCCGACAAAGATCTGAATATTCCACGACCAAACGAATATTCCCACACAACAATGAATATTTTATAACCACTTTGCTTATTTTGAAATATTTACATGCATTTTACCCATAACTAACCACATTAATCAAATCCACCTTACTATTTCAAAATAATAAATAGAGGAAAATAAATTTCATTTATTAATAATTTGGGGTCTTCTGACCTCCCTCCTTATGAAATTTCGTCCTCGAAATTGACGTCACGCATTGTTTTCAAAAAGATGAGAATACCTCGCTTTCATTTCGCTTCCAACTCCCGTGTCATTTCCTCAATAGCATGGTTTCTCCACAAAACTTTAACTTATGGTATAACCCCCGATACATAGGACATGTTCTTTCCTATCCAATATCTTGACAGTACCTCAAATACGTTAAGTCTTCTACTATCTCGTCCGGGTTCTAACTCAATGACGTGGTTCGGTCATCCACATCGATACACGTGAAAACGTTATGAACACGCGTCATACTTGGCGGTAAACGAGTCTATAGCCCGCGCTTCCTATTCGATCGAGAATTTCAACCGGATTAATAAATCAAGGTTTGAGCTTTCCTCACCTCACCGATTCTCTCGCTTTTGAAATAACAACTTCTTGCACCTCCTTCTTCAAATTCATCACCTTCCAGGTGTGTAGCTTGATGCCTTTAACTTTATCGATTAAAGTCGATTATACTCAGATATCATCACGCGTGCTACTCAGATATCATCACGTGGGTACCTAGAGTTTTCATCTCCATCTCTATTATTTGTATATTATACTGAAATGAGTCTTTGATGATATCGTACTCGTGCATTTGTATACGATCTTCTACTCAACACGTCATTACCACGTTCGCTTTCGAGGATGGTATGGTTAGAATATGTGTCAAAATGAGTCGCCTCTTGAGCTCTTGGAAAATCTTCTCGCATTCCTCGCTCCATACGAATTTTGTATCTTTTCGAGTCGGTTAAGTTAATCTGAGATAGCGATTCGAGAATATCCTTCAACGAATCTCCGATAATAACCAACTAAGCTTCAAAGCTACGTATTTCAATTCACCGACTTAGGTTGTTCTCAACGCGACTCATATCTCAACCTTGGATATGCACGTTACAATGACACCTATCATTTTACTATCGCATCTAATATGGTGTCCCCTACGAGAGTCCGGCTTTGGTGACATTCCACAAAGGAAGTCACCGATAAAAGGCTCAGGTACCAAATTCTATAGTTGAATTTTTAACTCCTGAAGTTCAATAGGAGCCATTCGATATGAGATTTTAGAAATGAGTTTTGTACCGGGTTCAAAGTCGATACAAAATTTAATATCAGTCTTTGGGAGTAAGCCAAGAAATTCTTCTAAAAATACGTCAGGAAAAATCAATAACAACAAGAATATTATTCAAATCTGACGTGTCTTTATTCAAATCCATAACATGGACTAAGAAAACTTGACATCCGTAATAAACGAATGACTTCATGGCTTGATATGAAAATGTTTGATATATTACAATGGTTTGATTGTTGAATTCAAATAACAAGGTTGCTTAGGAATATGAAAACTAACAACCTTACGAAAAACAATCAATTTTGGTACGATGAGTAGTTAACCTTAAAATCACATCAAAAGCAAATATCTCTATAGAAATAAGGTTAACAGGTAATGTGATAGTGCTAACCTGAATCAAGCAAGATTTTTAAACAACGGATGTAATGAAAGTTTCTCCTAATGGAGTCTCCACAGATAGTCAAAGTTTAATTTTCTCCGTAGTCAAGTTCAAACGTTGAGCACGCAAAGCAAGAGAGATAAAAGAATGGGTAGAACCTAGGTATTCAGTAGAAGGTATAAACTTGGCAAGAATTTATAATTAACTAACCTGTGCTAACTTCGCCTGTGTTCCTCGCATTTTGACCGGCCACGACAAACGCTTCTTCCGTGAATCGTTGACTTTGACTTTTCTTGGACATCCTTTTTGAGTCACCATTCCTTTGATCGGGTTTCGATATCGCATAACTCGAGCGATATGTCCTTCTTTTCCACAATTATAGGATAACTAATTGGAGTTGAAATTGGATTTTATTTTTCTAAAATAAAGGAGTTTATTTGTGAATAGGGAAGTAAATCCATCTTTCCTTAAATAAAGGAGTTTGTTTAGATATGAAATAAGATTTCATATTATTCAAAATAAAGAGTTTATTTGTGAATAGGAAAGATAATCCTAATTTCCTTAAATAAAAGAGTTTATTTAAATATGGAATAAGATTTCATATTATTCAAAATAAAGGAGTTTATTTGTGAATAGAAAATATAATCCGTGTTTCCTTTAATATTTTTTTTTTTACATGGAATTGGATTCCATAATTAATTAAAATAAAAGAGTTTATTTTAATTAAAGATTTTTTTATATATATATGGAATTGGATTCCATAATTAATTAAAATAAAGGAGTTTATTTTGATTAAAATTTTGATTAAAATAAAATAGTTTATTTTATTCAAATTGGATAAATTAAAATAAAATAGTTTTATTTTGATTTAAATTTGGATTAAAATAAAGGAGTTTATTTTGATTCAAAATTAGATTTTATACTAACTAAATTTGCCCATTAAATGATATCGATATATATATTAAATATTTATTATTCATAAGATGAATGTTATTTATTGATGCATATGATGATGTGTATGATAATAAATGGGATTGATTATGGACTATTATTGAATGTGATTGGATTTTATTTTAGTTGGATGCATGAATGTATGGGTTTTATTAAATGGGAATCACAGTACTTCGCCTTCTCTAATTTTTCTCTAATGTAAATTCTATCTCCTCCTATATACTTCCTTATTTTGCTGATCGAGGTTTATTTATTTTAAATAGTAGTGTAATAGGAATAGTTAGAATTAATTTTAGAAAATTAGAGAGCAAAAAAGAAAGGAGGCGCTTGAAGACCCGTTTGTAATGGAGCCCTGGGTTTAAATGTAATAGTTATATTTAAATATTATTTCTTGCACTTTTGGGTTTGACCTTTTTGGTTCACTTGGTGGCTCTAGTGAACCAAACAAGAATAAAAGTCCATAATCAATCCTAGATAGAATATAGTATTCTATATGTAATGCGTTATACTATATATATTATATATTATGCAAACATGCTTGGCGTATTCATTAATATAATACGCGTATTTTATATATATATGCAAATGCTGCTTAAATGAAGATGAGACAAATTAATAACAAACCCCTCAAATTTTATATTAAGTCTGGCGTTCAAAGATATTTGGAATATCGAGCGTCAGCTTTCTAGCATGATAAAATTAATAGAGTATTAAATATTTAATATGAGTTTGTTGTGTCACCACAAGGCAAGTATTAAGTATTTAAGATGTTAATTTATCACATTTGATGCTTATAAAGAAAATTGAACAATATTATTTTGTTGTGTCACCACAAGGATGATATTTTTCTTTTTTGAATATATGGAGTGCTAGGTCGGACTTAACTTGGATAATTTTGATTCGGATGTGCCACCACTGACTTGATCAAAATAATCTAAGAGGCAAAAGAAAAGGAGTTGTGATAGTTGATGTAATTGACAAAAGTTGTTCACCCATTTATTTATATATAGTTTGTTGTGTCACCACAAGGCTATATACATTTGAAATGGGATCCTTATTCTCACTAGCAAATCTTTAATTAGATTTTCTTAAACTATATAAGTGAGGGTAATATAGTTTGAAGAAAAATAGTGGGAGATACCAATTTAAAACAAGACCTAAATTATTTTGGTAATTAATAAAAGAATGTATGTTAAAATGTTGTTAATTACAAATTCATTTACGTAATTTACAATGTCTAAAATTACTATCATCATGAAGCATATTAGATGCTAAATTAACTGGAATTAATTAAACGGATTGGTTAAGGAATTTGAGAATAGTTCTCATATTGAAAAAGCTATCTTATGTCCTTAATACGCCTATCCTCAAGAAATGGTTGCAGAATAATGCCTACGAGGAAGAGATTGCTACTTTTAGAAAGTGGCAAGATGATGCACAGATTAGCTCAATGCATCATGCTCGCATCCATGAGTAACGAGCTTGATAATCGGCATGAAACTATGGACGCTCCTCTTATATTCCCGAACATCAAGAAGTTGATGGTGAGGAAAGTGGGGCGATAGATATCGAGATATCTAAGGAGCTCTTCCGATCTAGAATGGCGATGGCACTATAGTACGATAAAAAAGTTCTAAAACATGATCAATTTGATTGAATAATTAGGACAACTTGGTTTTGTCATGGATGGAGAGTTGAGCGAAGATTTGATCTTGCACTCACCTCCGAACTCCTTTCACAATTGTTGTGAATTTTTTCATATGAACAAGCTAGATATCGACTTTCTTTGATTTGCTTAACATATTGAAAATGTTGAGTCACTTTCAAACCAAGAAAGATCAAGTCTTCTTGGTAGGGGCCAAAGGATCTTCCGAAAGAAGAACGATTCAAAGAAGGTAAATAGAAAGGCATAAACAAGGATAATAAGAACAAAAGCGTCCGGGATAGCAAGGAGTTTGCTTCCACCGCAATAAGCTTCGACACCGGAAAGAAAGCTGAGAAACATCTTGCGAGAGGCTAACCAAAGAAGCTTAGTGAAGTTTCTATTTACAATCGATTTTGTTCATGATTGAAATAAATTTTTCTTTAAGTCAAGGTTCTACTTGGGTATTGATACCGATTTTTGGTTATCATCAATATAGATTTATGAAGGACCAAGCGGTAAAAGCTAAACAAATATAAGTAATCTTATGTGCGGAAAATGTAGCAAAAGGTTGTCATATTAGCCATAAAACTTATAGTTTAGCAATGCCTACGAACAAATCTATTAAGTCGATAAGTTGTTATTGTATTCCGTTCTTGTTAAAATATTATTTCCATTTTATTGTTGGACAATTAAATTTTTGGTATTATAATTAAGAACAATTGTTGTTCTATTTATAATAATAATGTTTTGTATAAATGGAATATTACTTAATAAATTTTGTATACTTGACTTACGTGGAAAATTATTTTATAAATTGAACAAAATAATATAAGAAAAGGAGATGATCATTCAAAGAGTTGAATATATGTATTTTGAAATACAAGTGTGAATTATTTGAAAGGTTCAAAGAATTGAAGTGAAACAAATTGGCAATGTATTAAGATTCTTTGATTAGATCAAGGAATAAATACTTGTGCAATAAGTTTCTCGATCATCTCAAATGGTTTTCTCATAATGGGCACATCCTCGATCGCAATAATTGATTGATGTATCCGAAAGGAAAAAATCATACCTTGTTGGACATGGTACGGTCCATAATGATTTTACCGACATTCCGATATCCTTTTAGGATCATGTCCAGAAATGGGCTGCATATCTACGAAATGGTAACCTCAAAATCCGGCCCCAAGACTCCATAAAAGTTATGGACAGGGAGGATTCTAATCTTAAGAATGTTAAGATAAGGGGTTGTCCAACTTATGTGAAAAAGGTTTCAAAGGATAAGCTTGGGACAAGATTTGACAAGTTGATTTGTGGGACATCCTAAAATAAGTTTAGGGTATACGATTACATAATCCTACATAGAAAAAGGTGTTTATTAAGAAACACGCTACCTTCTAAGATAAAGATGTTTATCATTAAAAGGGGATAGTGGGAGGATTATAGATCTTGAAGGAGTTCATGATCCACAAAACACTATAAGTCAAATAAGAGGAACACAGTAGATGAACTATCATTGTTATGGCAAACCGTCAAATGCTGGAATAATACCAAAAATACCTAGGAGGTATGGATTCATCATAAATGATGATGATGAGGCACGCATCATAGAAGTTGATGATCCAGAGTTACATACGATGAGGTAAGAGTTTTAGTGTGTAATGAAAAGGTCATGGGGAACATATAAGTGACATTCCTAGTACTATATGTTGATATACTACGGATAAGGAATGACATACCAATGCTACAATTAGTAAAGATAAAGTTGTCTAAACATTCCTCCATGAATGATTTGGAAGAGTATCTTAATTAGGGATATAAATCTATATAGATAGATTTAAGAGGATGCTCGACTTAACCCAAGCGTATATTCATTTGATGCTAAAGTCGTTTAGCATGGCAAACTCAAGAGATGTCTCATGTCGATGAGCTATGGGTGTATCTCTTAATAGTCCCCACGAGACTCTAAAAAAGAGGTCGCATGACGAGGACTATCATGTATCTGATGAAATATACGAGACCTGATGTTGATCGGCTTATATTGCGGAGAAGTTCACTATGAAGTCGATGAAAAAACATCTTAAAGTGCTTAACCGCACTAAAGATGTGATTAAAATTTATCTTTGGGTCTTAATTAAAACTAGAGGGTTAATGACTCAAGTTTTTCGAACGCAGACAAGACGACGAAAAATCTCTTTAAGGTAAAGGGTTACCTTTGAGCGAGTGGTGCGATGAATTGAAAAGGTTCCAAGCAAAGAAAGAGTTGCCGGTTTAGTGATAAAGACAAAGTATATAGCTATAAATGAAGTCTGCAAGATGATTGTTTGGATTAAAAGTTCATTACGAACTAGGAATAGTTCCCAAGTCTCATCTTGGATCTAAACATGTGTTGTGGCACTTTCATTTGATTATTAGAATCATTAAAAGATGGGAAATCACTATAGAGATAGTGGACTCTCGAAAGAACAACATTACATATCTATTAACTAAAGCTTATCCAATGCGGCAGGATAATCGCCACTTGAGAGCAGAAGAGTATAAGTTACCATGACGATTGGCTTTAGTGCAAGTGGGAGATTGAAAGTAGTATGCACACAAGCCAATCATGTTTGATGATAAAGCATATACTTTGTAACAATCTTATTCATTTATTAATAAAAAGTATTAATTTATTAAAGGCTTTTAATTATCTACGTGATCTTTGTTTTATAATATGTGATAAACCCATAGTTTTAAGCAATGCTTTTAGAATAATGATGATGATCATTTTAATGAGATCTAAATTCTTGAAAGCTTAAAACTAAAATAGTTCCCAATCATTGGATTACTAAATTGGGATTAGTGAATCCGGATAGATTAATACATACATTCTTGCTCATTGGATGAGGATGATTGATCTCATGATCATTTGTGTGGAGACACTAAAAAGCGAGTATGTAGGTGCTTATTAGAGAATAAGTTCAACTTTGACGTTGGCTCGCTAAGGAATACCTAATGGAGTTTATTTTTTCGTCCAATAGGAATTCTGTAGTGATAGTTGTCTGAAGTGATCCTTGGACTTGAGATCATCATAGTATCTTGTGTATGATGAGTTATACTTTGACTTATTCCTTAAGACCCTTAGGGTATATCAAAGGGTATGCTTGGGTATAATAAGTTGTACATGGAGATAATGTATGATCAATAAAGAACCTACCACTTCTAATAAAAGAAGAGAATGTCTCTATGTGATTCGATAAATGACAACCCAAGAGTCCTTGGCAAAGGCGAATAAAATTAGAAAGGAGTTTCTAATTTGCATTATTTGGAGTTGTGCATTTAAGGATCGAAATACATATAATTAAATAAAATAAGACTTGTGATAATTCCATGTCTTATATTTAATTGGGACATTGTATGGTGTAAGATTGAATTATCTGATAACTATTTACTCAAAGGTTCTTTTATGATTAATGTTGAAATCTATATTATCTGGAAAGTCGTTGATCGCTAGGAGGCTTATCCTATTGTAGAATAAATATTATTTATTTAAATAAATTAATTGTTTAATTTATTTATTTAAATAAGATTAGAATTGTTCTAATTGATTTATTCACAACCGGTTTAATATGGAGAACCCAAAGGGTCACACCATAAAAGGAAGAATAATTATTTAAGAAGTTAATGGCATAATCGTAATAATATGTTAAGTATATTTAATTTAATCTATGGTGATAGAATAAATTAAATAGCTTAATATTTATTATTTAATATTTAGAAATATTAAATATAAATTAATAAGAGGAGTCTTATTAATATTATTACAATTATTATTATTTTAATTTCTAAAAGAGTTTAGGAATTAATTTAATATAAGTACTTCATTTATTCCTAATTGGATTAGGAAGGAAAATTAATTAAAGGAGTTTAATTAATTATCCCTAATAAGATTAGGGAGCTTAATTAATTAAAAGAATTTAATTAATTAAATAAAACCCAATTCCTTAATTGTTAAGGTAGGTTGCCCACATCTAAAAATAAGAGGAGTCTTATTATGGGTGAAGGGGTTGTTGATTTTTTCAACATACGACATAATTCCAATTGTTGGGAGAGTACACCTTTTCTATAGAGATAGGAAAAACTAGGGTTTGAGCCAATACCCCTTCTTGAATTTTCTTCTTCCTTGGTGGATCACCTCTGAGAGGCCAAACACATGGGTGGCTAACGCGTTGATCAAAGGAAGGAACCAAACCCTTGTGGATTCAAGTTGAACGCGAAAAGGATTGGAGGTGAACTTGTACACGAGGAAGCTCGATCTTTAAGGGTATGATTTTATTCTTTATCTTTTCGTTTAATTAATAATTGTGCATAAAGGGTGATCCGGGTATATGGTTTGTAAATTTTTAAACTCTGATTTTACACGCTTCCGCTAATTTTTGCAATTTGATTGCGCACATGAATTTTACAAACCTAACAGGTATAACCATGATCTTTGATGTTTCAGGTGATGAAAATTATCTTTGTCCTGGATTAGAAAAGGAATTTAGAACAACAATTACGATTATGAGTTATACATGTGATTGTGGACAGGAATTGTTGATTGATGTTACAGGGATAAAATATTGTTGGTGGACTTTTAACATGGAGAAGATAATAGACTTTATAGTCTATTTGACTCTTCTAATGGATTCCTCCGTGTATCCCAAGACATCGAATATCTTGGTAATTTGCTTGACCCACGTTTCCACCATGATCGGATCCGGCTTTTCTTTAAATTCTGGTGGTCCCAACTCTTTGAACCCGCTTGGGCGTGATGTTCGCACATCGCTAGCATTTCCACCCGTATTCTGTGCACGAGTTTCCCTCGTCTGGTTTTGCATAAACTGCAAAAAACTTCTGTACATCCCATCATTCATCATTTGTTTGGTAGTGTTGTTTAAAGGAGGATTATTGCCTTCCTGTTGCATGTTCTCCTGGTTTGTAACTAAAGGTTGTTCCACAGTCTCATACACTCCATTGTTAACGTTCTCAGCAGCCATTCTTAAATACTTCCATAAAACAAGGGTTAATTAAACAAATTAACATATCACATAATATCCCTATATTATGACTGACCAACAAATAAGCTTAGATAGGACACACTAGCGAAGAATTTACTCATCTCTCCCCTCTTAGTTCTATTCCCCGATCTCCGCCAGAGACCATATCCTAAGCTCGATACCAACTGTGACGACACCCTAAAATAGGTATACAACACCCATTCTCGAAGTCGCCAAATACAAGGTGCAAAAGCAAACTACAACTTCAAGAATACAATTGTCGTGCAAAATACGACAAACACATACTTCGTGAGTTTAAATACAAATATTGTCTTCTGACAATATCCACACTCAAATAAGTCCTCATTACAATTATTCAAACACTATTTTATAGAAATAGTGAGGACTGCTAAAACATCTTTCTAGAACCATCACTCCATACCCCGACTAGATCCTGCTATGTTCTCACCTCCTGAGAAGAAAAATAGAACAAAAAAGAAAAGGGTGAGCTCAACTAGCCCAGTAAAGAATATTATGACTAAGATAATATACAACAAATTATCATTAGTCTTCAACAGGAAAAAATCTGATAAAATATAATAGACAACAAGTTTTAGATCAACAACTGCAGCGAAACAACAATCCATTAGAAGAGCCAAGTAGAGAATGAGTTCTACTATCTTCTAAGATTTAAAAGTCCATCATCAATATTTTATCCTCAGAATAACAATCAATATACATCTTTAATCAAATATTCATCTTTTGCACTACAGAGCCAAAGATATTCATTTATATCACCAATTGGTCATGTTCATCTCAACACTGCTCATCTTTGCACTACGGGCCAAAGATATTCATCGATTAATCATTCATCTTTGCACTCTGCAGCCAAAGATATTTAGTAATATCATCATTTAGGATCGAGGATGATGAAAAAATATTTTAAAGAAAATGAATCCAGTGAGATAACAGATCAAATATTAAGGATTCGTATAACAGTTTATCCAAGATCAATAATACTCCATAATAACCAATTTTGAAGCAAAATTCAAGAATAAAGATCAAAACATGGATACAATCAAAGATAGTAACCATAATAGACATCTTGGACAAAAAGGAGAAAAATTTATTTTTTGGTGAATAGTGCCGTATTCGTGAATAGTGCCGTATACGTGAATAGTGTTGTATATGTGAATACTAACCCCGACACAAAAAGTTCCAAATTTGATAAAAAGTTTATACCAACATTTCGGTATAATGATATTGAAGAAAATATCATTTTAAGAAGAATATAACACCCTTACCTCAAAATATCAAGATCTTACGATCGAATATCGGTATATAAGGTGAAGAAAACTTTGACCGATGAATAGAAACTCACAAAGTATCTAAATACTCACAAAATACACTCAATAATCTAGAGAGAGAAAGAGAAAACTTGTTTTACGGTGTGATTTTCAATTCTAACTTAGCCCTATTTATAGGAAAATGTTAAGACGCCAAGCGCACTTAACTGCAAGCAACTCATGGCTTTACCTGCTACTATTCCCACCCACCACATTTGAAATAAAATTCAGCACATTTCTTCACCAACCAAAAGTGGGGCCCACCAATTCTAGAATTTTCCACCAAAATTATTTATAAACCTAATTTCTGAATCAGTCACCTCTTAAAATTCATAACAAATCATACGTTCATTTTTAACGGTTCAAAATTTGTGGACATATACTTAACTTATATATGTATAACATATCCAAAAATTACAACGATCCAACGATCGGATTAAAAATTATAACTCACGCAATATATCTCAAAAATACTGGTTTAATTTTTAATACCTTCATTCCGACAAAAATACTGATAAAACACCTCAACATTAACTCTTTCATTTTTTTAAATTTGAATAAATATATACAACATCTATATCCACATAAAATAAATATTTCCTTAGCATATGAATCAATAATTAATTATTCACAAATAATATTACGAATCACATTTATAATGACCAGTGAGTTCAGGAAAGAAGGGCTTTCCAATAAGAATTTCTCCTTCTTGGCAATGAATTAGGTGACCAAACCTCTCATTGATGAACTTTCTAGACATTGCTAATAATGCTATCTAATAATATTATTCAAATAATATGAATTATTGATCCGATAATGGAAATCTTGTGCCTAACAATTATTGAAACAACAATAATATAAAATATACACGCAAAGAAATATTGAATCAATAAAATAAAATATTGAACGGAACTCTTCAGAACAATTATTGAGTAGTGTCTTCTTACGTAAGGATCAATAATTCATCAATAATCACATGCATCCACGCCGTATTACTATATTTTAACCACCGGGTATTCCAACAATATTAACTTGAATAACTACGCGAATTATTTATAAAAACTCAAACTTGTCGTTTTCTTCATCTGACAATTATTCTGTTATGGGGTCCACAAATAACTACGCGCCGTCGTACAAATATTCCCCGACAACAAGAATATTCCACGACCAAACGAATATTCCCCGACAACAATGATTATTTTATAACCACTTGCATATTTTGTAAAATTTGCACATTTTACCCATAACCAGAGAATTATATCAAATTAATACCTTATTATTCACAATAATAATTAGAGGAAATTCGATTTTATTTATAATAAGTTGGGGTCTTACAAATCGGACGGTCCATAACTAAAACAAAATCTTTTAAATATAATATAATATATATATATATTATATATATATAACATGTGCTCTGCCCATTTTTTCAAACTAACATATATATATATATATAATATAATATACATAATAATACTCCTCCCATCCATCCTAAATTCCTCCCCCCCCCCACCCACCTTCCACTAACAATTATATATATATATATATATATATATATATATACTTATATATATATGTATTCATATATATATAAAACAAAAAGCTGATAACTTCTACCGACAATTTCTTTTAAAATGGGAAAGTGGGGGTCCAAATAATAAGTAAAATTTACATCAAATACTATAGCAATAATTGAACAAAACTGAGTGACTTCTCACGTAAGCATAAATAATCAAAACCGTGTAAGCTCTTTGTAACTACGCCAGACATTATTCTACTTTTTTTAACCTAAGTGTTTCAATGATTAATCAGTAAAACTTTCACGTAGTTATTTTCATAAAAAATATTTTTGTCGCTTTCTCAATCGACAATAATTCCATTATAGGGGTCCACCAATGATTGTGTCATTGTATGAATATTCTCTGTTAAAACGAATATTACTTTGCAAAATTTATAAATATTACCCACAACTATAACATTATATCAAATTTATTCCATAATATTCAAAAATGATATTTATAGAAAATTCATCTTTATTCAAAAAGTTGGGGTCTTACAACCTCCCCTTCTTATGAAATTTCGCCCTCAAAATTAGGGTACGTACCTGGTATATCGAAGAGGTAAGGATACCTTGACTTCATTTCAGATTCTAACTCCCAGGTCATTTCTTCAACATCATGGTTTCTCCATAAAACTTTGACTTGAGGTATAAACTTGAAGCGTAGAATATGTTCCTTCTTATCCAAGTTTTGAACAGGAACCTCTTCATACATCAAATCTTCCGTTATTTCGTCCGGTTCTAACTCAATAATGTGGTTCAGGTCTTTCACATATTTATGTAACATGGATATATGAAAAACGTTATGAACACGAGACATACTTGGCGGTAAAGCGAGTCTATAGGCCACAGTTCCTACTCGATCGAGGATTAAAAATGGGCCGATGAATCGAGGATTGAGCTTTTCTCTCTTTCTAATTCTCGTAACTCCTTTCCATGGAGCAACTCGTAATAACACATGATCTCCTATATCAAATTCCACGTCCTTTCGATGAAGATCAAGAAAACTCTTTTTTCATCTTGTAAGGTTTTTATATCGTTGTCGGATCGTTTGAATCTTTTCCGTAGTCATACGTACCAACTCCGGTCCCAACAACGTTGTTTCACCCACCTCATCCCAAAGATCTTGGAGAACGACACTTCCTTCCATACAACGCTTGAATGGAGCCATGCCAATACTTGCTTGATATCTATTGTTGTGGAAAAACTCCACCAATGGTAAGAACTTGTCCCAACTTCCTTTGAAGTCAAGGACACGAGTCTTAATAGACCTTCAAGAGTTTGAATAGTCCTCTCCGATCGTCAAATCATTGAGGATGATATATTGAAACTAAATCGTAAATCGCAATAGCTTTTTGCAAACTAACACAAAATCGTGAAGTGAATCTTGGGTCTCGATCGAAACTATGGATACCGTACCATGTCATCTTTACAATCTCGTTTATGTACATCTGACAAGCAAGACGTTCAAGTGTATAAGTTTCTCGTATCGGTAAGAAATGAAACGAGACTTGGTTAATCTATCAATAATGACCCAAATCGCATCTATGCCTTGAGAAACCTTAGGAAGACCATGCTTAAAATCCATGGTAATGTGCTCCCACTTCCATTCGGAATTTCAAGTGGTTGCAATTGACCTTTTGGTACTTGATGCTCCGCTTTAACTCATTGACAAGTTAGACACCTTAAGATAAATAACGCTATCTCTCTTTCATATTGCTCCACCAAAATGTATGGCCGAATATCATGATACATTTTGGTACTCCCAAGATATGGATTGCAAAGCGGTGTGTTGTGCGCCTCCATCATGATTTTATACTTTAAATCGTAGTCGTTAGGAACACAAAGTCTAGAGTTGACTCAAGTATTCCTTCTTCATCGATTCTTGCTTCCGCATAGCACCTTCTTGCACTTTCTTCCTCATACGCATCGGTTTGGTCTCTAGCTTGAAGCAGCCTTTAACTTTATCAATTAAAGTTGGTTCTACTCAGATATTCGCCATCATCACATGGGTCCTGGGTTTTAACTCTATCTCCATCCTTTACAAGTCACACAAAATGGGCCATTCCGTTGACAATATCGCATTCGCACTTGCATATGATCTTTTACTTAATGCGTCAGCTACCACGTTCGCTTTTCCAGGATGGTATTGGATGGTATGATCATAATCATTAATAGTTCAAGCCATTCGTCGTTGTCGCATTTGAGTTCCTTTTGAGTGAAGAAATATTTGAGGCTTTTATGATCCGTAAAGATCTCCACCTTCTCTCCATACAAGTAATGCCTCCAAATCTTTAGTGCGAAGATAATGATTGCTAACTCTAGATCATGAGTAGGATAATTCCTCTCATATTCTTTGAGTTGTCTTGAGGCATAGGCTATGACTTTTCCATGTTGCATGAGAACACATCCCAACCCTTTGCCCGAAACATCATTGTAGATGACAAATCCCTCCGAACCAGATGGTATTGTCAGAACAGGTGCTGAAATGAGTCTCCTCTTGAGTTCTTGAAAACTCTTCTCACATTCTTCACTCCAACCGAACTTTATATCTTTCCGAAGTCAATTTGAGTCGATGGAGTAGCGATTCAAGAAAATCCTTCCACGAATCTCCGATAATAACCAAATAAACCGAGAAAGCTACGTTTTGATCCATTGATTTAGGAAGTTGCTCTACCACTTTGAATTGCTTCAATCTTTGGCTGGGTCAATGATATTCCATGACTTGATACTACGTGCCCAAGAAATGCTACTTCCTCGCCAGAATTCGCATTTCTTCAACTTGGCATAAAGCTTGTATTCACAAATCTTTTGGAGTGTCAGCCTCAAGTGTTGCTCATGATCTTCACGGCTTTTGGAATAAATAAGGATGTCATCAATAAAGACGACCACAAAGTGATCCAAATATTCCTTGAATACTCGATTCATCATATCCATGAAGGCAAAGAGGAGCATTAGTCAATCCAAAGGACATGACTAAGAATTCATAATGCCCGCATCGAAGTTCCGAAAAGCCGTCTTTGGAATGTCATTGGTTCTAATCTTCAATTGGTGATATCCTAACGAAGATCAATCTTTGAAAAGAATTTGGCTCCTTCTCAATCGGTCAAACAGTCATCAATACGTGGCAATGGGTAGGCAGGGGGTAGGCCAGAAGTTCTTCGGGAATACGTCGGAAATTTATTAACAATAGAAATATCGTTCAAAACTGACGTATTTTTGTTTAAATCTGTGACATGAGCTAAGAAAGCTTGACATCCGTTTTTCAATAAACGAATAGCTTTATGGCTTGAGATGACCGTGATTGATTTTAATGGTTTAGTCGCTTGAATTCGCATAATAGGTTGATTAGGAATATGAAAGCTAACAACCTTACGGAAACAATCAATTTTTGCATGATGAGTAGTTAACCAATCAATCCCTAGAATCACGTCAAATACAAGTATTTTCAATGAAATAAGATCTACATGTAATGTGAGGGTACCGATTTGAACCAAACAAGACTTATAAACAGTGGATGTAATGAAGGTTTCTCCCAATGGAGTTTCCAAATAAGTCAAAGTCTAATTTCTCCGGAGTCAAATTTAATCGATGAGCGCAAGTAGGAGAAATAAAAGAATGGGTAGAACCTGTATCAAATAAAGTATAGACTTCGCTAGAGTTTATGATAAGCTTACCCGTGATGACCTCATTCGGGTTCCTTGCTTTCTGGGAGGTCACAACAAACGCTCTCCCTTGCACTACTGGCTTTGACTTTTTCCGGACTACCTTTGGTGCCTCCATCCTAGCTGAACTTGTCTTCGGTGAACGACAAAATTGAGCTAAGTGACCTTCTCTTCCACAATTATAACATGTTTTGGACGGCATCGCGCAATTTGGACTGATGTGTCCCTCCCCTACGCATTTGAAGCATACGATAGGTGGTCGTTCTCCTTCCTTAACAATGGGTGCTGGTGCTGACTTCTTTCCATCATTGTTGAATCTCCTCTTCTTAAAATGTTCATTCTTATTGTTTTGGCCCTGATTACCACCGAAGTGGTTACCATTTCTGGCCTGTTGATTCCCTCCACGCTTGTTGTCACCGCTTGGATGACTGTTCTCACTGGTATTATCATTTTGTCGGCTACTCTCTTTTGATTGCGTTGACTCATTATCGCGCTCTACTAACTGAGCCCTATTTACCACATCTGAATACAAACACTGTTTATGAGAAATAAGATGTTGACGTATCTCAAGTTTCAAACCTCGCAAAAATATTCACGTCATTCGTTCTTCATTATCCACCAAGTGGGATGTAAACCGGGACAACTCACCAAATTTAGCCTCATATTGCGACACGGTCATATTATTTTGCTCCAGCTTGATAAACTCCACCTCTTTCATGTGACGAATACTTTTGGGAAAGTATTTGTCGTTGAATAACTCTTGGAACTTCTCCCAAGACATCTTTAGTGCGGCGAGTTGAGTCGCTTTTACCGATTCCCACCAATGTCTGCCTCTCCTCGCAACATAAAAAGCGCAAAAGGAACCTTTTGCTCATCGAGCATCCGAAGACATCAAATATCTTGGTGATCTGCTTTATCCATGCTTCCGCCTTTAGTGGTTTTGGCTCTCCAATAAACTCCGGTGGTCCCAGCTCCTTGAACTGTTTAGCGGTGACCATCCGAGAGTTTCCAGTATTTCCACCTACGTTTTGGATAGGAGCCGCTCTCGCCTGCTGTTGCATGAATTCCATAAAGCCTCTGAACAATCCATCATTCATCATTTGGTCAGTGTTGTTATTTGCATGAGGATTATTACCTTCCTGATGCACATTATCCTAATTATGTGGTGAGTTAACGGTCGCCTGTGCTCCATTGCTATTCTCAACATTCTCGGATGTCATTTTCAGATATTGCCACAAAACAAAAGGTTAATTGACATGTAACATATTATCCCTATATTCTGACCGATCAATTAAATACCAAATAAAACTTAGGTAGGTCATACTAGCGAAGGAATTCCCCGTCTCTCCCCTCCTAGTTCTATTCTCACATCTTAGCCAGGGATCATATCCCTAAGCTTTGATACCAACTGTGAAGCCCCCAAAATTAGGTATACATCACCCATCCTGGGTCGCCAGATACATAGTACACAATTCAAATACAATTTACTAATACAACTGTCGTGTATAATACGATAAAACATAACTTTGAGTTTGAATACAATTATTGTCTACTAGAGATTATACAAACTCAAAAGGAGTCCTCATTACAATTATTATCACACTATTTCACAGAATAATGAGGAATACTAAAGCACCATCTAGGACCATTACTCCGTTCCTCGACTAGTCCAAGCTACGTTCTCATTTCCTGAAGAGAACAGTGAAAGAAAGGGTGGGCTCAACAAGCCCAGTAAGAAATATTATGACTAAGATAATGCGAGATAAATTATCGTTAGCCTTCAACAATGTTAAAACGATAAAATATAACAACATCAAGTTTAACTACAGCGGAACAAGCAATCCATTAAAAGAATCAAGTAGAGAATAAAATCTACTATCTTTTATGATTTAAAAGGTTTTTCATCACTTTTATCGCTGGGACTCGACAATAAATAATCCACATCATCGAATCACCCCTACACTACGGCCAAGGATATTCTTTAGTATCGCGATCACAATTATCCATGCACTCACGGGCCAAGAATATTTGTGTATTTATTAATGGTCATGATCATGCCAACAACTATCCATCAATGCACTACGGGCCAATGAGGACTTTTCCACATCATTTGTAACAATACTGGTTAATGATTACAATCAATAATCTCTCGTTATAATCATACCAAGTCCATCTATGCACTACTACGGCCGAGATGACTTTCAACATAATATAAATATGAGGATGATGACAATGATATAAGAATTTAATAAAACAAGTTCAAGAATTAACTTATCCATGAACCAATAACGTCCAAATTGTCAACACGACATCGCTTGCTTTGAGTAAAATTCAAGAATGCTCGTAAGAATATTTCCATGAAAAGATACTAGATGAGCGCGAAATATCGAGGATACTCCACTAATTTCATAGAGTATAGAAGTCAAAACTTTAATCAACCGAGTATAATAAAGAATGGAATAACAAAAGAAATCACCATACGCATGCGGTACTTGATGACAGAGTTATTCCAACAAAATAATAAGAACGGAACCAAAGTCAAAGCGAAATTCACAATCGCGGGATGTTCCAATGTATAATACAGACGGAACCAGTCCCAATTAAAAACGCATTGATAGGATATTCCAATGTAATAATAATAAAGATTTGAACCAAGTCCGGCGTAAAACGCATGTTGACGAGGATATTCCAACAGAATAATAATAAAGACGGAACCAGTCCCATGTAAAACGCACAAGATGCATGAGCATATATTCCAAAGAGAATAATAATAAAGATGGAATAATAGAAGAATGTCACCAAGTATAGGGTAGTCCACAGATATCTTTGGTTATTCCAATAATAATAATAAAGAATAGAATAATGTAAGTTCTCTTCATGAATAAAAGAAATAATAACCATTACCGTAAAATAAACTAAATATAAGAGTAGGAAGGAGCGGGATACTTTTCTATAGCTTCTATAATTTCTCTGTGAGTTTTAGTGAATTAAGTAAGAAATAATGAAGGAATGAGCTTCTATTTATAGAAGAATGGAATCGCATAGTAACTAATTCATGAACGGTCCAGTTGATTTACTTTTAATTGGACGATCCATAACTAAAAGCAAAATCTTTTAAATAAAATAAAATATATATATATATATATATATATAACATGTATTCTCGCCCATTTTTTCAAACTAACATATATATATATATATATATATATATATATATATAATAATACCCTCCCGTCCATCCTAAATTCCTCCCCCTCCCACCACCTTCCACTAACAATTATATATATATATATAATACTTATATATATGTATTCATATATATATAAAAACAAAAGCGAGATAACTTCTACCGACAATTTCTTTTAACATGGGAAAAAGGGGGTCCAAATAATAAGTAAAATTTACATCAAATACTATAGCAATAATTGAACAAAACTGGTGACTTCTCACGTAAGCATCAATAATCAAAAAGCGTATGCTACTTCTTGTGCATTACGTCAGATTCTCTTGTTTTTTAACAACGGGTGTTTCAACAGCTTAACGGTAAAACTTCCGCGTTATTTTCATAAAGTATTTTTGTCATTTTCTCAATCCAACAATAATTCCGTTGTGGGGTCCACCAATGATTGTGTCGTTGTACGAATATTCTCTGTTAAAACGAATATTCCCCGACCAATCGAATATTATATAACAACTGGCGTACTTTGCAAAATTTATAAATATTACCCACAACTATAACATTATATCAAATTTATTCCATAATATTCAAAAATGATATTTATAGAAAATTCATCTTTATTCAAAAAGTTGGGGTCTTATACTTTACCTTTATGTAAGGTGCCATTGTGACGTGTTATCCAAGTCGGTGTCCAGAGTCACAGTTGGTATATATTTGCATCAAAACTCACAACATATGTGTTGTTGTATTTTGCACGACAATTGTAGTAATAAAGTTGTAGTTGTTTTCTGTACCATGTATTTGGCAACTCAGAATGGGTTGGATGGAATGGACCTGTTTTGGGGTTGTCACACAAGGAGCCCCAGTAAACATAATGTTGGAATGGGGTAGAGCCCCAGAAGTTGAGTAGAGTGGAGATCTTGGGCTTGATTCATACAAAAGCTGCAGGGATTGAAATAATGGACGACTTTGTTTCAAGATTTTTCTGAATATGTTGGTGATTTTGTGGGAATATGTCTGGCCATTGATCCGAAGAGAAGGGCGAGTATGTATAGGCTTGTGCGCCATGATTTCCTTAATAATGTTTGAAAGTATGACATACTTTGAAAATGTTGTGGTGATGGGGTTAAGTCCTCCTGTAGTGAGTAATTTCTTCAGAGAAAAAGAAATTATAGAATGTTATCAAGAGATTCAAGAGAAATTGGCAGAGACATGCTTGAGAGAATAATCTGAAGCGATGCTGCAACACCGTCGAGAAAAAAGAGAGAAATTCTACCTGAGACGCCTGGATGGGAGGTGTCTCCATTGTGCCTCAAAAGACACTTTGGCAGGCGACTAGGCCTTTGGGGTCCATTCGATGTGTTGAATGTGTTCATTCAAATCTTTGGATGATGGTAACCAAACTTTCATATCAAGGTAACCAAACTGTCATATCAAAGTAACCAATCATCCTCCCCACTTTCAATTTTTTCTTAGTGCGATTTGGTAACCAAACCTTGATTAAGGTAAGAAAACCTTCATACCAAGGTAACAAAACCTTCATACCAAGGTAACTTAACTACACTAAGACACCTCAGCTTTTTCATAGTGCGGTTGTAGCCAAACCTTCTCGACTCAAGGTAACCAATTCAATTTTATTAAGTTACCAATTTCATTTGAATGTGATGTGGTTGGTAGCCAACCATTCATACTAAAAAGGTAACCATTTTTATTTATGAGTAACAAAATAGTTATAAAAAAAATTTGAGCAGTAAAAAGTTACATGTATTTATTTTTAAAGTTTTTAGAAGCTAATCTTCTTCTTATTCTCATTGGCGTTTTGGACACGGAGATTAGCGGCGGTGTAGCCATGAGTATGTGAGGTGTAGCGGCGGTGTGGCGGTGACTATTATTTCAAAGTGTATGTGAGGAGATGAAGATTTGAATTTGAATATTTAAATTTGAATTATTATTTTGAATTTGAATTTGTTTTGTTATTAGATCCAAATATTTGAATTTGAATTATTAATTATGATGATTATTTGTCCTTGATTTTAGGTTTCTTTATTAATGTGAATTGCACTATTTTTGTAATATGGGTCCTCTTTTTATAATTATTTAGTTGATGCACTATTCTTCTAATTACTTTCTATTTGTTGTATACTTATGTAAAGAACCCATGATTTAAGGTCTTATTTTGATGGATTTGATTTGATTCGGACTTGAGATTTGACCCAGGTTGTTACAGTCAAACATGTTATAGAAAATACACCAGGTAGAAAAAGTTTTGGCGGGTTAAAAAAGTTAAGCCGAAAGCCCAGTTTTTGGCGAACGTGTCGGCCCGGCCCGCGGGCCTAGATTGATTTATGACCAATTTTTGCCATTTTTTGGGCCTAGCCCAAACGGACCGAACTTCTGACGGGCAAGGCCAAAACGGCCCGATTTTTTGTAGGCTGAAAAAATGAGGCCCAAAGCCCACTTTTTGACGGCCGACCCGCGGGATTAGGCCAATTTTGCCAGGTCTAGAAAAGAGTAAGCTTTATTCTCTTCAATAATTAGTTGTAATAATTCTTGCAATTAGTTGTAATATCTTTATAATTAATTGTAATCTCATAATTCTAGGAAATCTTGAATATATATATATATATATATATATATATATGACGCCCCAAAATAGGTATACATCACCCATTCTCGAAATGTCAACAATACATAGATGCAAACAACTACAACTTTATTATTACAACAAGAAAAAGCTGAGTTTGAATACAAATATTATCTTCTAGACAATATCTATACTCAATTAAATCCTCATCACATTTATTGATACATTATTTTACAAAAATGGTGAGGACTACTAAACAATTCTTTTCTAAAACCTTCATTCCATAATTCCCTGCTGATTTTCATTATATTCTCGCCTCCCCGAGAAGAAAAATGGAACAAAAGGAAAAGGGTGAGCTCAACTAGCCCATAAAGAATATTATGACTAAGATAATATACAACAAATTATCAGTTAGTCTTCAACAGGAAAAATCTAATAGAATACAATAGACAACAAATTTTAAATCAATATTACAATGGAAATAATAATTCATTAGAAGAGTTAAGTAGAGAATGCAAACTACTATCTTCTATGTATGAATTTAAAAGTTCATCGCCTATCTTTTATCCCTCAGAACATCAATCAATATACATCCGGAATCAAATATTCATCTTTGCACTACAGGGCCAAAGATATTCATCGATTAATCATGTTCATCTAAACACTGCTTCATCTTTGCACTACTACCAAAGATATTCTTCAAAATCATTCATCTTTTGCACTACTGGGCCAAAGATATTCAATAATATCATCATTTAAGACTGAGGGATGATGAAAATATTTTAAAGAAACGAATCCAAAGAAACAAAATGACAAGGATTAAGGATTAAGGATTCAGTACTTTGTTTTATCCATGTTCAAAAAAATACCTCAAAAATAATCATAGTAATTGTAAAATTCAAGAATGATCAAAACATGGATACAATCAAAGCTAGTATCCGAGAATAGATATTTTGGACAAAAGAAGAAATTTCATTTTTTGAATTGAATAGTGTCAGATATCGTGAATAGTCTTAGTATCGTGAATAGTAACTCACACCAAAAGATAGAAATTCCACAAAAACATCTTCACACTTCATGAATAGCACTTTCGTGAATAAGAACTTCGTGAATAGTAACTCATGAATAATAACTTCGTGAATAGTAACTCATGAATAGTAACCTCGACATGAAAAAGTTCCAAATTTGATAAAAAATTTCAACCAATATTTCAAATAATGATATTGAAGAAATAATATCATTTGAGAAGAAAATAACATCCACTTACCTCGAAAGATTAGTACTTCTAAATTTGAATCTAGGGTATAGTGTCTTTGAGGGAACTTGCTGCCTAACTAACAATACTCAAAGTATACTCAAAATACTCACAAGAATACGCTCGATAATATAGAGAGAAAAACTTGATTTACGGTGTGATTTTCAATTCTAACCTAAGCACCTATTTATAGGAAAATGCTTAGAACAAAGCGAAAATTTAATATAATATTAATATATATATTAAGATTTCTCGCCCACCTTCCTAGATCTGATCTCAGCTCATTATGCACATGTTGTAGCCCACAAAACAAACAAAAAACGTTTTATTATTTAAAATATTTTAAACTTCCAAAAATCAATTATTTGAACTTCTAACTTCAATAATTCATAATAAATAGCCCTTTTGTTAGAAAATTCGAATCTCGCAAGTTTTTATAGGAAATTCAATTCTCTACAACTTTACAGAAGAAAGTTTTTCCAAATTCCAAACAGAAATTAACCGAAATCCACAAACAGAATTTTACGGTATATAATCAAATTTCTTCATCGATAAATGGGGTCCAATTGACATGTTTAACATGTTTTAAACATTTATTGCAACAAAAATACTCTTCCTCCTCGTATACTCATATATCCCACATTCGTTGTAAAAATATCACCATTATTATATTATTAAAATATAATAATATATTTAAAAAAGAATTATTTTATCGGAAAAAGATAAAATTTTAATTTTCAACAATTGTCACATTAAAATTTTTCTCCATCTATATCCACATAAAATCAATATTTTCCTCATCATATGAATCAATAATTAATTATTCACAAATAATATTACGAGATCACAATATTGACAACCGTGGTTCCCGGAAAGAGGGGCTTTCCAATAAGAATTTCTTCTTCTTGCGTAAGCAATTAGGTGACCAAACCTCTCCTTGGATGTAGAACTTTCTAGACATTGCCAATAATGTTATCTAATAATATTATTCGGATAATATGAATTATTGCTTCGATAATGAAAAATAATGTGTAATGACAATTATTGAAACAACAAAGAATATAAAATATCAACGCAGCAATTATTAACTCAATAAAATAATCGAGCGATAATTCAATTATAACCATTATTGAGTAGTGCCTTCTTACGTAAGAATCAACAATTGGTGCAATACTGCAGTATCTTCGTGTTTTAACCACCTAGTATTTTAACAAAGTAATGCTTGAATAACTACTTCTGTAGATTATTTTTAAACCACTTATATTTGCGTTTTCTTCATCCAATCGCTTTCCATTATGAGGCCCACACGGTCTGTGGCCAATACAAAAATATTCTCCACAACCAGTCTGAATATTCCACGACCAAACGAATATTCCCCAATGAACAATGAATATTTTATAATCACTTGCTTATTTTGAAGTATTTGCGTGTTTTTACCCTAACTATCCACATTAATCACATCAACCCTTACTATTTCAAAATAATAAATAGAAAATTAAATTTCATTAATAATAAGTTGGGGTCTTACAACCTCCCTCCTTATGAAATTTCGTCCTCGAAATTGACGTGACGTATACTGTGTTTGAAAAGGTGAGGATACCTCGCTTTCATTTCCGTTTCCAATTCGAGTCATTTCTCTCATAGCATGATTCCTCCACAAAACTTTAACTTGTGGTATGACCTTTTTAGCGTAGGACATGCTCCTTCCTATCCAAGATCTTGACAGTACCTCCTCATAACGTTAAGTCTTCTGGCTATTTCGTCCGGTTCTAATTCTATAACGTGGTTCGGGTCTTTCACATATTTACGGCACGGATATATGAAACATATTATGAACACGAGACATACTTGGAGGTAACGCAAGTCTATAGGCTACATTTCCTACTCGGTCAAGAATTTGAAATGGACCAATAAATCGTGGATTGAGCTTTCCTCTCTTCCCAAATCTTGTAACTCCCTTCCATGGAGCAACTTCGCAACAATACATGATCCCCACACTAAATTCCACGTCTTTTCGATGAAGATCCTCATAACTCTTTTGTCGATCTTGTCTGGTTTGTATCGTTGTCGAATCATTTGAATCTTTTCGGTGAGTCATACGTCTTAACTTCGGGTCCCAACAATGTTGCTTCACCCACCTCATCCCAACATATTGGAGAAACGACATTTTCATCCATATAATGCTTGAATGGAGCCACACCTATACTTGCTGATAAGCTGTTGTTGTAGGAGAATTCCACCAATGGTAAATACTTATCCTAATCGCCCTTGAAGTCTAGGACACACAGTCTTAATAAATCTTCAAGAGTTTGAATAGTCCTTTCGATTGTCCGTCTGCTTTGAGGATGGTATCTTAAAATCCCAGATCGTAAATCCGTGCCCATAGCTTTTTGCAAGCTAACCCAAAATCTTGAAGTGAATCTTGGGTCACGATCCGAAACTATGGATACTGAGGCGTGCCATGCAACCTCACAATCTCATTCACGTATATACTAGCAAGAAGACGTTCAGTGAATAAGTCTCCGTGTCGGCAAGAAATGAAAGCGGACTTGGTTAATCTATCAACAATAACCCAAATAGCATTGATGCCTGAGAGAAACCGTAGGAAGACCCGTGAACGAAATCCATGGTAATGTGTTCCTACTTCCATTTCGAATCTCAAGTGGTTGCAACGGACCCTTAGGTACCGGATGCTCGCCTTTACACGTTGACAAGTTAAACACATTGAGATAAACTTTGCAACTCTCTCTCTTCATATTGTTCCACCAAAATGTATGTCAAGATCATGATACATTTTAGTACTTCCAGGATGGATTGCAAAATGGTGTATTGTGTGCCTCCATCATAATCTTGTACTTCAAATCGAGTCGTTAGGAAACACAAAGTCTAGAGTGGACTCAAGTATTCCTTCTTCATCAATTCTCTCTTAGGAATAGCTCCTTCTTGTACTTTTTCTTCATACGCATCAGTTCCGGCCTGGGCTTGAGCAACCTTAACTTTTTCTATTAAAGTTGGCTCTATCGTATACTTGACATCATCGCACTCATTCCTGCATATGATCTTCTACTCAACGCGTCGGCTACCACGTTCACTTTTCCGGGATGGTATTGAATAATAGTGTGGTCGTAGTCTTTCAATAGCTCGAGCCAACGTCATTTGCCGCATGTTGAGTTCTTTTGAGTGAAGAAATATTTAAGGCTTTTATAGTGCGAATATATCTCCACTTTCTCCCCATATAGATAGTGCCTCCATATCTTTAGTAGCGAAAACGATTGCACGCTAACTCTAGATCATGGTAGGATAATTCCTCTCATACTCTTTAAGTTGTCATGTAGGCATAGGCTATGACTTTCCCACGTTGCATGAGAACACATCCTAACCTTTGCTGAAGCATCGGCAGATAACAAATCCATCCGAACGGATGGTATTGTTAGAAACAGTCTAAAATAAGTCTCCTCTTAAGCTCTTGGAAACTCTTCTCGCATTCTTCGCTCCAAAGCAATTTTGTATCCTTCCGAGTTAAATTTGAGTTAATGGAGTAGCGATTCGAGAAAACCCTTCCACGAATCTCCGATAATAACCAAATTAAGCCCAAAAGCTACGTGCTTGATCATGGAAACTTGGTTGCTCCAACTTTGTATTGCTTCAATCTTCGTCGGATCAACAGATACTCCATGTTTTAACACCGCGTGCCCAAGGAATGCTACTTCCTCAAGCCGAACTCAGCATTTCTTCAATTTGGCATATAGTTTGTTTTCACGAAGCCTTTGGAGTACCACTTCAAATGGTGCTCATGATCTTCACGACTTTTGGAATATATAAGGATGTCATCAATAAAGACAACAACGAATCGATCCAAATATTCCTTGAATACTCGGTTCATCATATCCATGAAAGTCGCAGGAGCATTAGTCAATCCGAAAGACATGACTAAGAATTCATAATGCCCATACCTAGTTCTAAAGGCGCTTTTTGAATATCCTCGATTCTAATCTTGGTGATGATATCCGGAACGAAGATCGATTTTGAAAAGAATTGTGCCCTTTGCAATCGGGTCAAACAAGTCATCAATACGAGGTAGAGGATACCTATTCTTGATGGTGACATGGTTCAATTCAGATGGTCAATACTGAAAGTCGCATACTCCCCGTCTTTCTTCTTTACTGAATAAAACAGAGCACCCTGAGGAGATGTACTTAGGGCGAATGAAACCGATGTCCAACAATTCCTCGTAGTTGGACCTTTAACTCTGAAGTTCAATAGGAGCCATTCGATATGGGGTTTTAGAAATGGGCTTTGTACGGGAGTTCAAGATCAATAAAGAATTCAACTTCATATTTACGGGGGGTAGACCAGGGAAGTTCTTGGAAATCGTCGGAAAGTCGATAACAACGGAATATTATTCAAATTTGGCGTGTCTTTATTCAAATCCATAACATGGGCTAAGAAAGCTTGACATTCGTTTTCAATAAGCGAATAGCTTTATGATTAGATATGACGTGATTGATTTTAATGGTTTAGTTGCTTGAATTAATAACAACGGGTTGGTTAGGAATATGAAAACTAACAACCTTACGAAAAACAATCAATTTTGGCATGATGAGTAGTTAACCAATCAATCCCTAAAATCACATCAAAAGCAAGTATCTTTAAAGAGATAAGGTCACGGGTAAGGTAATGGTGCCAACTTGAATCAAACAAGATTTATAAGCGATTGGATGTGATGAAAGTTTCTCCTAACGGAGTTTCCACAGATAGGTCAAAGTCTAATTTCTCTCGGAGTCAAGTTTAAGCGTTGAGCACATGCGGAGAGAGATAAATGAATGGGTATGCACGGTGTCAGTAAGGTATAAACTTCGCAAGAATTTATAAATAGCTTACCCGTGATCACCTCGTTTGGGTTCCTCGCATTATGACCATGAATAACAAACGCTCTTCCGGAATCGTTGACTTTGACTTTTCCGGGACGATCTTTTGAGTCACCACCGTCCGGCTGAACTAGGTTTCGCTTCTGTATAATCTCGAAAGCGATATGTCCTTCCTTTCCACAATTATAGCATACCTTGAATCATTTGTTGTGGGCGGGTTTGGTGATATGTCCTCTTTCCTGCATTTATAGCATATAATGGTGGTCGTTCTCTCCCTTAGAACCCGATTCTTCGCCTTTATCGTCGTCTTCACATGGTCATTGTTAAATCTCCTCTTTTTAAATCTCCTCCCGACTCGCTTCTTCTATTTTCATGGCCATGATTATTACCAGAGTGGTTACCATTTTGTCCATCTGCTTCTTTCTCCATTTGGTTATCATTATTACGTTGGATCGCTATCTGCAGTGCGATCCTCGGTTGTGGGTCCTCAATGACCGTACTCGTTATCTCGCTTTCTAATAATAGTGGTGTAAAATTCAAGAATGATCAAAACATGGATCTGATCAAAGCTAGTATCCGAATAGATATTTTGGACAAAAGAAGAAATTTCATTTTTCTAATTGAATAGTGCCGTATATCGTGAATAGTAACTCAGAACACCAAAAGATAGAAATTCCACAAAAAAACATCTTCACACTTCATAGAATAGTACTAAATGAATAAGAACTCGTGAATAGTAACTCATGAATAGTAACTCGTGAATAGTAACTCGTGAATAAGTAACCTCGGCATGAAAAGTTCCAAATTTGATAAAAAATTTTAACCAATATTTCAAAGATAATGATATTGAAGAAATAATATCATTTGAGAAGAAAATAACATCCCTTACCTCGAAAGATTAAGACTTAAATTTAATATCGAATTATAGTCTTTGAAGGAACTTTGCGAACCGCCTAACAATACTCAAAGTATACTCAAAATACTCACAAGAATACGCTCGATAATATAGAGAGAAAACTTGATTTACGGTGTGATTTTCAATTCTAACCTAAGCACCCTATTTATAGGAAAATCTTTAGAACACAAAAGCAGAAAATTTAATATAATATTAATATATATATTAAGATTTCTACGCCCACCTTCCTAGATCTGATCTCAGCTCATTATGCACATGTTGTAGCCCACAAAACAAACAAAAACGTTTTTATTATTTAAAATATTTTAAACTTCCAAAAATCAATTATTTGAGCTTGAACTTCAATAATTCATAATAAATATCCTTCTATCGAGAAAATTGAATCTCATGAGTTTTTATAGGAAATTCAATTCTCTACAACTTTGCGTAAAAAAGTTTTTCCAAATTCAAAATGAAATTAACTTGAAATCCACAAACGGGGAATTTTACAGTTATAATCAAATTTCAATAAATAAATAGGGTCCATTGACATATTTAACATGTTTTAAACATTTATTGCAACAAAAATACTCTTCTCCTCGTATACTCATATATCCCACATTCGTTATAAAAATATCACCATTATTATATTATTAAAATATAATAATATATTTAAAAGAATTATTTTATCGGAAAAGATAAAATTTCAATTTTCAACAATTGTCACATTAAAATTTTTCTCCATCTATATCCACATAAAATCAATATTTTCCACATCATATGAATCAATAATTAATTATTCACAAATAATATTACAGAATCACAATATTGTCAACCGTAGTTCCTGGAAGAGAGGGCTTTCCGATAAAATTTCTTCTTCTTGGCGGCATTGATTAGGTGACCAAACCTCTCCTTAAGCGAGAACTTTCTAGACATTGCTAATAATGTTATCTAATAATATTATTCGAGATAATATGAATTATTGCTTCGATAATGAAAAATCTTGTGTAATGACAATTATTGAAACAACAATGAATATAAAATATCAACGCAGAATTATTAACTCGATAAAATCTTTGAATAGTAATTCAGTAACCATTATTGAGTAGTGCCTTCTTCACGTAAGAATCAACAATTGGTGCAATACTGGTGTAATCTACGTGTTTTAACCACCGGTATTTTAACAATGATAATGCTTAACAACTCTGTGAATTATTTTTAAACCACTTATATTTGTCGTTTCTTCATCCAATCGCTTTCGCTTATGGGGCCCACACATGGTCGCGTCGTCGAATATTCCCAAACAAAGTCTGAATATTCCACGACCAAACGAATATTCCCCACAACAATGAATATTTTATAACCACTTGCTTATTTTGAAGTATTTGCGTATTTTACCCCTAACTATCCACATTAATCACATCAACCCTTACTATTTCAAAATAATAAATAGAAAATTAAATTTCATTAATAATAAGTTGGGGTCTTACAACCTCCCTCCTTATGAAATTTCGTCCTCGAAATTGACGTGACGTGCACAGTGTTTGAAAAGTGAGGATACCTCGCTTTCATTTTAATTTCAATTCCCGTGTCATTTCCTCTATAGCATGATTCCTCCACAAAACTTTAACTTGTGGTATGACCTTTCTTGGCGTGGGACATGCTCCTTCCTATCCAAGATCTTGGCAGTACCTCCTCATCGTTAAGTCTTCTACTATTTTATTCCGGATTCTAATTCTATAACGTGGTTCGGGTCTTTCACATATTTAAGTGCATGAGATATGTGAAACATATTATGAACACAGACATACTTGGAGAATAACTTATGTCTATAGGCTACATTTCCTACTAAGGTCAAGAATTTGAAATGGACCAATAAATCGTGGATTGAGCTTTCCTCTCTTCCCAAATCTTGTAACTCTCCTTCCATGGAGCAACTCATGACAATCGCGATCCCCTACACTAAATTCCACGTCCTTTCGATGAAGATCCGCATAACTCTTTTGTCGATCTTGTGCCGCTTTGTATCGTTGTCGAATCATTTGAATCTTTTCTTGAGTCATACGTCTTAACTTTCGGGTCCCAACAATGTTGCTTCACCCACCTCATCCCAACATATTGGAGAACGACATTTTCGTCCATATAATGCTTGAATGGAGCCACACCTATACTTGCCAGGATAACTGTTGTTGTAGGAGAATTCCACCAATGGTAAATACTTATCCCAACCGCCCTTAAAGTCTAGGACACGTAGTCTTAATAAATCTTCAAGAGTTTGAATAGTCCTTTACGATTGTCCGCTTCGTTTGAGGATGGTATCTTACCGAATCAATAAATGAACTGCGCCCATAGCTTTTTGCAAGCTAACCCAAAATCTTGAAGTGAATCTTGGGTCACGATCCAAAACTATGGATACGGGCATGCCATACAACCTCACAATCTCATTCACGTCACATACTAGCAAAGACGTTCAAGTGAATAAGTCTCCGTGTCGGCAAGAAATGAGCAAACTTGGTTAATCTATCAATAATAACCCAAATAGCATTGATGCCACGAGAAACCGTAGGAAGACCATAATTAAATCCATGGTAATGTGTTCCCACTTCCATTTCGGAATCTCAGTGGTTGCAACGGACCCTTAGGTACCGGATGTTCGCTTTTTACACGTTAATGAGTTAAACACATTGAGATAAACTTTGCAATCTCTCTCTCATATTGTTCCACCAAAATGTATGTAGAAGATCACGATACATTTTAGTACTTCCAGGATGGATTGCAAATGGTGTATTGTGTGCCTCCATCATAATCTTGTACTTCAAATCGAGTCGTTAGAACACAAAGTCTAGAGTGGACTCAAAGTATTCCTTCTTCATCAATTCTCGCTTAGGAATAGCTCCTTCTTGTACTTTCTTCTTCATACGCATCATTTCCGGGTTGGTGGCTTGAGCGACCTTAACTTTTCTATTAAAGTTGGCTCTGTCGTATATCTTGACATCATCGCTTTTCGTTCCTGCATATGATCTTCTACTCAACGCGTCATTATTACCACGTTCGGCTTTCCAATAAGAATTTCTTCTTCTTGCGCAAGCAATTAGGTGACCAAACCTCTCCTTAGACAGAACTTTCTAGACATTGCCAATAATGTTATCTAATAATATTATTCGGATAATATGAATTATTGCTTCGATAATGAAAATCTTTGTGTAATGACAATTATTGAAACAACAACAATATAAAATATCAATGCGACAATTATTAACTCAATAAAATCTTGAATAAAGAATTACGTAACCATTATTGAGTAGTGCCTTCTACGTGAAGAATCAACAATTGGTGCAATCTGGTGTCTTCTTGTGTTTTAACCACCCAGGTATTTTAACAAAGATGATAATGTGAATAACTTCTGCCTTATTATTTTTAAACCACTTATATTTATGCGTTTCTTCATCCAATCGCTTTTTTCAGTTATGGGGCCACACATGGCCATTTAGCCGCGTCGCGAATATTCCCCGAAAAGATTTAATATTCCATGACCAAACGAATATTCCCCAACAACAATGAATATTTTATAACCACTTGCTTATTTTGAAGTATTTATATTTTACCCTAACTATCCACATTAATCACATCAACCCTTACTATTTCAAAATAATAAATGAAAATTAAATTTCATTAATAATAAGTTGGGATTTATATATATATATATATATATATATATATATATATATATATATATATCAATAGAAAAGGTAAGCCATCGTTAAGGATAACATCCAACAATATATCAAGTATGATAGTTTGAAAATATAATAATTTTACACCTTATAAAGTGTAATATCTAGTCTAACATTTTTTATTTCAATAATACTACAAACATAAATTATTCTATAAATATTTTACAAATTGTTGATGTGACATACTCCACCTCAATATATTGATCAACAAATTGCTTCAATATAGTCTTTAGCCCAACATAAAAAATTGAGATGGAGTATCTTGCATCACAGTTGGTTCAGAAATTTTTTATAAAATAATTTGTCAGTACCATTATTCTTCTCTCTTTTTTTTGGCTTAAACAATACCCCCCGAACCTTAGAATCTTAGTTTCACAAACCTAATTTAAAGAGTTATAATTTAGGGCCATTATTTTAAAAATGAACAAAATTAGTATGTCTTTTTAAAACTAAATACCAACTAGGGATACTCGCAATAAAACTTGTTTTGACCCAAAATCACATTATAATTTTAAAGTAAAATAGCATGTAGTATCATAGCAAATACTTTCACATTAAATTTTGCTATTCAATTTGAAAGAAATTTATTACACAAATTGTGATATGATTCATTTGCATTAAAGCAATTATACTATATCCGGGAGATTAATGCCTGAAACACCTGGAACGAAGAAATGCATAAAATGGAATAAGTGCTCATAAATTTAGTAGAAGAAGTATTGTATGCCCTTTAATTTTTACCACTTAGTTCTTGGACTGTCATGATGAGTGGCTCCAGTTTCACGTGAATTCCTCTTCAACGTCACATATTCTTTTTTATATATATATATATATATATATATATATATATATATATTTATTTATATGAGTCAACCAACAGTATATAGACTGATCATTCGATTATAATAGAAGAATAAGAATAAAATTTATTCTAAGTATAACCGAAAATTAAAATATTCTTATTTTCAACATCCGAACTAATAACCGAATTTTGGTAATAACCGAATACCGAATTACAGAATTGTAAATTCGGTATTTCGGGAAATAACCGAACACTACTATCAAAAATAAAACCCAAAAATGAGAGAGAAGACCCAAACAGAGGAGGCTTTTGTAAGAGAGAAGACCGAAGACCCAAGCAGAGGAGGGTTCACCCCAGGCAGCAATTTCCCCAAACTATCTATGAGCTGATTTAGAACAGCGTCTGGTGTTCGACCAAGAATGTGTCCTTAATTTTACTATATATATACATATGTGTGTGTGTGTGTTTATATTTTATATACACGCATCAACATTCATCAACATTCCAAAATTATGTTTCAATTATCTTTTGAATATCACAAAATTCTTACCAAAAACATGGGAAAGAGGTAGTAGTAATTCAACAAATCCCACTAGAGATGGTATCAGGCCAAGCAAAATACACATAACACATAAAACCATATGAACACACAAAGACGGAGTTACCATATTTATAAGTTTATATAAGAAGCAAGAAACATAGCAACCGATTATGTACATAAATCAATATAAGTAAAGTAATCATCATTTACACGCATCCACTTCCTTTCTTCCTTACTAGTTACTGTTACAGTGCTAAAGAGAGTGATTTGCAAAAGTACAGATCTAAGCTGTTACAATTTGGGTACTGTTGCAATTTTGTAATTTAAGAATGGGAAGAAAAAAGAAACAAGATCAAGTCGGTTGAGATATATAGATCGAAATCGATGGAGATCAGATCTGAGCTGAGACAAGAGAAAGAACTCAGAGAAGATATAAAGAGAGAGGGTAGCAGCTGAGATAAGAGAGAGATCAGAGAAAACATAAAGATGAGATAAGGCTTAACATAGATAGGCTTAATTCGGTTCGATTAACATGATAAGGGTCAGGCTTAATTTTTTTCAATATCTTATACGGTTATTCGGGTAGACCGAATTACCCAAAATTGAAATCCGAACTAATAACTGTAAACTGAAAAAAATTCGGATATACCCGAATTATAAAAAATACCCGAATTATTAAAAAAAATCAGTTAAATTATTTCGGTTGTGTTCGGTTTTTCAGTTATATCCGTTTTTTTCAAATTACTAATCAGATATCTCCGGTAGCTTTTCAAAATGAAGGGTGAGTATGAAGATTCAAAGGTGGTGGCGGTGGATATGAATCTTTGGATGATAATAATCAAACCTTCATACCAAAAAATGAACCAAACTTGTCATATCAAAAGAACTAAACCAACCTCCACACTTTAAATTTTTTTTAGTACATTTGGTTACCAAATCTTGAGATCAAGGTAATGAAACATTCGTACAAAGGTAACAAAACCTTCATACCAAAGTAACTAATTCACATCCACACTGCAATTTTTTCATAATGCGGTTGGTAGCCAAACCTTGCTGCACTAAGGTAACTAATTCAATTTTATTAAGTTACCAATTTTGTTTGAATGTGATGCGATTAGGTATGCAACCATTCATACAAAGTAACAATTTTATTATTTATGAGTAACAAAATAGTTATAAAAAAATTGAGAACATTAAAAGTTACATCTATTTATTTTAATTTTTTGTAGGGTGAATCTTCTTCTTATTCTCATTGGCATTTTGACATGACGGAGATTCAAGGTAATGTAGCGGCGGAGTAGTGAGGTGTGTAGCGTTACTATTATTTCAAAGTGTATGTGAGGGAGATGAAGATTTGAATTTGAATATTTAAATTTGAATTATTATTTTGAATTCAAATTTATTTTTGTTGTTAAATCAAATATTTGAATTTGAATTATTAATTATGGTAGTTATTTGTCCTCGATTCTAGGTTTTCTTTTAATGTGAATTGTACTTGTTAACAATAAGATCTTTCTCCACGTCCCAATCACCAAGACGCGTTTGATATCCCTTGCATATTCAACAAGTCAACACTAAAAAGCTCGATACTTTGGACCATTCGGGGATAACTCCCGTGAGAGTCGATGTCGGCGATCACAAGTTAACAATGGAGGAAAATAATATCTAATGTCCGAGAGAAAGTAAGAATCGATTGTGTGTGTGTAATATTTTGTTACTTACCTCCTTTTGTGATCCTAGCCCCATCGTACTCGATCCCGATTTATCGTGCCACCCATCACCTCCCGACACCTTTTTCCCACTCCGGTCATTTCAAAGAAAGTATGTTGCCTACTTCCTCACCGCTACCACTCTTTTGCCACCATGCATCCTTGAGTCCCATCCTCATTAATGCCATGTGCAAAAGGTGGCGTATACGTAGTAGTCGACTATTATTTGGCATAATGATTCTGGTCAAGTTAGGTTAAGTGGCAATTTGTATAATAGGCAATTCGATGACTAAGCCCAATATAATGAAATGACCCAAACGAATGGATCCAACCGAAAGGACCCAATGAAATAATCAAGTAATTAGGCCCAAATCATTCTGGACCAATCGGAGACAAAATAACATAATCCAAGGAGGAGCCCATTAAGTCCGCCCCGATAAGGAAAAGGATTACTACCAACATTGTCCCCCTAGTCTTTTATTAAGCGGGGTGTTTAATGAAAGACTATAAACATATAGCCCATGATATAACGAATTATGATAAGTCATAAGAGGTCCAAAGTGAAACTCACCAAAACCCATCAAAATTGGTCCAAATTGATATCAGAAATAGAAATGGAAGGCCCAATAGACATAAGTCCACTCCGGTGAAGATATTTAGACCCAAAATCGGACGACACCTCTTCCAATTCACCATCATTCTTTGTGAATTAATTGTGCGCACCTCGATTCTGTGTGTAACCATCGATTATAAAAGATAAACTTTACCAATTCGGCGGTTTTACACGCTTGATTTGAAATTTGAACCTTTGAGCTTTCTTCTCCTTCCCGAACTTCCTTCTCTGCTTTTCTGAAATCTCAACAATGGTGACCGTGAACTCTAGCCAAAATTCTCCCTTCGCATAACTCCAGGTTAAGACCATTTCCCCAATCCAAACCCTAACAAAGAGGGTTCGAGTTCAAACCCCAATCTTCACTACCATGGGGAAAATCCACCTCGATCCTTCTTCACCACCTTCCGACTTCTTGAGGGATCGGGAACAGTTTCCCATGCCAACATCCCCTCCATCGTCATGGAATCGAGATACGTATCCTCCTGGACTCATTATCGATTCCAATATATATGCTAAGGGCTCCCGCTCTGAAGAAGCGTATGTATCGTCAATGACCGGGATGGTTGGGTCGCTATGCCACCACTTTCTGGAAAAGGGGATTTGCTACCCTCCATGCTTTCGTCGTTACCCTCCTAGGGTTCATAGGAGTGGGTTTTGCCCGATTAGTGCCCAATTCCTATATCCACATCCCGACATTCATTGCCTTACATCTTGAATTAGGGATTCCTCCTCCGTCGACATCTTCTTCACCCTCTTCTCTGCAGAGTGGGTCCCGAGAAAAGGTTTCAAAATGTTGAGTAGCGGTCTCCTCGACTGAACACCAGATTTGAGAGGAGACCCTGATGATGGATACCCCTTCAAGTGCAAGGGTTGTACGAAGAAATGGTTTTTGTTACGGGACCCGAAATATCTTCTCTTCAGTTGGACTACCTCGACGGTCTCTGCTGACTTTGGAGATATCTCCAAGAAGCGTGTGAAGGAGATGGCGGACTTTTTGAAGAAGATTCCTCCAAAAGAATGGAGTTTTACACTTCACCAAGCAAGCCTGGCTATATGACCACAAATGTAAATTTCGAACAACTTTGTAACATAATTTTTGGGATATCTAAGTGATACGGGTTACGATACATGGTTTTTGCGATGTCTCGATCAAACCAACTTCTTGAAGTGAAAGAATCGGAAGATTTTTACGAGGAAGAATACGGATCGAAGCAAGAAGCATCCGTGAAAGAATCTTCCCCGAGTGATCCCTCATCACCGATCCACCAACTATTTCTCTTCAAAATGATGAATCCCAGACCGATGAGCCCAACATACACGAAGAATCCCTCAGACCCCGCCGAAGGAAAAGATCCGCCAAGAAATCCAAAACCACCCAAAGGAAACAAACCACGAAAGTGATCCAAAGCAACTCCCGAAGCAATCCCACAAGCAGCCCCTGCATCCAACCCTAGTCCTGCACCTTCCGAATCCATCCCGATGAAGAGAAGTCGCTTTCGACATACCTTTGCGATTGGGCAAAAGGTTCTCCGTGAAAAAAGATAAGGCGAAGATAACCCCTCGACTGCCAAGAGCTCTCAGAGTTCCCTCGTCTTGGTGACATCCTCCAACAATTCAAACTGAAATTTAAGTGCACGATGATGAACCGGCGGATTTGTCCCCATCTCGTCCCGAAAAAGGAAACATCCAAATAGATAACCATCCTTGTTCACCTCTCTGCACCTTCACCAGCCCCGAACCCACTCTGTTGGGTCTCCTTCTCCCAAAATATACATGTGGACCCTTCGCCAGATTCGCGATCAACCCATACCTTCTCCTCCAAGACAATCAACTTTGAATTTCAAAGACGCTATGGCCTCTCCAACCATGTGGCCTCGATTTAATGCCAATTTTCCTTTCAACTGCTTCGGCGCTTTTCGTCTGTGAAACAAATGACCATCGATTCGAGAACAGTTTGAATGGGGATTTACTTAGCGAAGGCATGAGCTACCTGGTGAAGGTAAACGGTTCTCTCCTTTATTTCTGTATTTATCTTCATACTTATACATCTGAAAATTGATCAAATAATACTGGACATGCATAGGCAAATGTTGTGTTCGGGCGTCTGCGTCCGAAGTCCATCGAGGCTGAATCTGAAGAAGAGGCACTAAGGAAGGAGAATGCCATCCTGAAGTCTGCTTTGGCTAGGGAAAGGACTCAACGTGAAGGCGTTCTTCATACAAATGAAAGGCTTCAAAAGAGTTAGCCCAAGCGAGGGAGATGTGAAGGCATCGATGAAGAACTAAAGTCAACTAAAGCACAAGATGAGGAGATCGTCAAAATGAATGTTGACTTGGTTCGGAGGAGTGAAATAAGGATGGAGAAGATCAAGAAATAAAAGTCGATGCTAAGATCTTGACCAAGACGATCCAAAAACTAGAGTGGCAAAACTCGTCATCATCGAATAAGCGCCAAAAGCTTGAAGAAGAAATCCGAGAACTCAAGGCTCTTGGGACCTTGGGCCTCTAAGCGATGACCTTCATGAAATAAATATGTGAAGAGTATCGAAACTTCGGATGAGATCAATGGAGAGATCATGAAGATATCTTGTGGCGCCCCCAAAATTAGGTATACATCACCCATCTTGGGTAGTCGATACATGGTGCAATTTAAATACAACTTACTAATATAACTATAAATGTACAATACGATCGATAAACTGTGAGTTTGAATACAAATATTGTCTCACAGAGATCATACAAACTCAAAAGGAGTCCTCATTACAATTATTATCACACTATTTCACGAATAGTGAGGGACTACTAATCTTATCCTCTCGACCATTACTCCGTTCCTCGACTTCGTCCCGGCTATATTCTCATTTCACAGAGAAAAAGTGAAAGAAAGGGTGAGCTCAACTAGCTCAAGAAGAAATATTATGACTAAGATAATGCGAGAATAAATTATCATTAGCCTACAACAAGATGTTAAACCGATAAAATATAATGAACATCAAGTTTAACTACAGTGAAACCAATGAATCCATTAAAAGAGTCAAGTAGAAAATAAAATCTACTATCTTTTATGATTTAAAAGGTTTTCATCATCATTATATTTGAGACTCGGCTTTAATAAATATTCCACATCATCGAATCACCCCTGCATTTACTGACCAGGATATTCTTTAGTATCACGACCATAATTATTCATACACTACGGGCGAAGAATATTTGTGTATTCATTAATGGTCGTGATCATGCCAACAACATTCCATCAATGCACTACAGACACCGAGGATTTTACCACATCATTTGTAACATTACGGTCGCATTACAAGATAATAGTCTCTCGTGTAATCATACCAAGTCCATCTATGCACTACAGAACCACAGATGACTTTCAACATAATATAAACATGAGGATGATGACAATGATATAAGAATTCAATAAAATAAGTTCAAGAATTAATTTATCTAGAACCAATAACATCCAAACCGTCAACAACGACAATCTTTGCTTTGTAGAGTAAAATTCAAGAATCTTTGAGAAGAATATTTCCATGCAAGGATCTTTGGATGAAGCGCAAATATCGAGGATATTCCACTAATTTCATGGAGTATAAAGTCAAAGTTTTAACCAACCGGGTATAATAAAGAATGGAATAACAAAAGAAATCACCATGCATGCGATAGGCCGCATAGGCGGGTTATTCCAATGAGAATAATAAATAACGGAACCAGGTCCTGCGTAAAAATGCATGTGAGCGGGATATTCCAATGAATAATAAAGAATGGAACTAGGTCCGGCGTAAAACACATGCAGACAAGATGTTCCAATGAGAAAAATAATTAAGACGGAACCGGTCCGGTAAAACACACGCATGACGGATGTTCCAACGAGAATAATGAAGAATGTCACCAAGTATAGGGTAAACCACGTATACATATTATTCCAATAGAATAATAAGCGAATGGAATAACAACAGTTCTCTTCATGAATAAGAAGAATAACACCCTTACTTTTGGTAGGAGATTGAATCTTTGCGATAGTGTAAGTAACAAAATACTCTTCTTCTTTCTCTCTTATTCTCTATACTTTCTCTCTCTATAAGCTTGAATGAATTAAATGAAAATAATGAAGCACTAGGCCTCTATTTATAGAAAATTTCTAGCTTAGCACCCGCCAAGCGAAAGGCAAGTGGCTTGTGCAAACTATGAATGTTCGGCGACAAGTGTGTTCGACGTCTGGTAAAGGTAATTACTATTGATGAAGGTAATTACTATTTACAAAGGTAATTACTATTAATGAAGGTAATTACTTATTGACGAAGAGACTCTTAGATGATGACATATGGCCCCCATAAAATAATCAAACTTACCACAAACGCCTCATAATGACTCTTTATATACATCAAGGATTGAATAAATATTACCACAAATCATTTTATTTTAATCAACACATATTTAATCTTTCAACAATTATTAATCATTTATAACTTGTCGTCTCAATTATTGATTTAATCTTATAACATATTATCTGATGATATCTTGTAACAATAATTGAATCAATAATATAAGAGATATGATCACGGCCATTCTCGTAGCAATAATTGAGCATAAATTTGGTGACTTCTCACGTAAGCATCAATAATCAATATCGTGTGCTACTTATACAACTTCTGCAGACATCTTTGTACTTTTACTACTTAGGGTAGTTCAACAGGTTTAACAGTAACACCTCTCTGTAGTTATTTTATAGAAAGATAATTTTGTCGTTTTCTAACTACGATGATACTTCCGTTAATGAGGGTCCACTGAATGATTGAAAGTCGTCATTTAATATTCCCCGACAAAAGAATATTCCCCAGACCAAACAAATATTTTATAACAACTTGCTTACTTTGTAAAATTTATAAATATTACCCACAACTATAACATTATATCAAATTTATTCCATAATATTCAAAAATAATATTTATAGAAAATTCATCTTTATTTATAAAAGTTGGGGTCTTACATATACTCTGAAAGCTACGAGCTCTGCCAGAGTCGTGGCAAGGAGAAGCTGATTGCAGCCAACGCGGATCCATCCTTGCTCGACTCTTCAGATGACGAAGATGGCGCCTGAAGCGAATGCTCTTGTTTTCCCTTGATTTTATTAAAGAATATTTGTGAAGATTTACATTATTTTCTTTCTTTAATTTATAGGACTTGTAAAATTATTTAATATTGTAATCGATTAAATATTAATGAAAAAGTGGTTTCATCCTTTATGACTTGATTGCATTTACTTTACGCCATACTTGATATTAATTCAACTGGAAAGATGCACAAACTCTTTCATGGATCTGAACTCGAATCATTAATTAACAACTAAGCATGTCATATAACGAGATAAGATGAAGTTAAAGAATGAGGCATTCGAGACTTGACACTTAGAAAAATTTAGGTAATAAAGTAAAGGGATACTTATTAATTCTTAAAGTGTGAGAGACAGAGATCTGCTTCATTAGAAATTTGTTTACCCCGAAAGGCCTAACAAAACCAAGAGATGACATTTGCCTTCCACGAAGGGCCTGACAAAGTCTAAAGGACAACGCTTGCCTACCACGAAGGGCCTGACAAGGTCTGAATGATGACACTTGCCTACCACGAAGGGACCTGACAAGGTCTAAGTGACGACACTTGCCTACCACGAAGGGCCTGACAAGGTCTGAATGATGACACTTGCCTACCACGAAGGGGCCTAACAAGGTCTAAGTGATGACACTTGCCTACCACGAAGGGGCCTGACAAGGTCTAAGTGTCGACACTTGCCTACCACGCAGGGCCTGACAACGTCTTAAGGATGACACTTGCCTACACGAAGGGGCCTGACAAGGTCTAAGTGTCGACAATTGCCTACCACGCAGGGCCTGACAATGTCTTAAGGATGGCGTTTGCCTACCACGAAGGGCCTGACAAACCCATAAGGTCCACCTGCCATTAAGGCTACCATCAAATGGTCGTGAGTCCCCGAACCTCCTTACACCACTAAAGCGATCGATGACGAAGAGCAAGATTTGTTTGAGAAAAAAGAACTTTTATTGATGATGACATAAATATTTACAAACTTCCAGATGTCTTGACATCGTTTTTTTTGAAAGTACTTCCTAAGCTGTCGTCGGCGTGCAGTATTTTAAATTCTTGACCGTCTAATGCCTTCAACCGATAAGTCCCCGCCCGGCGCCAATGATTTCATACGGTCCTTCCCGTTTGGCATCGACTTTCCCAGTTTCGAGGTGTAGATGCTTGGCTTCTCTGAGGACAAAATCTCCTACTTGAATCTGCGAAACTTTACCCCTTATTATAATGTTTGGCCACTCTTGACGATAAGTTTGCCAATTTGATTAAGGTCATTTCTTCGACTTCTTCAAGCAAATCAAGATTGGCCTTCAGCCCTTCCTCATTGTAGATCTCTTTGAATTGACTAACTCGAAGACTTGGAGATCCAATTTCAACTAGGACTAAGGCATCAGTATCATAGGCCAATCTGAAAGGTGAATCCCCCGTTGTAGTCCTCGGAGTGGTTCGGTAAGCCCATAACACACTAAGTAACTCTTACGGCCATCGCCTCTTAGCCCGTCCTATTGCGCTTGATCCCATTCGGTGATTTACATTGGTCACTTCAACTTGTCCGTTTGACTAAGGATGGGCTACTGAAGTCTTTCTGTGCTGGATCCCCAATTCTTTCAAAAATGTTTCAAATTTCGATCCCACAAATTGGCGTCCATTGTCCAAATATTACCACCTTAGGAATTTCAAATGAAATACTCTCGATTCTTTCAAAAATTTCAAGCATTCTGTTCGTTATTAACCTAAGTGGCTTTGCTTCTACCCATTTGGTCATATAGTCGATGGCAACTATAACAAAACCCGACTTGACCTTTTTGCTTTCGTAGCGGACCCGATATATCAACCCCAGACGGCGAAGAAGGTATAGGAGATAAGATCGAGTATAGCTCTTACGGTGGTGATGTGTGTTCAATTTGTTGAGTTGGCACTTCTCGCACTTCTTGACGTATTGATCGCTTCCTTGAAGATGGTAGGCGATGGTACCCTTGACGAAGTACTTTATAGGCTAATGACTTAGCCGCCGTATAGTCGTCCACGGATGCCTTCATGTACTTCTCGGAGAGCGTATTGACTTGAGATGGAGTCGAACATTTCGATGGTGGAGCGAAAGCCCTTGAATAGATCCCCATCCGATCGAACAAAATTAGCACTCTTATACTTGATTTTCTTGGCTAGCATCCGATCCAAGAAGGTAAGGCGCCATCTGCGGATACTCTATATATGGAGTCGACCATCAGTTGGTTCGGTCGGCGCACATCCAATTCATGATGAACACTTTAGGATGTTGCAAATTTTTTAAGTAAATGACCCATCAAAGACATTAACATCCGTAGTGGCTAGTTTGGAGAGTGCATCGACAATGGAATTGTTATTACGCTCGACCCTCAGAAACTTCGTGGGATTGGAAATCTTGAGTCGTTCTTTCAATTCTGCGAATACTTGATCATTCTTGGGCCTCGAGCCGTCGTCTCTCCCGAGAGAGTTGTAGCGACTAAGCGAGAATCACTTGAAGATGACTATTCTCTGCGCTTGAAGACTCTTTGCTAGTCGTAACCTGCGATACCGCCTCATACTCGGCCGTTGTTTGTCGCTTTAAAGCTGAAATCGATGGCTCTTGCACCTTGAATCCCTCGGACTCGTCGAGAATAATCCACGCTCCATGACGTCCGTGGTAGAAGACCCATCTGCATCTGGCGTCCACGAACTCTGCTTGTTGAAGAAGCGTAAGCGCTTCTGTCGGATCCTTGACCGCCACAACTTCATCGACTTGAGGAAAACGAGCATTCAACTACAAAATCGGCCCGAGGCTTGCCCTTTGATGGCGGTTCGGGGATGATATTCAATGAAAAATTGGGACAACTCCATCGTCCATGCAGCTAATCTCCCGATACCTCAGGTTTGCCCATAATCTTCTTCAAAGGCTGATCTGTATATACTATTACCAATCTACCCTAGAAGTATTGCCTAAGCTTTTGACTAGCAGTTATTAAAGCAAAAGCAAACTTTTCGATGTTTGGGTACCTTGTTTGACATCCGAAGGACATGGCTTACATAATAAATGGTCTTGCTTTTGACTTCACCCATCAAAAGCTGCTCTCTCATGCCAACGAACTAGGCTTGCTAAATATAAATATAGGGGCTCAGCGGGAGGCGGGCTTCACCAACAAAGGCGTCGAAGATAAGTAGGACTTGATGCTCTGAAAGGCGTCCTCACACTCCGAAGTCCATTGGAACGTCTTTGCATTCTTCGGCCCTTTCAACGTATCAAACAACGACAAACATCTTTCTGCAAGACTTGGACATGAACCTCCTTTAAAAACTGCAATCCTTCGATCAGACGTTGAACATCTTTAAATGGTGAGGAGTCTTCATGTTCGGGATCGCTTGAATCTTCTCTGGATTGGCTTCATTCCTCTCGGTGACAAGATAACCCGAAAATTTGCAAGCCCTAGGCCAGAAGGTGCACTTAGTGGGGTTCAATCTCAAGTTGTGATGATGAATTGTGCGAAAGCATTCTTCTAAATCATCCGGATGTTTATGCACCAACATGCTTTTGACAATCATATGGTCCACGTATACCTCCACATTCTTGCCCGGTGATATCTGAAGACATGATTCATCATCCTACGGTATGTGGCTCCGGCATTGATGAGGCCAAAAGTCATTTTCTTATAGGCATATCTTAGAGCGATGCGTAATGAGCGCGCGTCTTGGTATATCCTCTTCTACGTAAATCGATGATATCCGGAGAATGCATCCATGAAACTTAACAAAGCGTACCCGAGTGGCATCGATGAGTTGGTCGATGTGGGCGGCGTGGTAGAAATCCTTTGGACAAGCTTTATTTAGATCGGTATAGTCGATGCGGACTACGCCATTTACCATTACATACGGACCCGGCTACATTTGCCATCCACTGCGGGTAATCAATCTCAAAGATGAAGTCGGTTTGCCAGCGGTTTTGCAATTTCTTCATCGATGATCGGCGACGTTCGGTGCAAAGATCCTCCTCTTTCTTACATCGAATTTGGTTTCTTTGATGGGTCCACTTCAATGCGATGCTCAACGATATCCTGCTTTACTCTGGCATATCTTGAGGTTCCCATACGAAGATGTCGACATAACATCTCGGGAGCTCCATGAGGTTAAATCAGGAGAGGTTCGGCGGAGACCAGAACCTATTTTCACTATCTTGTTTACCTTTGCGGGATGAGCTCTATCTCCTCTGTTTCTTGGTTAGGCATGACCAATGGTTGGAACTACTCTCGGTGAAGGTTCGATTTCTATCGCCATGGTGCCTTTTGCTTCGATACCCCCATTCCCGAAGTGATCACGGCGTTCTATAACACCTTACGGCGGATCCAATCCCTTTCACCTCACCAACCCCATGGCCGTAGGAAATTTGATTTTGAAATGAGGAATTGAGGTCATGACTTACCAAAAGCAATTAAAGTAGGCCTTCCCAAAATAGCATTATAAGCGAGAATCTACATACATGACATAAAATTTGCAAATAATTTCTACATTGAGGGCCGTTAGAAGATGACCGGTAGTTCAATGGTTCCGACCACCTTGGCCAGGGATCGTTACTAAAACCATACAAAGGAGCCTCTGCCCTATCTCCATCTTCCGCCGTCTGGTGCATCCTCTCGATAGCGTGGGCATCTGAGAATATCTCTGAAGACCCATTATCTACCATCATTAAACTTCATATCCACCGAACCCACTTGCGCGATCGGCACCAATGATCCCTCGTGCGGTTCGATGACTTAGAAGGTAATCTTCATCGATAAAGGAGATTACCAGTATTGAATAAGGTCTGTCGGTCTTGAGGAGGTACCCTTGTTGCGACATGGCCAAATCAAGTAACCGGCACTTCATCCAGCGAGTTTGCGGAAGTACCCCGATGATGACATTTATCACATGCCTTGCGGTATTTAGGGCCCAGCAACGCTTCTTTGAAGCTGTTTGAAATTAGGAACAGTCCTCCTCATCTGCTGTTGATTAGTTACAGCGACCACATCTTAAATTAAAGCCCCACCTTGTACCTTTCTTTCAATAAAGTCTTTCAAACTAGCACGATCGTTAAATATCGTGACCCGAAGCTTGATGGTAATCACAATACTTACGAATTTCCTTTTAAGACCTAATGTTATCTCGGGTGGCTCGAAGATAGGTTGATTCTTAATATGATCCAAGATAATGTTGACATGCGTGTTGAGTCTTTGTGTCGTTCTATTCACTCTACGAAATTTGGAGGCGGACGACGTCCTCCACCACATCTCTCAATTTTGTATTTTTTGACCCCTTTCGTAGCGGTCTTTATTCCCTTCATTCTTCTTACGGTCTCCATCGGTTCTGTCTCGTCTGTCTCCTTAAGCCGATCCGAAGAAGGGCGTTTGAAATTCATCCATGGCTTCCTCCACCACGATATAGCCTTGACTTTGTCGAAGGCTTCAGTGAACTCTTGGGGTGATGAAACATTAACTTCTTCACCAACTTCTACGATTTGACCAGATCTAACCCATTCAAATAGTCCCAACGACTTGTAAATCGTTCGAGTCATCATCATGGCCGGCCTTCTTCAGGCAAACTTCACATATTGGCCCAGACTCATTCGAATCTTTGTCGAACTGAGGCAAACGAACGATTGGTTTTCCCTTCTTTTGTTGCTCCGAAGCGAGCATGAAATTCTTGCACATATGCGCCCAAGATGAAATTGAATCAGGGGCAAAGTTCCCATCCAACTGCGGGCATCCTTTACGGCGTTGTGACAAAAGTATGACACTTAGCGGACATCGCTAAAGTCATAATAATCCATCGATCGATTGAGCGCTTTGTTGTGGTCGTAGGGATCCCCGATCCATCATCACTTTCGATGTGGGGCAACTTCTTGGTGGGGGTGACTTTTCTTTAAGAATCTCCGCGGAAAAAGGGATGCCTTCTTTCCGAAGTATCTTTCGTTTTTGTACTTGGCCAAATTGCTTAGAAGTTCTTTTAACTCTTTAACCCGGATACTCCACACCTTACGGTTGAGATGATGCTTCTTTTTCCGGTGACTCCTTCCTCCTACGAGTGGGCCGGTTTCTTACAATAGAGCCTCCAACTTTAGATGGACTTTTTAGATGGCGAGTGTCCACGGTGTGGTGTACCCTCGAGTAGACTCTCGGAGTCACGATCTCCGGATATACTTAGCCGTCTCGAACTTCAAGGCGCTATGGCGAGAATGTGCAACAACAAGTGCTTTCTTTGTGGTCTCGAGTGCGATCTCTAGATCGACCTCTTACGTTCTTTTCGACCTTGCTCCTTAGAATCGGCGGGGTAATGTGCCTCTTCGATCTTTGAGGAGTAGGGCTTGGGATCTTCTTCTTTCTCGAGTTTGGCCCCGAGACTCTCGTCTGAAATGAAGCGAGGTTCTTTCCCACTCCGGTGTCCTTGCTCTTGGATGATCATGGCATTGAACTCTTCGTCCCTCGACTCTGCCATCCAAGAGCCATCCTTTCGGCTATATCCTGTCATTTGCTTCTGAAGTACTTCCATAGCTCTATCCGCTTCATCTGCCCATCTTAGCGATCGTGAGGCCTTTTCGTCTTGGTCGTCTAAATGTCGAGTTCTAGGCGAGGTGCCTTCTACTCGTTTAGAACCATGGCGGACCACTTTCTCTGTCGGGAAGACTAAGCTTACGCTTAGCTTTGCCCACGCCTTGGTAGAAAATCTTCATGTGATCGTTTGAATGTTTGTCTTTGACATAAACACTTATTGCGGTCCCAAACGATCCTTGTGGACACTTTCGTGGTGCCGATTCACTTTGGCGACCCTCGGGCGCCGCCGGATGTAGGTGTTCTACTCTTCACCATGAATCTTGGCGTAGAAACAAAACCGCGATGCATGATTGAAAAATACTCGGGACACTAGAACTCATCCCTCCTTGGCGCTTGATATTAACGCGAATCTTTCTCCGCGTCCCGATCACCAAGGCGCGTTCGATATCACTGCAGCGATTCGACAAATCGACACCAAAAGCTTGGCGGCTTGGCCGTGAGGGGATAACTTTCCGTGAGAGTCGATGTCGGCGATCCAAGGTTAACAATGGAGGAAAATAATATCTAATGTCGAGAGAGAAAGTAAGAATCGATTGTGTGTGTGTAATATTTTGTTACTTACCTCCTTTGTGATCCTAGCCCATCGTACTCGATCCGGTTCTGCGTGCCACCCATCACCTCGACACCTTTTTTCCCACTCCGGTCATTTTTCGGTAGAAAGTATGTAGCCTACTTCTCTTTCTTTACCACTCTTTGCCACCATGCGCATCATCCGAGTCCCATCCTCATTAATCTTTATGTAGAAGGTGGCGAGTAGTAATCGACTATTATTTGGCATAATGATTACCGGTTCGAAGTTGGGTTAAGTGGCAATTTGTATAATGGGCGATTCAATGACTAAGCCCAAATAACGGAAATGACCCAAACGACCGGATCCAACCAAAAAGGACCCGATGAAATAATCAAGTAATTAGGCCCCGAATCATTGGACCAATCGGAATGAAATGTAACATAATCCAGGGAGGAGCCCATTAAGTCGGCCGATAAGGAAAAGGATTACTGAACAAAGATTATTTTTTGTAATATGAGTCCTAATTACACTTTTTTGTAATTATTTGGTTGATGCATTTTTCTTGTAATTCTTTTTCTATTTGTTGTATCTTATGTAAAGAACCCGATATTTAATATGGTGATTTAAACACGACCCACTTATTCCAATTGACAATCCTACCTTTAGTCCTTACCACTCCCTCCGTTTTTTAATAAATGATGTTTTAGAAGAAAAAATTTATTTTAATTTATTTTTCGTTTATAATTTTCTAGGAGAATAAATTATTTACTTTCTTATATCACCTTTATCTTCTCATTGTTCCAAGAAATTCTCACCTTAGTATTAATATTTTTCAACTTTCCATAAAGCGATAATGATGGAATTTCACATATATTTTAATTATTAAATGATAGTATTAAATGACTTTCTTAATCCATATAAAAAACCTTAAACGATACTTTATTTAGGAACGGAGAGAGTATATAGAAACATTTTTATCAATATTACTATATATATATATAATCCATGTATTTCAAAATTATTAATTTTTTTATTCATTTCAAAAATAAGAGATTCATTTTTTATATTTAAACAATAAATGTATTGAGATTTAGAAAGAAAAGTAGAATTTCTTTTTATAATGTTCTTCAACCGAGTTCAATTTTCTTCCAATTTGCCATCATCTTTGGGTCCAAATTTTTCCGGCAACCAGGCTCCAAAACTGAAGAAATAGAAGCAACATTTCTTTCCTTGGAACCAAAGCTAACACAAAAACCAAGTATATTCCAAATTAAATAGTACTAATAGATTCATCACTCACATAGTCCCTACGGCCTAGGGAGTACAGGCTACAGACAGCTTTTTCACTGCTCCATTTCCTCTCTCTTTCTCTCTCCCTCTGCAAATCACATTTTTTCGCTTTATTTTCAGCAAATTTCTTCTCATTGGACTTCACTGATACAAATTACAGACCCTTCAGATAACGCTTGAATTCCCCCACTTCTAACATTTCTGTAACACCCATCTCTCATGGTACCCACCACATTCTCTCTGTTTGTTTTTGTTATGATTTGTGTTTCTATGTCTGCATATACATGTTATATACACATATGTATGTATATGATTCAATATGTTTTCAAAGATTTTTATGGCTGCTTTAGAGATGATGGGTTAAATTGATTCAAGGATTTATGGGATTTTTTTAATGTCTAATGTTGTTTTGTAAATTTGCAGTTCATCAATCTAAACTAATGGAGTTGTTTTCTCCACCCTCTGTTTCTGTCTCACTTCATCAGTCCCTTAAGCAAATGCAATAAACTCAAGGTTTGGAGCAGTTACATCTCTTCTATATATATCTGTATATATAGACATACAAATATTTATTATCCTGTTCATGGTATCTGTTGAAATGGGTTTTGTTTGAATTTGTGACAATATTTTCCTCCTTCCAAAACTGATTAGAATTCCTGGGTTTGCTCAGAATAATCAATGCATAACCGTTTGTTTCTTTTGGGATTTTTTTTTAAAAAAAATCCGATTACAAAATTTTCGGGACATATTTCAAGGTGTGTCTTTACAGTAACTCTACATTTGTAACGTCTGTGGTAAATTCTTGATATCATCCCATTTTTCTAGGGTTTGAAAATTTTCAAAAATCTAATTCGTTTCAAATCCTTTATTTCCATAGTAATATTTGTAGTTATATTATTATATACTTACATTTCACTGTTTTCCTCTGCTTTTGTTTCAGTTTTCAAATATTATTGCAATGGGGAAGCAAAACCAAGACCAAAACAAAAACCCAAATCAAAATCAAAACCAGAACCAGAACCAGAACAAAAACCCAAATCAAAACCAGAGCCAGAAGTTAAACCCTAATCCAAATTCAAACCCAAATGTGGAATTTGATCTCAGGGAGACCTCACCAAGCCTTGGAGGCGGAAGGGTTCCTGGCAATGACAGGGTGGGGACAGCTTTTGATCTTGTTGAGCAAATGCATTATCTCTTTGTGAGGGTGGTTAAGGCCAAGGAGCTGTGCCAAAAGAATGGTGATGATCTTCCTGGTCCTTATATTGAATTGCAGCTTGGTAACTTTAGGGGTGTTACCAAACATTTTGTGGATATGTCTAATCCTGAGTGGAACCAAGTATTTGCATTACTGAGAGATCGGATTCAATCTCCTAGTATTGAGGTTTTGGTGAAGGATAAGGATAATAACAAGAAGGATGATTTTATTGGAAAGGTCAGTTTTGATGTTAGTGAGGTGCCCAAAAGAGTTCCACCTGATAGTCCTTTGGCGCCGCAATGGTATAGATTGGATAACAAAGAGGGGAAGAGGTCTAAAGGGGAGTTGATGTTGGCTGTTTGGATGGGGACACAGGCTGATGAAGCTTTCCCGGAGGCTTGGCATTTGGATGCTACTGTGGTTAGTGGTGATGGTATTGCGAATATAAGATCAAAGGTGTATCTTTCACCTAGGCTTTGGTATGTTAGAGTTAATGTGATCGAGGCTCAGGAGTTGCAGCTTAGTGAAAGGAATAATAGGCAACCGAGTTTTTTGTGAAGGTTGGGCTTGGAAATTTGGTTTTGAGGACAAAAATTTCTTCTGGCAGGGCTCCATTGTGGAATGAGGATTTGATGTTTGTGGTGGCAGAACCTTTTGAAGAGCCCTTGGTTTTGAGTTTGGAGGATAGAGTTTCCGCCAACAAGGATGAAGTTTTGGGCAAGTGTTCTATCCCTTTACAGAATGTGGAGAAGAGGGTGGATCATAAATCTGCCACAAGTAGATGGTATAGTCTTGAGAAGCATGTGACAGGAGAAAATGGACAGAAGAATGAGGCAAAGTTGAATAGTAGGATTAATTTAAGGATTTATTTGGATGGTGGGTACCATGTCCTAGATGAATTAACTCACTACAGTAGTGATCTTAGGGCAACAGCCAAGCAGTTGTGGACACCCAGCATTGGTGTTCTGGAATTGGGGATTTTGAGTGCTCAAGGACTGTCAGCAATGAAGACTAAAATGGTCATGGTTCCACAGATGCTTATTGTGTGGCCAAATACGGGCAGAAATGGATTCGGACGAGGACAATCATGAGTAGTCTTAGTCCTAAATGGAATGAGCAATACACATGGGAGGTTTTTGATCCATGTACTGTCATAACCATAGGTGTTTTTGATAATCAACATCTACAAGGGGTTGACAAGGGTGGGGGTACAAAGGATCCGAAATTGGGGAAGGTGAGGATTCGGCTATCTACACTTGAAACTGATAGGGTGTACACACATTCTTACCCACTTATAGTTTTAGATCCTTCTGGAGTTAAGAAGATGGGGGAAATTCAATTGGCTGTGCGGTTTAGTTGCACATCTCTGATCAATTTGCTCCAAATGTATACACAACCTTTGCTGCCAATAATGCATTATCTTCACCCTTTAACTATATATCAGATTGATACTTTAAGACAACAGGCTACTCAGATTGTCTCCACAAGGCTGAGCCGTGCTGAGCCACCACTGAGGAAGGAGGTTGTAGAATTTATGCTTGATGTGGGTTCACAAATGTGGAGTGTTCGAAAAAGCAAAGCCAATTATTTCAGGATTATTGATGTGCTGACTGGCTTTGCTACATTTTGCAGATGGTTTAATCAGATATGCAATTGGAAGAGCCCTTTCATTACAATTCTTTTTCACATACTGTTCTTCGTACTAGTTTATTTCCCACAGATGGTTTTAGGCACAATGTGTCTCTATATTTTCTTGATTGGGATTTCAAAGTACAGGTTGAGGCCAAGACACCCTCCCCACATGGATATTAAACTATCTCTTGCTCATACAGCACATGGAGACGAATTAGATGAAGAGTTTGATACATTTCCAACTTCTAAGCAAGGTGAAGTCCTAAAAATGAGATATGATCGACTGAGAAGTATCACCTCGAGGATACAAACTGTGGCTGGTGACTTGGCTAGTCAAGTGGAGAGGGTGCATAATCTGCTCAGTTGGCGAGACCCCAGGGCCACGGCTCTGTTTCTGATCTTCTGTTTTGTTGCTGCTATAATACTCTTCCTTACTCCCTGTCGGGTTATGGCCGTTTTAATGGGTTTTTATGTGTTAAGGCATCCAAGATTCCGCCATAAGCGTCCTTTGGTTCCCATTAGTTTCTTCAGGAGATTACCTACCAAAACAGACTGTTTATTGTGAGAACTCTTTGTTTCCTTTTGAGGTCCCGTTGTTTAGACAATCAGTTATATTTATGTTATACCGCTATTGTCTCTGGATGATCATTTGTCTTCTTTACTTTCGTATCTAAAAGTATTGGATTTTGATGTCAATTGTTATGTTTTATTATCCCATACACAAATTCTGCTTATCCATTTGTGATAAGTATTTCAAATTAAACTGCATGCTAAGACCAATTAATGTTGATTTTCAAGTTCTGATTTTCTGATTGCTGAATTCTCTTAGTATCTGCTTACATTGTAAGCATGATGATATGATATTTGAGACCAGGTTGTCATATTCGATAGCTATCTATATTGTAGAAATATTGGAAAAACAACATTCTTTCATTGTTTTGTTAGGATTTCTGCTAGAAAAAAAACGAAAGTCCATTTTATTATCTAGTTGTCCTCAAATTTTTGAACCGTCTTTTAGTTATTAATTTTATCATTCTGATGCAATGGCCTTAATATAGATAGTGATTTTACTGTAGTCTTTTTTCTTTTCTTTTTCCCGTTTATTTTTCTTTTTGTTTGGGTTGTGCACGAGTTTCTGGGTATACATGAGATAGTTGATAGAGAGATTGTTTGTTGACCATAGTTTCTCTGGTGAATAAAGACATGTTTAGGGATAATAGGACCATGGTTATCGAATCACGTAAATTTCTCTAGCATTGATGGCATTTCAGGCTTGAATTTGTCTTCACCGGGCAACTCTGTCATCCCTGTAGCTGCTAGGAATGAACTTTAGTGCTGTAAGTGTTTGTTAGAAACTAATCCCTCGGGAACTTTACTGAAAGAAAGAGAAAAAAGAACATACCCAGTCTTGATGCTTCATAAGATGAAGATTTTTCCTTAGAGAAAGCAAGGGAATTTGGTTTTCAGTCTAGTTGGGAGGTGAGATTGTCACATGTGTATGGTTGTCTTCAGGTATGTGTAGAATTATTAAATATCAGATACGTGACAGAGGTTATCAAAAATTCTATTTTGTACATAATTTTCTAACTGGAAGTTTAGCTTGTCACCTTGTTTTCACTTTATTGAAGGTCTCTCTATGTTTATGCATAATTAAACATCATGTTTTCTTTCTCTTTATATTTTTTATAAACCATGGGATGGTATTTGTTTTAGCAGCTCATGAACTGTCTGAGAGTGAAGTAGATCTTTGGTTTGTGTTGCCTGGATACTTTTTTATAACAATACCAGATAATACCAATTTTGCCTTGTATAATTTTTTCACTGACATTCTTTTTTTGAAAATCATGCTATCATTTTGTCTCAAGTGAGAATTGACAACTTCAGATTCATGACTGGCAACATTTCCACAAGGCATTTTGTCTGTAGTTTCACTGTTTTTTTCGGTATCAATAGTTACCCTCAAATTTCTGTCTTATCTAGGATATCCTGAACTGCTTTAAAGTGATTTTCCTTATGTTCTAGATGTTGATTACAACAATTTTCGTAGGTAGGAAAATACCTCAAAGGCATCTCCGGTGCAACTCAATCTTTGTATATAACCTAATTTTGTGAAGTTAGTCTATTAGATAGAGGTAAGGTTGCCAACATTTGACCTATTCTGAGGATCCCATATTTAAAAATCTGTGATATCAGGTTTGAACTTTTCAAACTGTCTTCATTGTTGTATGCCTGAAAGAGTAGACTTCCTTAGAAATTGTAAGCATGTTAGATAGAACTAACATAAAACTTCACAAACACACTTGACATTCCC